>CM017558.1:28583100-28955566 GCA_007844125.1 Sinonovacula constricta | reverse complement strand
CGAGAGAGAAGAGACTAGATAAGAGATGGGTAATAGAGATCGAAATAGATGCGAGAGATCGAGAGAGGGAGATGTTCATTAAACTGATGTCCATGGTTTTCAATTTCTAGCTAAGAAAATTTGTATCATTCTGTTTTCTCTTTAATCATTCCGATAAAAATCCTTACGGCCGATTAATTAAAAGATAATAAACACAATATTGCATATAAAGTGATAAATCTTATTAAGATTTCTCTTCCTTTAATTAATGTTCGCGAGGCAATCCGCGGTGGGATTTCCCTCACGTAGACTCTGGTTGAAATATGACACATTGTAATTATCTCTTTAAGAACTAAATTAATATAGCATTACTCTAATTCCAGGGTAACTTGTTATTATATCTAATCTAGACTGTAAACATATAACGTGATAACATTTTCTTGATGCAGACGTTGGTGCAATGTTAAACATTGGTCGACTTGTCACTGGTGATACGGATTTTAATCCCCTAAATTTGTGAACCCAACTTAATGACATAGTCGCAACATCTATTTAGATAAACGACGATTCGTTGATAAGCGAAAAGACGGAGTGTGATACACTTCACCAGGCTTATCAGTAGAAGATACGAACAATCTTGTCATGGGAAGCCGTCCTGTCTCCCTTGCTTCCGTAATTACGAAAATACCCGAAGATATCCGAAGATATGCGAAGTAGAATAGTTGCATCTCTGTGAAACGTCTGAATGTTGTTTTGCCTTGGCGTTATACAAATGTGTCACTAAATCAAACGCCACAGCTAAATAATCTTGAAACCTTCTGTCATAATTTTTTAGGCTCAATAATTACAAAGAACCCTTTTACTTTGCGCCTTACTCATTATTAACAAAATTTAAGGGCTTTTAAATACATTGTTTATATAGTGTGGTATTGCTTCCTCAGATTTTCGGTGTTATAATGTGGTATTTTGTTGGTTTTCTTGATTTTTTTTTAATTTTACGTCCCACCTATAATATTTCAGTTATCAGGTGACAGTTAAAAGATATAAAAATAGCATAAAACGGCTGCGGGATAGCAATTTGATAATGCAATTATTTTGCATAGTCTTAACAGGTCATTAACAAAGAAAGACAATATTGTGTGCAAGCTTTTATTCTGAAACCGGATACAAAGAGAAGGCATAAAACTGACACATTCGGATTTTTTTAATGACGTGTGTATCTATTTATACCTACATCAGTGTCAAATATGATAAAATAATGTTAATTATGCTGCAGACGTGCAAATGTGAGTTTAAGTGTTTTGATGGTATATTTTAAGTTGGTGTCAGTTTACAATGCCTTATTTGAAACTAAGTTGGTTAACGCAAAATAAAATTTACCCGCTAAATTGTTAAATGTATACATGCCAGAGCATATTAAGAAGTAAGATATAAACGCAGGATTACACAAGTTTAGTTGAAACAAAGTGTATGAGAGTATTGTCGGAGTATAATTATGGGAGTATTAATATTATAGCATAATTATGAGAGTGTGACTATTATAGCATCATTATGAGAGTATTAATATCGAGTATAATTATGAGAGTATGACTATCAGAGAATTGTTATGAGATATTAATAACATAGCATAATTATAAGAATATTAATATCCGAGTATAATTATGAGAGCATTAATATCAGAGTATAGTTATAAGAGTATAAATATCATAGCATAATTATGAGAGTATTAATATCCGAGTACAATAATGACAGTATGACTATCAGATCATAGTTATGAGAGTATGAATTTTAGAGTATAATTATGGGAGCAGGAGATTTTAGAATGATAGTATGAGAATGTAATTTTAAAATTAACCGCATATTTGCAATTACTGCTACACACTTAAAGTTGATTGTGTACTGTAGAGCTAGCACGAAGCCCCTTATCCTCAATTATGAGGACAAAGTGTAAATGTTTGCAATTAAACGCACTATAAGTAACGCATCCTTTCTCTACAGTCGTTTAATCACAGATCCATGGTTATTTTTTAGCTATAACTCATTAATGTTTTTACTATTTTATGGAATGAAATGCACAATGCGTCTTATCTTATTGGGTAAAATTTAATTGCTAAACTCGTATTGCTTCTTTGATACTTCACGACAATAACACAAATGGTGGGAATTAAGTAACTGGTTTCAGGCCCAATGCAGCCAGTTCTTCCTATATGTAGACGATGCGATTTGTCAAAGCTATCAAGAATTTATAACCGGATGTAGATCATAGTGAACATGCAAAACATACATAACATGATGAAACGCTTGTATAAACAGTTTCATAAATTCGCCCATTTTTATATGTGACAAATGTTGAATTAATTGGACCTGTTCCCTGAAGCAGACGAACGTATGGTAAAGTAGTACATGTAGGTGTCAGAACACCTTTTATACCGAAACTCCTCTTACAGCAAAATAACTTAGATAATTAAAATTAGTTAACATCTAAAAAAGAAATAGGCTTATGTATTTCCGCTTTTTTTATCGCCTTCGTCGTCATCGTCGCTGTTGTTGTTGTTGTCATTGTTGTTGTTTTCTGAAGAAAGCAGTGACAATTAATCGACGTTTGGACCAACGTATACAGAAATGCATACATAGACTTAAGCTATTTCAACTTAATTTGCTCTCGACACCTGAAACTAGGTGTCGGAAATATCATTTTTGCAGTTCCATTTCTATTAGACTAAAAGCATTGTAGAGTATGCTTGTACCCCTTGAGGACAATCTCTCATTGACATAAGGTTCCCCAGAAGGGGCTTAAGTCCGAGCTTAATCCTTAAAGTCCACCTTTCCATACTGTCACCAGGTGACGACTGCCTCTAATCGGATCACTCGACTTTGATCGTGGGACCCCATCGGGTGATCAAAGTACTGAAGGGTAATTAACACATCGAGAAATTTCACGCACAATGCATATTAAGCTATACGCCTATTGACTTAAATATAAAGTTTGGTTTTAATATTAAGAGGGATTGTCGTTTTTTATTATTTTTGTGTGATCGATGAAAAGTCATCGAAAAGCGCTTTAGAAGATTAGCTTATGATTTGACTCCTGTCTTTTTTAGATATGAAGTGTCTTGCCTTGAATGAAAGAGAAACAAATCTCTCAATACAAAATAAAACTTGTGGTAACGAGAGAGAAAAAAAACAAGATACTTTATGCGAAAAAAGTAATGAAGTGAATCGGTAATTAAACAATCAGACACACTAATTGCTTTCGAATATGCTGTACAATTTATTTCCATTATGATTAGTCTTCTTCCGTTTAATTAATTAATTATTTATTCAATTAAAATTATATCTCTTCACGTGCTTCGCAGACAGAATAAATTAAATTTGTCTAGGACCATTATCTGCGTGGAAAAAAATAATTGAATCGAATTTATCTTTCTAAATTTTCTTCCTTAACAACAATAATTATCAATGTTGGAGATAGTTAATTAATTAACCTCACCTAGTTCTAATTAAAATCCATTTTATTCTTTATCCATTATCCATTGGTACCCATTTAATACATTGTACAAGTTTTTGTGTTCTACTATTAAGTGTTTGATCTATATACACTGTAAGGGCAATAAATGGTTAATTTAAATGAATTATAAAACAATCAAAGGCTATTGTTTCATTTCTAACTGTTCAAAATGTTGTCTTAGTTACAATATTACATAACACATGCTTGTGTTCATTTATTTAACTATTTAGTGATTAATTTTATAAACAATAATATGCTTTATGCCAGGAAATTGTTAATTTATATGAAGTATAAGCCACCCAAAGCCTGTCCTTTCCTATTTACTGTTTTAAAAGGTTTTCTCATTTACAATCTTTTTAACAAATGTTTGTGTTATATAACTATGAGGAAAACTGCATCAGAAATAAAACTTGTCACAATTGTGAAGAACATATGGAATGTCGCTTGTAACATAAATCAAATTTTATTTACAGAATTGCACGCACGCGCTGTTGAAAACAATACTGATCCGATCCTTCACACTTCTTATCAAGGCGGATCTCTTTTCAAGATCTTATCGGGCGCGTGGTCGAGGGCAAATTAGACAAACTTGTAAATACTTAAAACGTTTAATTGTTTCCGAGCTTGCGCTTTGAAATCACGAGAGATTGTCCCCTCGGGCCATTTCTGATCCAGATTCTTAAATCTTCACTGAGAAACCGACTCGGCCATATAAATTTAAACAACTTCCGGATGGGTCTAGATCATTTCCCGAATGTATCCACTCGTGCACTTAGATGGCGGTTCCCGATATTGGGCTTAATGTAACAAGTTTCTTATCATAATATTTACCATGTCTGGGCTGATGGTATATATTCAGTCTCTTGGCGTGTGTACATCAGTTGTAAACTAACAGCTTTACAAACACCATCTGGTAATATTCCGAAGGTTTATGTTTTAAGAAGTGTGGCAGTGTGGATACTGTGTGTGGTGTGTGATTTGTTAATCGTACAAGACCTTGCGAACATACAACAGTGACTTTTCGGAGTAAATATATTTCACATTCGACAGTGGAAATAGCAGAAAAGAGAAAGGTATACATAACTTTAGAAGCATGAATATTGTAAACAGTCAAGTGTTTATTGCTTTAAAAGATAAACATGTTTTTCATTTTCTTCAGTAGTGTATTTAGGTAGCCAAATTTATTAGTTTGTATGTGAATGTGAACCAGCTTTTACATGTTTGTTATTCTACATAAAATCTTACATGGCCATAAATTTCGGCATAGTAACTTTGTCGCATATGTATGGCATTCGTTTTATAATTATAACTATCGACATAGCATAATAAATAACTAATAATATTGATGTCATTTGAAATTCACGTAACACATAAAGGACTGATTACTCGAAGTCAATATTCGAAAATGAAAACTTCTTAAAGTTAGTTTTATTGTTACTTTTCTGATAATTTTCTATCAAAAAAAAAACAACAAAACAACAAGCCGCATATAAAGCAATATCGTGGCTCGCCGCTAACTTAATGTATCGTAACCGCCATTTATTACCTTATACCACGCTTGGGGAACCAAGTTATGACGATGTATTATTTATTGTCAAATAATAACAGGTTAAAAGGGGACCAGACAATGCGTGTAATAAACAAGTATTCTTGATTCATGTATCATCTTGGTAACTAAAGCAGACATTCAAATTTTGAAACAGAAAATGGGATAGCTGGGTTTTCAAAAAAAATGGAAATATTAAGAAATGCTGACTGATGTGCCTTTTTGCATTTTTTTAAAGGAAATCGCTGTCATTTGTAAGGGAATCATGTCAAATGACATGAACGTTTTTTCCTCAATTTAAACCCGTTTTTGTTATATTAATATTCATTTTAATTGTTGTTAAAACGCTATTTGGGCGCTAAAACATACTGTTTGAACCATTGTTCATATAATGCCTGTAAAATCATATGTCACTTCTCACTTCTGTGTGTATGTTTTTGGGTGACGTTAATTTCGTCTATACAAATGCGAGATAACAGATGTGTTATCTCTTCTTTGTGCTTTAATAGCCTCACAGTTAACGAACGTGACAGTAAAGAATAAGACGTAATCCTCTTATGGCTCTAATACAACACGTGGGCAAGGCTATGGAAGCCCCATCGCAAGGGAGCAGAAATCCTTTGTGCACTGTCTGAGTCTTACTCGACTTAATCGAGCGGAGTAAACAAAGTTCTTGCTACCAAATTCAACACATGAAGATACACGTACTTGTAGTGATTTATATGAAAACTGAAACAATTCCTCTTTTTAAAGCTTGTATTTCTTTATCATTTATAATGCTGAAGACATTGTGCCTAAACTTGCTTTTCTTCTATAAACAAAGAGTCTTTGTATTCTTATAAATTATTATTTATAAATTATTATTTTATAAACTGCAACATCAACATATTTACGAATTTAAATTGATAATTATATTTTTGTGATGGCAAAAGTGTGCTTTTTATCAAATAAGCTGAAATGCTCGCAAACATCTTATAAATATTGCAAGACGTTTCGCAAGTTAGTGGTTTAAATGGCGGGTAGGGGTCGTTTTCCTTTCTTCTTTTTTATGTGTTTCCTTTCTGGATCGACAATATTCAATGTTAGTTAATTAGTGTTGGAATAAAATGTAAACATCGACACTTTCATGAGAATATTGTTCCATTCGTTACGTCAATTCACAGACCCCTGACACGATGTATAAAAGTGTCAGGAAAAGTTTATTTTTCTTCCCACGATGACGAAAACCCGGTCAGTTTCGGTGAAATTGATGATCGGCCACAAATAATTGATTTGTTTTCAAACAGGTATATGTTGACACGCGATAAGCCATTGCCTAATATAGGAAAGCAACAGCCCAATATAAGATAGCAACAATGTATCAGACCCAAACGCCATTCATTCCCTGCTTAGCTGGGCGAGATTGGGTTTTGCAGAATGTGCGAAAACAAACAAACAGAGTAAATAGTCTAAACAAATGCATTCTTTCCAACCCGGAAAAGTTTCGATAGTGTTTCGATCCTGTAAAGTACTTGTATCAATATTACCAAGATAACAAAACTACGTACGGTACTAAACACATAATCGCGTATCCCAAGATGCAAATTTGACGGTAACCAATCAGAA
The DNA here is from genome assembly GCA_007844125.1 of Sinonovacula constricta. Taxonomy (NCBI): domain Eukaryota; kingdom Metazoa; phylum Mollusca; class Bivalvia; order Cardiida; family Solecurtidae; genus Sinonovacula; species Sinonovacula constricta. The sequence goes on along the minus strand of CM017558.1, from coordinate 28,948,928 downwards.
AAAGTGTTACAAAAAGGTGTGAGATTTCAGCTCGCCCGTAAATATTAGGTGCGTTAGTGTGTGTTTATAATAGACCAAGGTGTACATGTGACCCCTGCCTCTGATGAGGATGATAGACAAATGGTGTCAGTTCTTGGACTTTTATAACTAGAGAGATACGAGTGTAGCGTGTGAAAGTTGCAAGTGTCAATTTACAGCAGTTGGCCCGTTCGCGTCATGTATGTACTTCTTGTGGTGTTTTTTTCACCATTTCAAGTTTTCACTCATTTGTCTTTCACACTTTGCGTACTGACATGATAGTTCATTGGATTGTTTGTAGGATGTTACTTTTTAGCAACTGGCTTCGGAGTTAGGTGGCGTGTTTTCACTTTCGTTCTTATTAATGGTGTTTATCGGTTCACTAGCACTGCAGAGAGAACGCGTGATATCTACTATTGTAATGCGTTCATTATACTGTATTGGCTTCAATGCGTATAAAGTAAATACACCGTTTTTTAAACTTGTTATTGATTGCATCTCTTGTTTTAAATCCACTTCTATAAATTTATAAAATATTTAAAGTTTTAATCAGCTTTTATACATTTGTATTTATTTCTTAATATTTATGTAGAGGTGTTATATATTTTCAGGTGAAGACGGCTATGTAAGGAGACTAAGCTCGTCATAGTGGCTTTTCTGAAAGAGACATGGAGGGACACGTTATGGCGAAGCTCTTATTTCTGATATACGTCCTTGCCATGACGTCAGCTGAAGATAGCGTCACGTTCTTTGTCGCAGAGAACACAGAGCCCGGATTTACCATCGGTAACATAGCAACCGATTCCAACATATTAAAGAACATTTCGGAAGAAGAACGTGGTAACGTCAGATTCGGCTTTTTGTTGGTAACGCAATCCTCTGTGTACGTTGTGTTGAATGACGTTACCGGAGAAATGAATACGTCCAACGTAATGATCGATCGAGAGAAGATCTGTGCGTTCTCTGGAGAATGTGTTGTGAAGTTTGACGTCTCTGCGCGCTCTGGTTCCTTCTTTGCGATTGTTACCGTGAAAATCGTTGTGCTGGATGTCAATGATAACGCACCGGCCTTTCCAAATGCGTCGGTGACACTTAATATTTCGGAATTAGAAACGGTTGGTACGGAGTTTCGCCTTGACAATGCATATGACGTGGATATGTGGGGCAACAATTCTATCCAGAGCTACACCATTCAGCAAGATGAGGAAGTTTTTGAGCTCCCGAAATCCAACATCAGTGACGTTAATTTCATTCTTACGCTAAGACTGAAATCGCCTCTGGACAGGGAAAGTAAAGATAAATTTGTTGTTCGGATAATCGCACGCGACGGCGGAGTTCCAATTCGTGAAGGGGTACTTGTCGTTAACGTGAACGTCATTGACGAGAACGACAACTCACCGACGTTTGCATTGCCTGCGTACAACGTCACGATTGATGAAAACATTACCCCGTATACCGTTATACTAACTTTGTCTGCAAGCGATAATGACATCGGACGTAACGGCGAGGTGACGTACAGACTGAGAGAGCGTCAACTGAACATTGAAATAATCAAACGTTTGTTCGCAGTCAACAGAAATACGGGAGACATTGCAGTAATCCAAGCGCTTACCCACGAGTCTCTCGAACTCTATGAGTTTGACGTAGAGGCAGTAGATAACGGAGACCAGCCCAGATTTGCACGGACTAAAGTCACTGTTACGGTAAATGACGTTCAAAATAATGCACCCGTCATTACAGTAAATCTTCTGTCCCCTGCAAACATTGGCTTCGTTGAAGTGTCAGAAAACGAAACGATTGGTTTCTTCGTAGTTTTTGTTAATGTCGAAGACAGTGACAAGGGAGCAAATGGTGAGTTCTCTTGCATCATTTCGAACTCTCTATTCAAGCTTGAAACGTACTCTGGTCGTGGATTTAAAGTGGTTGTGAATGGGAAGCTGGATCGGGAATCACGTGATACACACAACGTAACGATCACGTGCAGTGATAACGGTACGCCCAAAATGACGTCATCGGAGAGCTTTCTCGTTCGAATCAAGGACGTCAATGACAATGATCCGTACTTCATTATGGACACTTTCACAACTGAGTTACAAGAAAACAACCCCATTATGGCGGTGGTTACCCAGGTGTTTGCCAAGGATTTGGACAGTGGGAAGAACGCTATGATTGAGTATCGACTGCATGATGAAGGCCGCGGGAAGTTTGTCATTGATCCAGAATCCGGGATCATATATGCCAACCAAAGTTTTGACCGAGAGACGGACTCTCCAATAATTGTGTTTCGCGTTCTTGCCATTGATCACGGGGATACTAGACGCACAGGATCTGCCACTGTCTCCGTGACGTTGACGGACGTCAACGACGTCACTCCTTCAATCATTCCTGCAAGACCAGAATTCCGCATTATGGAAAACCTTCCTTCAGACACGTCTGTTGGTTTTCTCTATGCTATGGATAAAGACAGTGGTGACAACGGATTGTTTACTTTCTCATTCCGTTCGATGTCGACTAAGTCTCCTTTTATATTGTTACCAAGTGGTGAGATCCGATCGACAGAAGTATTAGACCGCGAGAAGCAAAGCCGTTACGAGCTTCCTGTCACTGTTGTCGACAAAGGTGAACCGCCATTGAGTAGCACTCATTACGTTACTATCTTCATTGCCGACGACAATGACAACGTTCCCAAAGTAACATTCCCAAATGACATCAATGACACCGTCAAATTTATTTATCCAACTGATAAATATAACGTCGTCACGACGATCGCCGCCTACGACATAGATGAAGGTGAAAATAGTTCTCTTAGTTATTATATAGTCGATGGCAACCAGCTTGGAATCTTTGAAATAGACCCAGAACTTGGCGAGTTATCAGTAAAGAGATTCATCGACATCCTGCAAGACGTCACCGTGACCTTGACTATTGGGGTCAAGGACAAGGGTAATTCCCCACTCGCTACTAACGTGACTCTGCACGTTCAACTCATTTACGCCAACGCCTCCGTCGCACCCGGAAACGAGGATGGCGGGGACAACAAATATATCATTATCTCCGTCGTTGTCATAGTAACCACAGTAGCAATTGCAGTCGCCATAGTTGGAATAATCGTTTTTCTGAGAACTTTAGACCGTAATAAGAAACCTCGACAAGAGGAAGGGACAATGTATTCTGACTCGGGCATTTCTTCCCAGACGGACTCCCAACCGGAAGTTGATCTTATGTCATTAGATGACGGAAAGCTGAAAAAGAAGAAAGAAGTGAGCTTTTCTCTCGACTTCTCAATGACTGGTCTGGATGGGGGCAGAAACGTCGAGTCTTCGACAGATGGGTCCATGTATAAACAAGCTGTAAGTAGGTTTATCTTCCTCTCCCGCTATGGTTCATATTCTCCCTTGCACGATACTCTTGTGTAAGGGTGCACCCTTGGCATTTCTCAAGCATTTGGATTAGCGGATTTGTTATAATTAAGCCCCTGGTCGTTCGAGTCCCGGTCTTTAAAATTTAGAGGTCTTCCAGCTAAACTGCGGAGCACAGGGGGTTCTACCCAGATCTTTGTCTCGGGCCATCCTCCACAAATTATAGCTGGTCGTCGCCAAAATGACCATTATTATGTGGGGGTCTGTAATAATAAATTATAAATATGCAAAAATGAAAGTGATCTACAGTTAATTGTATGCGGTAAATGTACGCGAGTTAAATTAGCATCAGGTTTAATAATATCTAACAGTATTACCGCCACTAAAACGTAACTAGTATTCTTTCTTTAATCTCCATTTATCAAAAGAAGTTTCAACGAAGAAATCAAAGAAAAACTTCATAGTTTATTTAGTGGTTCAAAAGTGATTGAAGATGACACTTTTTGTGGTCACACATCTTGTGATTTTATCTGTCACCTTCTGCCTGGTGATCAAAAGGGATTTTACCGCGTACATTACTTAACGCTCGGCAACAAATTAACGGCATTGTTTGATGTCAGCGGCTAATTGGGATCAAATGAGTTGTTAATTAACGCCGCCCTCAATGCGCCTATAATGAGATGCAAAAAAGCTAACTTTTTTTCCCCTAAACATCTAAGACGAAATAATTCTCCCTTGCCCACTTGTCGCGGTTTCAATTTTTAAGTTATGCACCAAGCATTAATTATAATTTAATAATACTTTTTAAACGTTTTTACATAGTTACTACAGAATGGAATAAACTTGAGCTCCATTCTTTTTAATAAATGCACCATAGCCGCTAACTATTAAAAAGCGGTGGGGGGAGGGGGGGGGGGAGGGGTTATCTTTGTTTAAAGTTATTGATAACTCATAAATAAAATTCAAACTCGAAAATTATTACTCACAATAAAAGAAGTTTATTGGCGTCGCTCTTGAGAGCAGTGCCTCTCATGGAATGCATTTTTTCATGAGGACGATAGTGTAGCAGTCAATAGCACGATGTCGGGGGTGTTTCGTGAGACACTTTTCAGGAAAAAAAATCAAGTGTTCCGTTGTTGTTTTTTAACACGGTAGCTTGCAACAATAAAGTGTAGCTTGCAATTATAAAAAGTAGCATAAAACGTAGCCGTTTGGCGAAGTTTTGTTTAACAAAAGTAACCGAGTATACCGATGTTAGAAATGCAGCTTGTAAAAAATAGATGTAGCAAAGAACAAGGAAAACAAACAAAGTAGCAAAATTACTCCACTTCCCATCAGAGTTATGGTTCGTTACTGTCAAATGTTTATGTAATTAATCAACAGAGTAAGATAGCGTTTAGTTCCCAGGATATTCGCCTTCTTGCTTAAAGCGCGTGCTCTCTACGGCGCCTTGGATGTCTCACATTCTGGCTCTTTTTTATTTTCCTTTGTATGAATGCAGCATAGTCATTTAATGCTTAAAAACAAGCTTCTTTTAAATTATGCACAAATCATACATAATTAACGCGAAAATGGTGACTAACTTACAATCGAATAAATATGGTGATTTGCCCCCTTTTAAGAATATCTTATAGCCATAACTTGTCTATGTGCGGCGCGACAGGCGTTATTAAGTCTATCATCGCCACTTTGTTCATGTCACCCCTGCATCAATCAAATGTTTATGTATATTTTGATCGGGCTACCGTGTAATAAATATGAATGTCACATAACCAGGATAATTGTCTTGAGAAGACGGATGTGTTTCTTTTCGCAGAAATTGAATGTAAAAGATTTAAGTGATGCAAAAATAGATGATCTCTTGATAGCCAGAAGTGTTTAAAATGCCCAACTAGCCGTTATACTTTGATAATTAAAGGTTGACGTTTCGAAATGCTTCGGTCTATTATATTTTTATTTAGGAATCTGAACCAAAACGACCACATTAAACGTTAAAACCTAAATTTTTACTCACACAAAGTCATAGTACCTTTTAGCTTATACGTTTCACGGCCATCTTGACATGATTTGAATTAATAATATATAAAAATTATATCACTACTAAATTAAAACCTCTTTTGAATAATATCAAAACATACAAACAAAATAAGGTAACAGTTCTCATTGTATTGAATAATACCAACAAAATAAAAAAACGACTGTAGAAAAAAAAGCTTAGATTCTAGTCGTTTCAGATTTGGCATTGTGAAATTCGTTAAGCACTATCATGTCGGCGAAGAAAAAAAGAACGACATTTTAAACAAATCAAAAACTACAAGTACCGCTTGATCTTGAGCTGGTATTGGGAATGTGATTTTTCAATAAGCAACAGCAAAAAAGTTTTAAAAAAATGCAAACAGCTTCAAGATTATACAAATACATGTATATCAAAGTCTTAAGTATTGACAACGTGGGTTGCATTGCACTGTATTAGCATATTCCAGAAAAAATGATTTTTTTGAAGTCAGGATAACAACAACAAAATTACAAGAACATTTAGATATCAGAAACCGTAAACCAGGTCATTAGACAACGTGGGACATGGGTGTAGTTATCGATTCTGAATATGTCACGAAACATAGAACCCTGCAAGCTGCGCTCGTACAATCAAAGCACTGAATCTGCTGCCGCTTATCCTTATTCTGCTAGAAATGTTAATAATTCGTACTAGCTCTAAGATAGTTGCTTATTAACTCGATTTTTGTGTCACAAGACTTAATGATAGAGTCTCAGTAGGAAAAATATAGATCTCGATCAGACAGTTCCCGCTGGGAGATGATCTGGATCTATAATATTTACCTAAATCCCGGTCAGTTTGTGTTTAGCAGACTGCCAGTTAAACGGAAGCCTTTAGAAGCACAAACAATAGTCGTACATCGACTTTCTGTCAACAGTTAGTCAATGATATGTTTTTGAAATTCAAAACCAAGCGCACATTAAACCTGGATATTTAATGGGCTTCTATCAATTCAAACCATTTGTTGTGCAAGCTCTTTGATAGGTTTTGGTAATGATTGTCCACAATTCTATTGAGAACTATTTTCAAACGTATAATCTACCGCTATTGAAGTCAATTTCTCTAACTTAGAGTTGTACAAAAGTTAAATTGAGTCATTCTGTGTGTTTTTTATGATTTTTTCAGTTTATTAGATTGTATATCTGGCAAATTTACTAAACAAATTACTCAACTAAATGTTTTCGTACTCAGCGAATGCTCTCAACTCATTACTCAATTAAGTAATCTTAAATGACATTTTATTCGAAACTTATAATTTCCTTATTCCTTTCATACAATTCTCTATTAGACCAAAATACGAAAACAAAAAAGAATACAATGCTCATTGCGATATTACACAATCGTCCAACGCCTATTTCCCGTTAACCATTAATTAATCATTTAGTGTGTTATTTGCGGATTATGTCGATATATTCAATGCAGAATTTAAACAAACACATCACACAAGAGAGCCTATACATTTCAAAAGTAGATCACACTGAACGAACTCTATGGACTTCTTAACCGCCGCAAGGAGAGCAAACAAAATGCTAAGTTCATCCAAAAATAAAACACAAGCAGCGGATGAAAGTGGGGGTGGTCCCACACCGCTTCACCCCGACACACATAAATAATAATTATTATTATAATTATTATTATTATTATTATTATTATTATTATTATTTTTATTATTATTATTATTATTATTATTATTATTATTGATATTATTATTATTATTATTATTATTATTATTAAATAAATAAATTAGTAAAACAATTGCAATCACATTCGGCCCAGATACGCGCCAGAATCTCGAACATTCTAGCAATTAAAAACACACACACACATTCCGCATACGTAACACTTATATCATCACGTCTTATCGTTTGCTGTAAAATTTTTCTATGAACAAACAGTTAACTGCTAATTGTAAGGAAATCATGGATGTAAACTTGCATTAAAACACAACACAATTAAACAATATTTGCAAAAATCAACACTTGATCTCGTTTTGCTTGCATTTCACTCCTTGCCTATTAAAATGAGTACATTTCTGTTCTTAAGCCCTTGGTTCGCTTACTTTGATAAGAAAAAAGCACAAGTCATGTGCTTTGTGTTTACATTTAAAGGCCTAATAGGCGTGTTTTTTTTAAACATCCGTTCTTCTTTCTCAATTAATTATTGGATAACAATGATTATCATTTACAAATCTATCGATGATTTATGACCATTTTCTTCTGTTTTCTTTATATTTCCTCTTCATTTTTCTTTCGTAGCTCTAAACCGTACCATCATTAACGTAAAATGTCATGAAAAATGTATTTATTTATTCAGCAGTATTACGAGGGGATGTCGGGTTCGAGCAGTAACGGAGTACCGTACAGCGCCGCCCACCAGGAGCGAATCGATAGTCACATGAAGGCCATCAAGCTGCAGCAGTATCTTTGGGAGGCAAAGTCCCGGAACTGGGACAACCTAAACACTCAGGTAACCATGGCAATATAATTCTAATGATTACTTAAATGATATATCATATTTATTGTAAAATACACGTAGCGTGATGCATGATAGTACATGTAAAAATAAAGGACATTGCTCACTTAACACAAACCAAAAGATTATCGGCAAACATGAAGAACTTTTAAAATATAATTTATTTTGTTTTCCGATTGAAATTAAATACGTATATAAACAACTTTTTTTCGTAATGGTGCAATGCATTGTATATGTTGTCAATTGTGTTAAAATAATGTTGGAATGATTTTAAACTTGTCGATTTTTTGCAGGTTCAGCAACCACATCTTGGTGATAGCGAGAGCGAGACTTCACGCGAGACTATAACACGTGACAGCGGACATGGCGGAAGTGAGGATGACGTTTCGACTTCCTCACCTGTAACTGGTGAGTATTTTCTTTTCTTTTTTTTTTCATCAAAGAAATAAGACAAGTACATAAATATACAAACAACTGCACAGAAACATATACATGCTTCCTTTATGAGCATTTTCGTTGGCACCACTCATGAGACAATTACGTTATTCCAGTATGGCAACAAATGTTGTAAGGAATTGGCTTTAATTTTTTATATTTGACTTCCTATTGTTTTTTATAATACATTATGTCCAACTTAAAATTACGAAGATATTTGGCTAAACTTATGTGGTATTTGTTTTCAATGTTTAAGTTGTTTAGTTACATATTATAAGACATTTGTGTGTAATGTTGCTTTGTTTTTTTTTACCAGATGAACGACGATCATTTGCTGTAACTGACCACAAGTTGTTCCCGTACCACCAGACCGGATACAATAATCAAGGAAAGCGAAACTCACTTCCGGCCATCAGAGAAAATTCATCCGTCCATTACGAAAACGCCCCGCCTAGACCTCCTGCATACAGGGGATCGTCGAATGACAATTATCTTAGTAGTGCAAAACTAGTCTTAAAGAGTCTAAACTGTGCAGGAAATAACCTGACACTTGACCAAACCCCACCATTGGACTCCGATTTATGGCGGGATTGCATATATAACGGAAGTGCTCCAGTGCGCATGCGCCATGACAGTTGTAGTTCGTTACGTTCGGATGATGGCGGTTCTACTACAACTTCCGGTAGTTATACCCTTGACCAGGATGAAATTGATTTTCGGACATCTTCTGGTCATCGGGACTTAGTTGTGTAGATGTGGCAATATTCTATTAATGTCTACTAGAATGAACAACCCATAGTTATCTGTGATATTAAATGACGTTGAAAGCCGTATCTGTGCAATCTTCAATATAAAGCAAGAAGTGTTCTGCTCTTTGAAAGCTGCCAACAATTCTAGAGGATAAGCGGATTATCCGATACCTTAACATTAAAGGGATGATAGCCGTGGTTGGTAAACAAGATGACATATCACCTCAAGAGGCTCTCTTCCGCTGACCGTTCAATGAGGGTGGTCGTTAAAGAAGCGCAAACTGTCATCGGTACGTATCTTATATGTTTTCACCATACATTTCTGTTTTATTATTCCAGATCTCGTATTAATTCATTGTCAAGCGCAAGGCACACACCCAATTCCCGCAGTTTGCACAACACTTCACAGAAGCCTCAACGTTCGCACGTACCAAGTTTAAAGATAAACTAACGGGCTAACCCTGGGTTCATATCAAACCTGCTTTTGTAAATATGAACAGATCTGATAATGTTGGCAGGATGTTTGACAAAGACAACTGTCATACCTTACTGGGATGATGTATATACACAAGTGTTAGCGCCTATTCAAGCTGTAAACCCTTTTAACGTTAAAGAATAAACTGAACATAAAACCGCCCGTTACCATGGGTGACTCAGAAAAAAGCACATTAATTCAGGACGCAATATGGGAAATATTGTCAAATATAGGCCATTTTTTCAAGATGTATGATGTAAATTTATTAATTAATGTCAAATATGGCGACAACAGTTTAAACATAATACAAACGAAGGGTAATAAAATAAAATAGCCTGCAATAAGTGCTACGCTTCCAACAAAATTGCCAGTTTTGTTATATTTATGATTTAAAATATGATTGAACGTTTGCTTGGTGCCAGAAGTAAAAATGAATTTAAAATGTAGTAACCACAATAATTTGTCATAAGATTATAACATTATAATGCTTCGAATGAACAAGAGATTAAAGTCATTTATTTCCGGTTGTTTTTCAGGTGCTTTGTCTAAACCGTATCGATCCATCTCCGTCAACCAATGAAGCCAGGGCAACGGAAACGTTATGAAGAGATCGACCATAGCTGATGGCTCTTCATCAAAAACCGTTGCCTAGCAACAAATTGGTTATTACGATTTAAATATTAGATTTCTTTGTAAAACGGTGTGACTCGAAACATTTTTGACGATTATAAATACTGCTGTGAACTATTTTAAAATGGAGTGACTATGAACGATTGCCACATAACATTAATGTGTTATAGGATCAAAAGCAGACGTGCCAAAATAAAGTTTTATTTAATTGTAATAAAAAATATGTTTATTGCATAGTAGTTAGCATGTTTATAGTTGTATATATTGTCATACTAGCTTTGCAAAAAGTGTCAGTGAAATTATGCAATGTCTAGTGTGGTAAAACATGTTTTGCACTTGTACATCGGCAGCATTGGTATAAAACGTCCAAGATGTTGTACATGTATATGTTATTAATGATCTCACGGAAATGATGACACAAAGAAAGCATAATTTTGCTTGAAAATTTAATTACAGATTAAAAAAAGGAAAACAAATGTCAATGCTAAATAATGCAGTATTCAGCTTTGCTGGAAAAAAAGTGTAAAGCCAATGGTGCTCTTTATCTTGTTTATGTTATGTTAATAATTGTTATGGCAACCATTCTATTAATGTATAAATAATTTCATTGACAATTAAAAAGAAGCGATAAAATGTGTATTTAATGAGTAAAACATTTTAAATATTTTATAAAAAAATATTTGTTAATATGTTTTCAAAATAAACTAAACACATCTTACACAATAAGTAAATAAGCAAAGCTAAAATTATTCTTAATTTATTTTGTAAAAGTAATTATGACAAATTATTGTATTTTTCGAGATCTCGTCCAAAATGTGGGACAGATTAAATTTATCGCATATAAATAGTATTTGTAAATCAAATCACGTGTAAAATTGTGCTAAATTTTATTTGTTTACTTACACTTGTGAAGCTGTGTTGTTATATTGCAGAAGTTCGAGTAAAACATGCCATAAGCATCACAAGCTTATGTTGTATTTTTATTGCTCAACTCTACCTTTAATACAGACATTCATCCCGCACTTTTCATTTTAAGAATTCATTTATCATTTATGATATCATTCCAAATAGTGTGTTGCTAGAATTTGTTATAAATGTAACACTTATGATATTAAAATGCTTAAACACTTTTTCGTCTTTTTTGTCTTTGTTTTCAACCAAGTAATGCTTATATGTTTTGATATATATCGATATCTCTTAACTGATGTCGATAAAAATATATGTTGGTAAAAACATGTCAAGTTGGTTAACCATTTTAAGATGGTATCCGCCAGCTTGTCTATATATATATATATATATATATATATATATATATATATATATATATATATATATATATATATATATATATATATATATATATATAATCCAATAACCTTGTTTGGTATTTTAATTTAGACTACATGACGCCAGTTATCTATTATAATACATTGCGATAATAAATGATAATAAATCAGTGAATTGACTAAAAGAACACGTTTCTAAATTGGTATAGATTTTATATTAATAGATCAAAATATACTTTCATCATAACTATAAAATGCATGCTACAATTAGAAGTAGAAATTAGTAGAAATGAACTGGAACTGTATACAGATGTAGTCATATTTAAAACTGATTTGAGGTCATTGATTATCAACTCAACTTCTCAAACTTCATTAAACATCGCCAGCATCTCAATCCCAACCCACCAACAACAGAACTCAAGCAAGTGTCAATATTAAGTCAACATAATTACACATCAATGATCATTATACGAACCGTTTAAAGGCTATTGATCTCTGCATAAAGAAAATGTTTCTCTTTTAATCTAACAATACTGGAGGTTGGTCCGAACAAACATCTACCACAAGGGGGCGCTTTCTGTCCTAATATTGACACGATGGTTCCCTATTTTTGTTCTGAAGAATCGCTATACAAGGAATGAATAAAGGCCGGGGGAAATCTTAGCAAGCACATATCGATACAAGAGAACTCAGCGGAGAAAATCGACATGGCCTTACAAGATATGATTGCAGGTACTGGGTGCAAAATCGACGTTCCTTTCTTGAGTATCTCGTTTTTTTATAAAGTGCAATATGCAAAAATTTAACTAACGACTTACAAATCACATTTCGTTTTATTCGAGTTTTATTAATATAAAGCGTTAACAAACAAAATAACGTCTTGAGTCATAAGAGAGATTCGAGTTCATACAATGTACAGAATCTTTGAAAACACATGAAAAAAATCATATGTTCCTTGACTCGACAAATTGCCAGTGGTTAAGTTTCGAAACAGTTTAGTTATACCACTTTATACGTACGTGACTATATTTTACAAAGAAAACACTTATTTTCAAAGAACTGACATGAATACATTTTTTTCAACAGCTGTAAGCAGAATTTTTAATTGTCATTCATGTTTGAAGTGCCAAGGTTCTCTATCAGATAAAGAAAATACTAAATAAATTTGAAGAAAATTCTATCTAAAGTGACGTCTGTTGCTTATAATTATTCATAATTTTCAAGTTGTGACGATAGGGAATGTAATGAGGGCTCGTTACTCACATTATTAAAAATAAAACGTTTATCAAACAATAGAACCAACATTAGCCATTTATAGTGTAAACATGAAATCTCAAACAAGAGCAGAAAACATGAATAACCATTAAAATCGTATTCAAACTTAAAACAAAACATGAAGTGTGTGCCCTTAAGAAAAAGTAGTACTTCTACCAATATTTTGAGCCTAATTATAAAACTGTTTTCAAAAGCCGGTAAGTGTATTGGTCATTGGTTAGGAGCATTTATTAACTCGCCTTATTTTTGTCTTATCACTTTTTAAAGTACTGCTCAGTCAAGGATTTGAAAGAAGTTGTTAAGTGCAAATATCTGTTCGCCGTTTCTAAAGCAACTTCAGCAGTCGATGTTTACCCTATCTCCGGGGCATTCCGTCACCATCATCAAATGAAAGGCGGCTGTTTTGTTGAACAAGTGATAACGTTCACCATTCTGTTAATGCTTACATCTGGGAAAGTTAGAATGGTCAATAGGCTTGCCTTGTGTTGACAAGTCATTGCTAGCTCTAATTTGAAAAGAGGCAAAAGAATTATTAACGATACGGGTAAACAAAATGTTTGTTCTCGTCACTCGATATTGACACTGTATCAGTAGCGGCTGTGAAACACATGAGAGGTGCTGATGACTATAGTCCGGTCCGTGTTGATTCAGGGCCGAAGTGTTTCCGGGCCGAAATGAACCGGCTCTGTAAAGGAATGTTGCGGCTACTTGAATCAACAAGTTTTGGTAAATAAATTACGCCGCAGAAATGTCACTCTCACCATTGAAGTTGACAAAAACTCAAAATGATCCATTGGATTTTTCCCATCTACAAGATGTCTTAATCTACAAGTCTGGACAAAACTATGAAAATATATATAAGTCGACAAAGACTGCTCATATTTTCTTATCCAAAGGACACAGAGTGCAAGGCCCCCGCTTTTATAACGCAGTAAAGCCCTGCACTATCTTAATTAATCGGCGCCGTGTAGCTTAATGTATCTTCTTTTTATTATAAGCGTAATTCTATAGCTGCTGTTTCGTATGTTATTGCTATTACAATTTATCTCGAGAGACAAGACAGGGTATTATAAGCAATTAGAAAGATAGCATACAGTAACTAAGTATAACCTTAGACAAAAGTTCCCATTCATCCTATCGTAGGTCGATGCTGTAACGTATATTTTGTCATAAAGTAAAATTGCAATTAACTGTGTATGATAAAAACGTCTTGAAATATAAACCATGGGAAGCGAAAAGTGTATATCGCATTACCACAAAGCTGTCGCAATGTCTTTTACATGCTTAAAGGTAGAGAGCGGGATAAATTTATTAAACATAAAACGCTATAAAAAGGCGTCTAGAAAATTTACGTCTTCGGAAGAAGGTTGATTAATTGGCAGTCTTCATTTTATAAGCGACGCTGTCATGTCTCATTACTCAATTAACAAAGTGCAATGTCAGCTGAATAAATTACATGTAAAAAATAAACGGTTACATGTAAATCATTCTAACAAAAACAGAACCCTAAAACCTCATTTAAAAGTGTAAACAGTTTATATGATGGAAATAACGAAATCAATATCGTGTTTTTTGCCAGAAATGAAAAATTTGAAGATTATTGCTATGTTCACTACACTGAGTGGCATATGTGGAAGAGAAATAGTCATCGATTTGTAACTCGTCAGCCCCTCAAGTAGTGGGTTCGAGTACCAATCGGGGATAGAGTTTACAAGAGGGGAGGTTTTCCAGCGTACCTTACATACAAGTTTCTAAAATAATATTTTAAAAGTTAAATTTAAAGTCGGTTGTTAAAACTCAGATAAGCTTATGTTATTTGCTGCCTACTTAAAATATTTTACCTAATATTATCTTTTCTTACTATTGGCAATAAATAGCATGATATTATTGAGCTGACACTTATTACTGTTCAACAATATAATCGTCAAGCCTTGCATACTTTTGTCCATTTTGCCGACTGACCGTTCCATTGCGGTTACTGTTGGGGTAGCTCTTTTTGTGTAATGACTCATCACAGATTTGTTCTTACTTTTACATTTAGCTCGCATGTGAATACCTTTGTCCTGTGCCTTTTCAGATTTTGGTTTATGTTGCAATGGTCATAGGACCATATATATCATTGAATAAAACAAACGCACAGAAATCGTGGACTTAAAAGGGTACTTGGACCAGTTTGTTAACGGTTAGCCGTTTTCGGAAACATGCCAACATCTTTGCGTGTCAGTTTAATGTTGTCAAATAATAGTAGCATAATTTATCACAAAATTTATTTTCAAGTTTTGTCAAATGTGCTATTTGCTCGTTTTTTGTTTTTCCATCTTGTATTAATTATGCTGTTGTTGTTATTTCATTTTTATATAATTTTGAGCGTTGGGCTCTGTTGTACGTAAAATAAACAATGTAACTGTTATACTACAAATATATACCAATGCTCTTTCGTACGTAAAAAACGCTATTATATTGTTATATAAAAATGTACCCGTATTGATTTGACTTCTCCTGAGTCATTTAGCGACAACTTACTCAGACCAGCTGACCGGCTGACAGGTCTGTATAACTGAGCCTTTATGTCAACATCACCAGACAAGCCTAGCAAACCATGAAGGCGAGTTGATACAAAAAGTCATATTTGTGTTTGTTATTACAATGTGTCAAGTCCCTTTTGAATGGAGTACTTAGAGACCCTGATCTTGGGTCATTACGGCGGCGTCTCTTTGTATCGTGGTCTATCGCTGACCTCCCATGCTACTGATCTCTAAAGTAATTGAAAAAGTCACCCAGCAGATCATGTTCTATTCACTGTTTTATTGCATTGTACTTAAGGTGGTATCCGAAAATTTGAAGAAAAGAAAAAAAAAACACTGAAAACACCAATAATGGTAAAAAGATGGCTGGAACTTATTTGAAAGAAATCTTACTTCCGGCTGCTTGTCGATGTCCGAGATTTGTGTTTAAGGCTTCTTCTTTTTTTATTTATTTGGGTTTTACGGCACACCGACACTTAACAGGTCATGCGGCGCCGAATACAAAAGTTTAATGTGAAAATAGCATAATCAGGTAGACTAAACTATGTGAGTTAAATATAGAAAAATATAAAAAAATTATCTGGTTAAAATAATGTGCAGTATAATTGAAAACAGGTTAATATACTGAACGGTTTATGTTTAGGTTTATGTTTAAGGTTTCATTCGATATCAAACAAAGCAGATGTCCAGTTGGAGTTTCCTATCTATATACATGTATTGGTATCTTTGTTGGAATTATTAAGAATTACACGACAGATTATTTGCAGCCTGTTGCCACACAGTATTTTTTCCGGGCTTTATTTTCACAGATATCAGTATTGCATAACGATGAATTGGTCAGACAATCTGTCAAGGAAATAAGGGTTTCTGTCAAATTTTATAACTCATTCGGAAATCCCCATCGCATATAAAAATTGATTACGAATATAAAAAGCCAAATCGAATATTACATGGTAAACGCTAAATTACCTTTGAAAATGTTGTAACATAGTCATTAAATAAAAAAGACCAAAATGAGCTGAATCAGAAATTAATCTAAAACACCAAAAACAACTGGTTTGTTGTCCTAAAATGTATTTTATATAAGATTTGGAGATGTCTCGCATAAGATACCGCCTTTAAATATTGTTCTTAGAAACAACAAGTTAAGGTTAAATTTAAAATTAAATGAATTTACGGTTCAAGAAGCACGAATTTACTAGGCTAATTCAGTCTGTTGATAGATGTTCATTATATTGTGTAGCAACAATAATGGGCGTGACTTCAACAACGTGTAACCTTTGTGCGTCTCAAAATTTATTTAGATAACAGGATGCTGTATATAGATATATGTGAGTATTTGAGACAAATTATAAAAAACCGCTAATTTTTAACGTTTGGGTATAACTTTTCAATACATTTTCAACGTTTGGGTATTATTTTTCAATACATATTCAACGTTTAGATAATTTTTCAATACAAATTTAACGTTTGGGTATAACTTTTCAATACATTTTCAACGTTTGGGTCTAATTTTTTTAATACGTATTCAACGTTTAGATATAACTTTGCAATACAAATTTAACGTTTGGGTATAACTTTTCAATACATTTTCAACGCTTGTTCAAAGTTTGAGTATAACTTTTCAATACATTTTCAACAGTTTGGGTCTAACTTTTCAATACATATTCAACGTTTGGGTATAACTTTTCAGCACATATTCTAATGTTAATGTATACAGCAAAATAGTCTAACAGCATTTTGTAACTTAAGACTAAAACATCTCTACACCGGGGGTGACCTAAAGTTAATCAAAACACACTGATGACAGCCGACTCTGTGTTTTGGCCTGTCATTACAAACACGAATCCTAGCAATCAAATTATATGCTCGGTTATTATCTTTCACTCCCCGTTATATAGTATTTCACCAAGCTGTAACCTTCTAGACTCAGGAACATCGCATCTGTTTATGCAAATGAGAAGTGAGGGTGACGATAATTATAAGCTTCGGATAATCTACAGTGTAAACCTATTCCAGAACCCGGGTGTCTTTTGTTGTACCCGCAGAATACACCATTTGTCGTTACCCCACCCACTTGTCAAGAGCGTTATAAATCTATTTTTTTCTGTGCATTTATTGAAATATATCGTGTGTGTTTTGATTCATTTTACATAAATTGCATGAAAATAATTTCATCTTACATTTATCCTAAGAAACTTGTGGCTCAATCATTTTGACAGTTACTTCATGTCTGTTGTTCTTTTTGTTTAAATTTTAGAAGTTATCAATAAAATATTGTTAATCAAGTTAAATCACTGATGGTTTAATATAAATGTATTTCAGTAATTCGGTCAAACTGTCTTAAGAAGAAAAAAACATTGAAAAGAACAATGTTTCATGATTATAGTTGCATTAACTTCGGCGAAACCTTGTGAATTAGGTACTTTTTAACTTTATCGAAACGCCGATAAATAACAAAAAATACGATTCAAACCTATGATACTGGAAACCTAATTAAGGCCAATATTCACCAACTGTTCTTAAATCTAAGTCATGACTTAAGCCCAAGCCACATTTTTCTTACTAACAAAAAAAATCCTAATTATGAAGTTTCAAGTTGCGATTTTAAGCTCAAGGTAGCAAAGTTAAAGTGTCATGTAAAGATACAGACATGTAGCTAAACGCATAATAAAGATATTGTGGATTGAAATCCATGACTTGTGCCATTCTTACTTAAGAATGATTGGGGAATACTGGTCTAAGTCTATATTTTTGCTCTTTTCAACACACAAAAAAAACGTATTTTGATTAACTGAAGCTGAACAAACAGTATTTATGAACAGAAATAGTTTGCACCTGCCTCTATACAGCCTAGCAGTCATGGCGCTCTACTCTCACACCTACATTCCGAACTAAACACTTGTTCTGTTAAATTCTATCATCATCGGTAGATGAAGTAGTAGTTGTTTTTGTAGTAATAGTAGTAGTAGTAGTAGTGGTAGCAGTAGTAGAGGCGGTGGTGGTGGTAGTAGTAGTTGTTGTAAACTTAGACAACTGAAACAAAGAATTCATGACGGTCTGTTGGAAAGAAATCAGTAAATAATATAATGTATATATAAATGAATAGAATATGTCGTTTATTTACTAGCTGTAACGTGTCACAACGTTAAAATGTATATAGCCAATCGCAACACCTCGAGTTAATCCGTTAGTAGGATTGAACGCAATGATCGCCGCTGTATTCCGAATCATGACACTGTATGACGGATTTAGGCGAGGAGTTCCGATTGTTTCAAACAGTGTTGAGGGTTTTTTTTCTAGGCACGTCACCAGATATGGCAATAGATGTCAACCGAACATGTCACATCCTAGTTTTTATGGCTAAACTGTTGAAATGTTGTTTTTCAGTCAATTTAACCATTTCGCATTATCATGTTTTTTATACAATTAAGATTTATCAAATCTTCGGAAATTATATAAGAAACGGTGAAAGTGTACAAAACATGATGAGTGCATTCAGCGGTATCAAAATAGTCCTTTTTGATGTAATTTTGACAATTATTAGAAAGATAAGACGGCACATCCGGAAATTAGGTTTTGTTTATTTTTTGTAAACTGCACTAAAGTCATGCGTCACGTTTCATGAAATATGTCCTCAACACCTGCATTTTCATCGCCGAAAAGGTGTTTTAACAGCGAATGAAGATTGCATGTAGCAGCGTTCACATTTTAAATCAGTACAACCATGCATTTTTTTGACTGAGAGATGTATCTTTTACAAATAAACAAACAAAATAAAGTGGTCTGCTTTTGAACTTTAAATCAATGGATGGGAATACAAGTATAGTCTTGCAATAAGATTACAGTCATTCTACCTTTCGCACGTTTAATAAATAAGGACGTTTATATATAATACTTAACTTAAAAAAGATTTTTTTAGTTTATACTTAACTTACGCTTATTAGAAGTTTAAGCTTAATCATACCGTATATGGGGTTGTTTTGTTAAACATTACATTTATATACATAGATAAAAATAAATACATACATTTGGATGTAAAAATAAAGGAAGTGCATTTTTAATTTGTAAAGATTGCTTAATATCTTAAAATGTATCAAATAAACAATGTAACAATTACAAAGCTATATAATAAAATAAATAATGAGTACTGAACTCTATATTGTCATCTTTTCGTTTTATTCTTTTATTACTTTTATACCTCATTTTTCTTTTGTGCTAAATCAAACGTTTAAATTTCATTGAATTCACAGGTGCTGAACCGCATATTTAAACTACATTTTCAGCTCATCGTTTATTGCCATTACAATATATCAAAATCTATCATCATTTTTAAACAAATAAAAATAAAGATATATCATGGAATTGACATACACATTCCAGTTTAAAGACTACTGAAATACAATTCCTATTCTAGCATTTGTAGAAACAAGACACCACGCCCCGTTCAATACAGGTAACTAACCGTACAATGCATAGGAAATTCATTGTCGATTTTTATATTTAATTTGTGCTTGAATATACCCATTAACGATGGTGCGTGATTATTTCTAAACACACAGTAAATGATTATTGCTTTTTGTGATGGCTTCTTTAACAATACCATCAAGCCAATAAATCTTATCTTGCATTTAATTTATTATATAGAAAAAATGAATGTGGCGCTAGACAGATGTATCTTATATATAAACATTTTTTTAGATGAACGTTTATTGCTATTACCATTCGAAATACTGACAGAAATTAAGAGAGATAAAGGATCCTGCAGGTTGTTCTTGCGAATAATGTGTTTAATAGTCATACAGTTTATTGTATTTCTATGAACTATCTAAAGTACGTTTAATCACATGTCACAATTTATAAATACATTGAATTAAAGGCTTTGATTAATTACAGGCCAAGATGTTGTTGGAACGTCAAATTTATGAGGACGTGCTCGTAAAACCATTAACTTTTCATGCCGGTTCTAATTAAAGTTGAGACCTTCGTCATCGAATCTTTGTCACCCTTATTTATTAAACTGTAGGAAAAAGAACAACATCAATCTATACCGCCTTCAACGTCAATCTTAACCTAGCACAAACTTTATAAACCAGTTTAGGTCTAATTTTAACCCTACATGACCCGATAGCCGATGAACCGACATATTGCTAGAGAATTTGCATTAAAAAGTGTTGAATCTGCTCAGAGAGAAAGCGAATCCTTTTCGATGTTTAATCATGACTTATCAGTTTTCTTAAAACACAACAACACTCATTACTTGAAGACACATATGTAATTTTCTTTCATATAAATAAACTAACTGGCAGTTGAATCAGTAGGATGTATTTTAAGAAATGCGTGAAAAATGGTCAAAGTCGTGCGTATTTGACTTATTATGCTGTAAAAAGAATCGACAAATTGTTGAAGTCCAGCTAATTACTGGTGTGGGGAGGACCCAGGCGTATGTCTGGGTAGAACCACCCGAGGTTAATTGGTGTAAAATACGACATTTTTCAATATTGATTATAAGAACTGTTTAGATTGTACCAAACACATATATTTGTATCTTTTTTGCTATTCTTTTTTTTTAATTCTAGATTAAGATAAAGCTTAAGCAAGGGAGGTAACAAATACCTTACTTTCATTTCGAAACTAGGCAATACTTCAGTGTACGAAGAGTTAAATTTTCCTTTCCGCACGTTTCCTTTTGGGATTTTATCCCACTTATGCAATGGTACGATTCGTCCATTCCCGCCCCAACCTCCCCAACACACACACGCATACACACACCTTTTTGATAGGGAATAGTCTTATGCAAATATTTTTGAGAAGTTACGAGAAATGGACCGAACATTGTGTTAACCAGCGCCCGCATCACAAGCAGTGTCATTGTAATGACTCCACCTTTTTTTCCGTGTGTTGCCAAAACAAAACAGTCACGTGACTTACTTGCCTTCACACTTAAAACATTGTTCGGAAAAAATATTCGGCCAAAGAAAATAAATTTCTACTTTAAACACAAAAAAATGTTTCGAAGCATAAGGTTAAATGATGAGCGACAAGCTTCAGGAACAACCTATATGTAGTTTGTTTTTTTCGTTTTTGAAATACATTGCAGCGACCATTTATGATCATTATAGCAACGTCTAGCTTCCTGGTGGAGGAAGACCCCAGACTCATGTCTGGGTAGAACCACCGGCGCACCGCAAGTCAGCTGGAAGACCTTCTTACACCCACATATATATATAAATTGGCTTTAGCACAGTTTTTTGTGACGCGGGTTTTCTAAGATAACAAATTCAGAAAGCAAGGGCTTACATGATAATGTTATTTCTCTTGCAACCCCCTCCCAGCCTGGCCTCACCACAAAGCATGCATTCTTAAATAAACATATCATGAAATGTTTACGTAAATGTCGATGATAGAGATGCGTCATACTTATGCATTATACATATATATTTACTGTTTGGTGTTGTTGTTTGCTGTTGTTGTTTTAATACCTCGCAGGTCTCAATTACGATATTATAGAGACGTCCAGCTATTTTGGTGGAGGAAGACCTCAGGCAAATGTCTAGGTAGAACTATCGGCACACTGCAGGTCAGCTGAAAGACCTTCCAACATTAAGGCATTCTCCCCGAGCGGGACTCGAACCCACACGGATGGAGGCTAAGCATATATAGAGAGAGGAAAAACAATGTCATATGTACAAATTGCAAATCAAAACACAAATTATACGGTTTTTACGATTTTTCTCTCAGTTGGTCCATCTTTAGTCCAATTAACTGACATACGCCGGCTGAAACCATAACACAAGTTCAGAGATGGATCCAGGGGTGTGTGTGTGGGGGGGGGGGGCGTATGCAACCCTCTCCCAACCTCCCCACCGATTAGATAAAAGAGTATAGTTGTGAAGACACATACATGTAAGCATGAAACTCTTTTCAAGTATATTTTGTCTGTTGACAGCTTAGGTCGAAGTTAGGGTCCCTAACTCTGTAAGTATATCCTGTATTTACTGCGACGATGTTGAATGGATCTTGATTGATACCACCCATCACCCCCTCCCCCACCCCGAATTTTTTCTGGATCCGCCCATGCGCAATTATGTTGGAATTTGAATGCAAACAATGATCATTGCTATGTATCCACATCACATAGTCAGTCGAGCAGTATACTGCCATACAAGGTGTCGCTGAAAAACACAAAAGAAAGATATTTTTTGCCTTTTTACGGACGAATTAGTTTTAAGAATAAGAATTTTAAACCACAGATCATTTAAAGCTCGTATGGTTAATATAAAAAGCTTGACTTTTGGAGATAGTGTGACTATAAACCCCAGGGACTTCAGGATTCCGCACACTCCAGCTTGAGTTATTCAAGAGCGAAAGCTTAACATATCAGCTAAGTGAATAGAATATATTTTACAATATGCAAAAAATAAAATAACAGATTCATGCATATTTTGTTTAAAGATAATAAGTTATTACTATTTTAATGTTCATTCTCAACAAAAATGGACTTACAATTTGCAAGAACGACAACTATTAAATAAAAATAATTTAAATAAGTAATCGTTTGTCTCCCTTTAACCATACAAGCCTTTAAAATGTTGGTTATTGGCACATTGTGAATACATTGGTGCCAACACGCAAAATGCGATAACTGACATGATGGTGATTTTAGATAAAGGAAGTTATATTAAAAAATCATTTACCATAGCATCAACAATAATAGCAACATGACCTAAAACTCAATGTATACATAGGCGATGACGTAATTCAAAGTTATTCACCTCAAGGCCATGGCACTTCATAGCTAGCCAATTTGTTCAATAGACTCCATTTATAAAGTTAAGTTTTAACCCTGTGTAATAAAAACTAGACGTACATCTTAAATACTTGTTGCAGTAGTTATACTTGTACATGGCGAAAAAAACCCACTCAATATTAAACTATCTCTCTCTCTCTACCTAGCCCTCTCTCCCTCCCTATCTCTCCCTCTCCATCTTTCTCTCTCTCTCTCTCTCTCTCTCTACATCTCTCTCTCTCTCTCTCTCTCTCTCTCTCTCTCTTGCGCGCGCGCGCGCGCGCTCTCTCTCATTATTTATTTTCAATATTTTGCCACCCCACCCCCGCACCACTTCTGCCCCCAGGTTACCGCAGAGCCCTATTTCTGAAGGTAAAGTGACCGGGGTAATCCGAATAAGATTGACACTTGCTCTATTATACATTCGTGTATAACTCATAGCAATAGACTAAATTTGTATACTCAAAGCTGCCTGAAACAGTGACTTTATGAATTGCAAGGGGTTGCCAAAAATAACTTAAACAATAATCGAAGAGCCCCTACAGAAATTTGTAGATTTAAATCTACAATTTGTTTACATACACTTATTAAATTATGAGCTCGATACCATCAGAAGTGAGCACGTTCAGGATTTTTTTATCGTGATTGCCAATGAAAAAAGTCACAATGCAGTACTCGACTGAGCGGATTAAAGTCGCCGGTCAAGAATAAATCGGCTAGCGATTAAGTTTGTTTATTGTGAGAGACTAAACATATTCCAATAAAGGATTGTTGTAAACTATAACTTTGACTGATTTGGAAAGAATACTGTATAGTTTTAAGTGAACAATTAGTTTTGGACTAAAGGTTGTTGTTTGTTGTTTGTTTTTTGTCAAATGTAATTTGTGTGTAAAGTGAGAATCATTTTATAACGAAGAAAATGCATTTCGTTACCGGAACAGATGTTGTTGTAATAGTTATTTTTGACTTTTTGCCTTGTACACACTCACAACTCTATAAATTATAAATTAAGTAAATAATACTTAGTCTTAAATCAAATGAGCGTAAAATTGTCATTTGACGTACTTAGTGGTAAATGGTGCAATGAAAGTGTAAATTTCTTGGTGTTTTGAATGGAATACACGATGATGAAGAGTTTCGTTTTCCAACGGTAAAAACAATTTTGTGATAACGCGAGTATTTAAATGCAAAAAGACCTTATTATTTTATAGTTTGATAAAAGTTAGCATGCAATACAATTTTACATAACCCAGGCTCAATTTGTTGGACGATGTGTGCATTGCGAACATATCGCGCCGTTTCGGCGATTGCACTGGCGTGTCAATACCGGTTGGATTTGACGCCGCGGCGTCCAGAGAAGCGCCGTCTGGTGAGACCCCGGAAATCACAAAATCAAGATCAAGTACCGCCGGAAGTGGAGGAAGAGAGTCAAGAAGAATCACTGACAAAACAAGAGGAAGCGGAGCTGGCACAAGAAGCTCGGAAAACACGTACGGAATCTCTGTGTAACCTCGATGACTTCTCCGAGGAGTTCGATTTTGATGGTAAGGCTAAATAAAAATGCTTGTATATATATTATAATAATTATAAATTTGTCCATAAAAATATTTTACCGACTTCTTATTTCACATATGTCGAATATTTACTTTAACACTTAAGCCAACTCATGATAAATAATAAACTAACAATAATTGACGCATCAACTTTAAGCCATGTGTATAATAACATAAACATTACTTACCTCAATCATTTTCAGCCTCATTTGTATAACAACATAAACTGCAACATCAACTTTAAGCCATGTATATAACTACATAAACATCGATTTTCTCAATCATCTGCAGTCTCATTTGTATAACAACATAAACTGCAACATCAACTTTAACCCATGTGTATAACACCATCAACATTAATTATCTCAATCATTTTCAGCCTCATTTGTAAAACAACATAAAAATAAACTACAACATAATCTTCAGCCAAGTGCATAACAACATAAACATTAAATATCTCAGTTATCTTCAGCCTCATTTGTATATCAACATAAGCTACAACATCGCCTTAAGCCATGTGTATATCATCATAATCGTTGAATATGGCAATCATCTTCAGCCTTAATTGTAATACAAGATCAATAATGATGTCAGTACCATCTTCAGCCGCATTTGTATGACAGCAAAGAAATCACTGAGCGTTATTTGCACATGTACCTAGAATAGAAAAGAACTATTCGGTTCTGTTCACAACAGCATAGACATTACTGAGAGATATTTGTACCCGGAACAGGAAAGAACTGTTCTGTTCTGTTCTACAACAACATAAACATCACTGTGAGATACTTATACCAGAACAGAAGTGTTCTTTTCTGATCTCTTCTCTAACAACAAAGACATCCCTGAGCCATATGTGTATCACACCCGTTTCCAGCCGACGACGACGTTATGGACCCGCCAGGTGACGATATGGAGCTCACCCAGCGCTATTATATCCAGGCCTGCCAGGAGCAGAAGGTCCAGCCTATCCGGCGGATCTTCCTAGGCTTGGTGGACGAGGAAATGGTGTGCAAGAATACTGTCATGAAACCTGCAGACGCCAAGGCAGCCACCATCGCGCTCCTGGTACTGTGCCACTTCCTTCGTAGTTCTAACAGTATTAGCTTAATGTATTTATGTTTTAAAGGAGACATACGGCAGTTCGGACCAAAATATTTTCTTTAAAAATCTTAGTAAACTATAGTTATCTGAACAGATCTCGCAAAATGTTGTTTATCGATGTCTACACCTGTCTAAAAAGTGAACCATGACGTCACAATCGTCATTACAATCATGTATTTCCTATCTGAACCACGCTGCACTGTTAGCTTTTTTTAAACCAAGAAAACCACGTGACCATTTATGTGATAGCTCATCCATGTTATTGGCTGTGCTGATTAACAAGTTCTACTGTCCTAAAATTGAGATTCTGTTGAAAATCGTCAAAGCTTAGACTAAAGTATGATTTTTTTTTTCTGCAGAAATTATGCGCAAATACCCCAAACCGAAGTCAGATATTGTTAAATATATTTGATACAGGCAAACTGTCGGATACCACTTTTAATCATTGGCTTACGAAAACATCGTGGTTCGCAATGATTTTTTCGTTTTTATTTTTCAAAGAAATGTTCTTTCTTACTTACTTAATTGGTACGTTTTTCTTTATTTACGTCCTCTTTTGAATATTTTTTTAATATTTTGGTAAGCAATTTTGCTTTCTTTTACTAGCATTTCATAATTATATACACAATATATCTCAATGTTCTTTGCCAATATATTCACATTAATCATACGTTAATTTAGACAAGTATCATGTAAAATTACTTATTATTATTATTATTATTCAGCAGCAGAATGAAATCATCACATGCTGTAGACTTTGAAGTTCTAAATAGTTAAGCCCATGAAATATCCCCTGGGTTGAAATACAAGCATTAAACAAACAAAAAAATATATAAAAAAAATAAAATTAAAAAATGCCAATAGTGATAAGCAAAATTAGTTTTGTCATTTTTAAATTTTATTGAAATTAATAAGTAATTATTTATTTACAATATTTGAAAATTAAGTTTTCAAAATCTCATTTGTTTATTTTATTTAATTTTTTAAGCTCCATTTATAAAGACCGAGCTACATCAATACACATATCCTGTTTTACTATAGGGTAACTCCATATGCGAGACCGTACATTTTGAAGCCAATGTCCTTGGACCTATGGGTGGCGTATACTTTGCTGACGTACTCTCCAAAAATCTCTATCTCACAGATGTTGTAAGTACCCATTCGGGATTTAATGTGTTAATATGTAGTATATATTTATTTGCAGTAACTTTATATATAATTTGATTCATTGCAGTTTCCGGAAACTCTAATTCATACATGTTGTAAGTAAGAGTTTGGGATTTTCTTCCTGGTACTTTCTTTATATGTGTCTGCAGTAATTTTAGACTTTGAGTTTGATTTTTTAGACTTTTGTTCATTTAAAAACCAACCCCATAGACGTTGTTAGTGCTTACTCGGCGGTTTCTTGCTAGTACTAATTTCATGTCTATCATTAATATCTTTAGACCCAATTTGACACTTTTGGAAGACAATTTGCTAGGGGGAAAATATGGGTTGGTTGTTCTTTGGTGAAGTTCTTTTGAGGAAGAACTCATTGAACGTTGTAAGCACCTACTCATGATCTTGCTTAAGCTCACTTTGGTATCATTTTGCCAATTATTTCTAAATATTTAGTTGAAATTTAGATCGACAGTCATCCTTGTAGGTAGCTACCACTTACAATTCATCGAAGGTTGTTTTTTTTATTATTTTTCCTTTTGCATTTACGTTTTTAGCATAATCGAAATTTATAAACAAAATAATTTCCGACATTTTACTCTTCTCCTATTTTAGAGACTGATTTGGAACGAACTAGGTCGGGACGGAGCAGAAGCTATATGCAACAGCCTACTGAAGAACAATACGCTCAAGGTCTTGGATCTGACAGGTACTGTTTGTTTCTCAGGTTTACCATCAATCCCAATCCCTCCCAGTAATCCAGAGACGGCAGGTACTGTTTGTTCGTTAGGTTAATTATCTCTCCAAAGCCCATCCAGTAATTCAGAGACGGCAGGTACTGTTTGTTTGTTTGTTAAGTTGATCATCCCTCCAAAACCTTCCCAGTAATCCAGAGACGGCAGGTACTGTTTGTTTGTTAGGTTAATCATCCCTCCAAAGCCCTCCCAGTAATTCAGAGACGGCAGGTACTGTTTGTTAAGTTGATCATCCCTCCAAAGCCCTCCCAGTAATTCAGAGACGGCAGGTACTGTTTGTTTGTTAGGTTAATCATCCCTCCAAAGCCCTCCCAGGAATTCAGAGACGGCATGTCAATTTGTTTGTGAAGTTGATCATCCCTCCCAATACCTCCCAGTAATCCAGAGACTGCGGGTACTGTTTGTTCGTTAGGTTGATCATCCCTCCGAAACCTTCCCAGTAATCCAGAGACGGCGGGTACTGTTTGCTAAGTTGATCATACCTTCAAAACCTTCCCAGTAATCCAGAGACGGCATGTCAATTTGTTTGTGAAGTTGATCATCCCTCCAAAGCCCTCCCAGCAATCCAGAGACGGCAGGTACTGTTTGTTAGGTTGATCATCCCTCCAAAACCTTCCCAGTAATCCAGAGACGGCATGTCAATTCGTTTGTGAAGTTGATCATCCCTCCCAATACCTCCCAGTAATCCAGAGACGGCGGGTACTGTTTGTTAAGTTGATCATCCCTCCAAAACGCACCCTGTAATTCAGAGACGGCAGGCATTGTTTGTGTGTAAGGTTGCGTGTCCATCCAAAATTATCCCAGTACTTCAAAGATGGCAGGTACTGTTTGTTTGTAATGATAATCATTCCTCCAAAACCCTCCCTGTAATCCAGAGACAATGTACAGAGCATAATAATAATAATATGGCAGTATGAGCCCGAAACCTAAAGGCCAAATAAATATAACAGTCTCAATATTAATTCGCACAAAACATATCACTATAATTAATTAACTGCATGAACATCTAATTACATTTAATTATTTTTAACATCAACATTATTATTGTGTTCATGATAGTTTGAAAGCATAAGCGTCAAATGGCGGAAATGGGCGAGCGCTCTCGGCTTTGTGAAGCTGGCTGGGAATTGGGAATTGGGTAATTGGGTATTCAATATCCAGCTACAACCGAATACCCAGCTAGCTAGGTACTGGCTATTCAATATAGAGTTGCAACCATATTCCCAACCAGGTTGGTATTGGATATTTGCGAATTCCGATCTACAACCGAATATCCAGCTAGCTAGGTATTGGGTAATCAATATAAAGCTACAACCGTATTCCCAGCTGGATTTTAATTGGGTATTCGCTAATGTCCTGCTAAGACCGAACACCCAGGGAGCAGGAAATTGGGTTTTCGAACTGTTTAAGAGTACGGACTATTCAAAGCAGCGTTTGAATATCGAGCTGGACTTGAATACCCATCTGTTTGGGGATTGGCTATTTAAAATATTTTCATAGCGCAGTTTGAATACCCAGCTAGGACCGAATACCAAGCCGACTTGGCATTGGGTATTCGTAATATTTTCAGCAAAGGGACTCTTCAACGCAGAGTTTAAATATCGAACTAGACTTGAATACCCAGCTGGCTGGGAATTGTGCATTCGAAATATTTTCAGTAAAGTGACTATTCATCGCAAAGTTATCGAGCTAGAACTGAATACCCAGTTTGCTGTGAATTAATTTATAAGAACATTATACGAAAAAAAACTTGACCACATAGGAGTTACGAAATACACGATAGCTACAACAACAGCCCAATCCCAAATTTCTAACGTATTCCATAAGGGACGCTGCCCTTCGGCGCGGACGCCGACAAGATAATAGTAACCGTAATTTATAAATGCGTGTAATTCTTTTCTGTTTACCTTATTAACTTTATCTACAAAAGGATCTCAATCAGGTATATTATTTGAGCACTGTAAAGTAAATATGTGTTTGCCTTTGTGCCGAATATTAAAAAAGTGTACATACCTGTTGTAAACCTTTTTTCTTTTGCAGGAAATCAATTTCAAGAAACAGATGCCGTGTTCTTCCGTAAATTGTTAGAGGTAAAAATATTATCCTTGTATAAATGAACAATTCAAAAACACTAGCCTTGCATCCTTCTCTACAGCTTTTACAATATATTTTGTTTGTCTTGCATTAGTCTTCATTAACAATTTTTACCTTAAAAAATCCCTTAAAAGAAACAATAAAAAGCATAAAGAAAAAATAAACATCATAAACAATTTATTAAATAAACGCCGAAATACTATTTTATCAAGTATTTATGACAATGAAAACATTTTGCTGAGACAAATTACGTTTCTTATACCGTTTAATCTTTTGCTAGCTACTTATTCGATAGTCATTTGATCAATCGGAACTCCTCGGGTAATTCCGTCCTCGGGACAATCATCCCTCGGATGTATCTGGCGCAATGATCGTTTTGTTCGCCGGAAGTCGGAAGAAGAATATGCCTAAATTGTTCGCACAAAACATAAACACTGCCATCCTTTGACAGCTGCGTGTCTGCTGCGCTGGGTAAATTAAAATCGGACCATTTAAATTTGAAACCGCCACAAATTGAAGTTTTACTCGCATCGTACTGTAGTGAGCTGTCATCCGAGCTGACATCTTTGTTTTGACGTCTGTCTCAAAAGAAGTCCCTTTTAGATAAATGGCCGAGGTGATCCGACTACCTACATACAACCGAGAGATGATTCGTGAATTATCCGAGGTGGTCCGATTGTCATTTGATAAACAATTGGTGCTCGCGACCGAGAAGTTGAGTGACCGATTTGTAACTCCTCTGACTTTTAGCTTCCTCATTGTGTGGGCGCGAGTCTCAGTCGGGGCGAACACTTTTAATTTAGTTTGTTTAAACAGATTTCAATATCTGTACCTAGAATGCATTGCAATTTACAGTATTAAGATTGGAACATAAATACAATCTTACCACACGCCCTTTCTTAACATAAAAATATAAACAATTATATGGCTTATGTGTAACAATATTTGATAAAGATATCGAGATTATAAAAACACCGCAACAAGGAAAGCTGTATTAATAAAATAAATAAGAATCAATACAAAGACCTATATGTAACAAAGATAAGGCCACTTATAAATACCATGGGAGATGGTGAGGCCAAGGGACAGACTAGGCCAAGATTAATATAAACTACCCTAGTGTTGCCTTACGGCGCAGTTCATTCTTTAGTGAAATGTTTGAATGTTTTATGTACTACTACACAGCGTCGACAATGTTAATGTTTATGTACTAAGGCTTAATTATTTCTTTGTATTTTTCTGGGGGTTTTCCTCGCCAATAGTACTGAACGTCGCCATTATAACCATCTCTGCGATGTACGTAAAAACAAAAACAAACAATTGTATCTAAATTATGATGTTTATATAAAAAGTACCAAGCTGATTCAAACTGATGTCTTATTCAAAGTAAAGCGTCTTACATGTAAGACTTCAATGGGGGTACATTGGTGAAATGGAAATTGTCTTCCTTGTTAATGTCCGAGGTATTCCAAACTGTCGGTAGGCCTTTTAGTTGGAATTCTTGGACTTTATCGCCAATTCTTTTGTAGATATTGCAATTACAAGCAGTGAAATTTCTTACTGTTGCATGAATATAAGCTTAAAATTTATGTAAATACTTATAGAGATATGTTATTTGAAAAAGAAAATGGAATGTTTGTTGATGATGGTTAACCTGGGTATCACAAGGAAGGCAGACAAGTCAACATACATTCCAAAGAGCACAAACATATAAAACAAGTAAAACAAATGAAAGGACCTACTTGCGTATGGGGATTATTCAGGGAAAACTATTCAATAATGTCTTTCATTAGACCGCATACCAAGTTACAGAACTCAATCAAAGGCAGCGAACGGTATTTGCTTAAGCCAGTCTGGTAGCACCGTAAAACCATCGCGACATTTTACCAACAACCAAATCTCGACAATTCGAGCCAAAATATGTATTATATTCGATTGTCATTTAAAATAAAAACATTCACGCTAATGTTGCACGTGGACGATCATTATATTGTTAATGATAGCATGATGCTTTATATGTTATATACTCTTACACCGATGTTGAGGCTTGTTGTTGTTGTTGTTGTTGGAAAGAAAATGGCAGATAAAAAGATTCTGATAATGAAGCCGTGATCAAGTAATATTTTGTTTTCCTCGTATTTTTACGAATGTTTTATGTTGAGTGCAGGAGAACTGCGGTATCCGAGAGCTGTATCTGGGTCACAACTACTTCCGGGAAGAAGGGGGAGAAATATTGGCTCTCGGCATAGGTAGGATGGACTTATTTCCAAATTTGTTTAAAAGTGTATTTCAAACTTCATTGTTTTTGCCAAATCTTACCCTAAAAAATAATTTTAAAAACTGCTAAAGATTATCAATTTTATTTAGACAATTTAATTTTGAGGCGCCGCTCTGGGGACATTTAATTCGGATGCAATAAGCAACTCGCAGCTGTTTTGCGCGAAATTTTGCTAAGGAAACAATCGAGGTTGATAATGCAGCTTGCAGTTGTAAAGATGTATTAAATATGATACAAGACAGAGCCCGGGTGCAAGATATCCAAAGTACCGTAGAACATATGTGCTGTAACCAAGAAGATGGTTATCCTGCGGACAAAACACTCTAATTATACTGTCAATTCATTACATACATATTGTAGAATAACGAACCGTAACTCTATTAGGAAATAGACAATCTCCTTCTTTGTTTTCTTCATTCTTGTCTGCTACATATGTAATTTTCCAGCTGCATTTCTTACATCGGCGTTCTCGGTTTCTTGTGTTAAACAAGACCTCGCCAAACGGCTGCGAACACATAGCAATGCCCGCTACTTTTTTATAATTGCAAGCTAAGAATAATTGTTGCAAGCTACACTGTTAAAAAAAAGAAAAACTCGGTTCTTTTCTTTGAAAAGGGCCACACAGAACAACTGCGACATCGTGTTATTTGACCGTTACACTATTGTCCCTATAAACATTTTTATTCCGTAGGAGGAATCAAATATACATGAACATGCATCAAATTAAAATGTAATTAACATGCCATTTACTTTAAAAATGTCTTTTACTTTCTATAAAAGATGGTTAGATACATACGACACATTTTAATTATATTTCGCGCAGCCCAGAACGACACGTTAAAGGTGATGGACCTCAGTTGGAACCATCTTCGACTCCGGGGAGCCAAGGCGATAGGCAGAGCTCTAACGGTATAAAGCCATCTTATGTGCAACATCTTTATTTCTTTTGTCCATTGTATAACCATCTACCTAATTGCATAAGATTTATTTAACTTAAGGTGATAAACGTGTATACAAATTTGTCAAATGATTTCTAATGGCGTAAGTAACGTCTTAAGTCATATCAGACGTTATGGCATCCTGTTGCATGTTCAGTCATTTCACCCAATGGCAGTCAGCTTATCTCGGATCTGGTCGCAAACAACAAAATTTAACATTCAGAAGGAAAATATTTCAACCAATCTGGGCTTAAAGTTGTACGAATGCAGAATCAATACGACTTTTAAATTTTAAGATAGGTATTTATATGATTATAACTTAAATTCATTAATGAAAATATTATTAAAAAATGAAAACATGTCATAACATTGTCTAATTTGATGGGGGTAAATGTGTATATACGAAAAACATAACATATTTTCCATCTCCTTTTTTGTTCGTTGTTGCTATCAAACCACTTCAAACGTGATATCCTCCGGTGAGCCTTTATCAAATACATGTTACAATACATGTATTGTGGGGGTGGGGTGGGGTCGCTTGGGCTAGATTTGGACATTTTTTCTGCCTTATCTCGTATTTTAGTCAAAGTAAACACTACTTTGAACATGACCTCAATTATTGTACAGTACTAATCGTGAAACTTGAGAAGAAACATCTCTCTAAATATTCATTCCAAATCTATAAGCACGCTAGGCAAACTGGCGGATGACACATTTAACACATTTCTTACTAGTTATCTTTACAATTTTATCTATTGTAAATAATTAACAAACACATATTCTTCATAGACAAACAACCAGCTGGAGAGCCTGAACGTGGCCTGGAATGGCCTGTATATCGAGGGCGTGTCCCATCTGGGACAAGCATTGGTCCACAACAGCACCCTGACGCAGCTGGACATCTCATGTAACCGCCTGTCCGAGCCATGTGTAGCCAGTTTTATCTCGGAACTGGCCAAGAACAACACCCTTAGGACCCTCAAGGCAAGCTGAATTACTGGAATTAAAACAATCTCATTGAAATCACGTTTACCCCACCCACAACACCATATTGTGATCGATCACAGCTGGAAAGGTTGTAAGCAATTAATTTGTGTACGGAGGATGAGGGATACCAAAGAGGTGGACGCAAAACTCTTAGTCACGCTTTTTGCAGATGGGCTTACTGTGTTTTCATTTTTCAGCAAAATTCCGAAGTCACGCCCCTTTCTGATACCACAGCAGCCTGAGACTGTGTCCTGGCGAGTATACTCAACCCTACCCCAGTGCCATCTCCGAATTTATTAACCCCCTACAGAGAAGACAAATAATGCCTTTCTTGTTGACACATTCCAAATTTCAATATTATTTGTTACGACCTCAGAGGTAGAAATATAATCGCTTCAAACCAGCCTAGCTGCTGGTTTAACACTTAAGCGACGTGGCTTAAGCGGCTTCTAAATTTGCGCGGTTAAGCATCGGTTACCTTGGCTGGTGTACGGATGGGTGACCGTTGAAGAGCGTCGGCCTGCGTTGCAGTATATAATAAGCCAGTGTGGTGTTCATAATATTTCCATTTGAGACGACTGCACAGTGTTATAGGAGGAAATAAATCCCAGACAAATATTTATAAACTGGCTGGAAGACCCGCTTACTTCTCACACGAAGGTTTTTACCTTAACTAGGATTCGTACTTTGCGGATAGTGCATAGTTTGATCAGTTTCTTATGTTAAACGAAGTGAAAATATGCAGGCAAACGTCGAGTATTTATAAATAATATCGGAAGTTATAACTTGTATGACGGCACATTCATTAGGCTTGTCAGTTGAACATTTATTTGTTGGCAATCGCATCTGCGATTAATAAATGTCTTTCACGTGGCTTAACCCATACTTTACATAACCAGTACTTAAATTGACGTTTACTCTGTTAATAAGGTATTAAGTGTGAAGGCAATTATTGTTGAAGGTTGGCCGGAACCACATTTCCCACGAGGGCGCCACTGGCATACTCAACTTCATCAAGGCCCATCCCTCCATCGGCCTGAGGCACCTTGATCTTGGAGTACGTACCGATCGAAAGAAATACTCTTGCCTTATCTCAGAGCATTCTGTGTACGAATAGTCCTTTGCAAAATATGGTAGATTCCGATGAGCTTTCAAAAACTCTTGACACATTTTGACTTTATTCTTTTCATCCCTTAGTGTTATTTAAAAATGTCGTTATATTACTGTTAATAAATAATGCCCCGAATAACGCCTAGAATTTTATCTATTTTAAATTAGTCGCGTTGAACAAATATTGAATTCATATTATCCCGCGCCCCTTTTTAATGCAATTTGTGGGACTCTCTCCACAGGATCAGCACGTACACGATGATTTCATCAGCGTCTTAAAGGAGATCCAGAAGCACAGAGACATCGAGGTCAAGTTTGGAACCATCTTCTCCCGGGACAGAGAACCGCTGGGAAAGCAGGTACAACTAACGTGTAACAAAATAAGTCATATGTCGTGGTGTGTTTTCTACACACGACTATCTGCTATATACATATACAAAATCATGGGGCGGGGGCGCATGTGGCCGAGCGGTAATTGTCGCCGACTTGTAACTCCTCTGCTCCTCACCGCGCTGGTTCGTATCCCGGCAGGGACGAGGACTTTCGTGTGAGAAGGTTTTTTTATTTAACCTGCAGTGCGCTGTAGTTCTACCTAGACATAGATCCGAGGTCTTCCTCCACCAATTATTTGCTGGACGTCGCCAAAATGAAGTTACGATGTCATATAAATATAACAACGTGCATTTGAAGGTATGCTTTATAGAAGAAGAAAAAGAACAAGATGATGACGTTGATGATGACGTTGATGATGATGATGATGATGATGATGATGAAGATGATGATGATCATGATTATGATCATGAAAAATCAATGTGATTATTAAATACAATGTACAGCAAATAATGAACATGTCTTTTGCTCTAGTCAATAACTGTGTTAGCATACATATATCAATGTACATATATAGTACTAGTGACAGCAACACAGCTGTACTCTTTGCAGGATCAGACAGAGGACGAACTGGCACTGCTGAATGAGAATCCACACTTTGTTCTGATGGAGTTTATGCGGCTGCAGAAGCTGCGACTGGTGGATCTATTCCATCAGATGGACAAGGATAACAGCAAGGGGATCAGTGTCGCTGAGTTCCAACAAGGACTTCAGGTACCCTTTAAGTGGGCGTATTGCTATATCTTTGTTGTATTTAAAAATATCATTAAACATGTATTCATTATCAATCTGGCAAAATTCGTGGAGGCATATCTCAGCCAAGAAAAGTGTCTCGGTAGAGCCACCGGCGCTTGGCAGATCAGTCGGAAGATTTAGATTTTGAGAAATGTGAACAAATGTCTTTAAAGAATTTTATGAAAGCACTAAAAGAATTTTGGGCTCTAACAATAAAGCTGTGTACACAGTAGACGGTGATGCCGATGTGCACATAAACACTATTCGTGCTATTTATTAACGTTTGTAAAAAATATACTTTTTTACTTATAAACACCGAACTATTTCACAATGCGGAAGCACAAATCCCCAAATCGGCTAGTTATGCAGCGCTGTATAATATAAGTAACTATAACCTAGTGATATTACACTCTCATATCAGAGTTTACTCTTAAATCGGGCCAGTTTCAAGCTCTAAAACTATGTTAGACTCAATCCCATAGATGTATGACAAAGAACCTGGGGAAAGAATCTCCACAAGAACAATCTATCATTTAGGTAGCACATGGCCGAATGGTTAAATCGCGAATTTGTCCTTCAAAGCTGTGTTCGAATCCTAATGATCGGAAAACGTTCATGTGAGACACTCTTTAAATCGGTACACCTCAGCCATTTTAACGAAACAACCTCGGATATAAAGTTAGTTGAACAGGCGACAGGTTGTTGCGATTTGAATGATGAAAGTAGTTCATAAAGTCCTGATCTTTCCAAATAAATATTTGCCGATTCTGCAACTTTACATATGATTTGGTTTTGAAAAGATGTATTGGTAGATTGATTGACTGATTGATTGCGCTCGAAAACTGTTTTAATTTGTTTAAGCAGTGAAGCGTCTAAATAAAAGTGTTCGAGGAGTTCCGAATGGTGGTCTTCAAGCTTATTTGGCCGAGGTAGTTCTTAAAAAGAGCCACAATCTTTTAGTAAGTTATCCGTTTTTATGACGATTAAAATTATCACTTTCCCTCGCGTGATCATCCTTTACATCCTCATATATTAAATTATTAGTTATTGAACAGTAATTGCAACATCGCGGGCTCGAAAAAGTATACGAAAAGGCCCTAAACAAGTAAACATCCGGATGAAAGCGTTCAGTCTATAAATACATTCGAAGTCTATTCCAGATCTAGTACCTGTAGAATATGTTAGCTAGATATGCATTAGTTGATTTAAGGCTTAAATTGATGTTTTTGTTTAGTGGGCCCGCTGCATGCATCTTGGTCGCACGCCTTGTATACAGTAAAATTCTTAAAAACCGAGAATTGGAGAACAGGATGGAACACAATAAAATATATAATACTTAAAGATTGTGTCGTCTTCATGAACATCTTGTCAAGTAATAAATAAACTTCCTTATGAACGCGTCAGATTTTCAGGGAAAATGGCTACCTGAACAAGTTTTTAATTTGTTTTTACCTAATTAATTTTTCTTTTTCAGGCTGTCAATATACCATTGAAAACGAAAACACTCCGAAAATTTGTGAAATCGTGTGATGCAGACAATAACGGAGAAATTGATTACTCGTAAGTTATTTGATTTTTTTCCAATTCATTATGTGCATTATATCTTTTAAGTATTTTAACATTGACCTTTTTGCATGAAAATGTGCTCATGAATATACTGGGTTAATATACAGATTTAAATAACGATCTCCATATAAATGATAAAATAATGGGTGGCTTTATTGTCTAAAATATTTTAAAGGTTACAGATATTTTATTTAATAAATGTACTGTCTAAGTCAGATTCCTTTTCCAAAATCATCTTTTGCAATTGCACATATACTAAACTTTTTTTCTGGAGTAAGTCGAAAATAAACGCCACTCTCGGTCATATTGAGAGGTTTTTGGTCTTTTGGGAACGTTTCGGGTGATATATGCATAAAAGTGGTTTACAAATTTGAAGAAATGCCACACAGTATCGGGTAAAGATTTCAGTATGGATTCAGTTTGCTGGCTGAATGTGTTTACTCATATTATTTGGAGGTTCATTCTATGTCAATAATCTAGACTAGTCTTTATAAATGAAACTTTAAATGATAAAAGTTACAAGTAAAAAACATTAAACTGCAATACACTGATGCATTTTAACAGTTTTATTTTACGATATAAATTATATACGTCTGGAATGTTGACAAGAATGCCCTCCATAGATATAAATTAAATTTCAAACGTTTCCTCAGGGAACTCCTGGACGCCAGCAAGCTGTACAAGGAACAGCTGCGGAAGCACATGAGGGCAGGAATACCTTTGGAGCAGACGAGTGTCGGCAGGATTCAGAAATTGGTGCGAAAGATCATGATCACCAATGATATTCTGGCGGGCTTCGGCGCCAAACCACAACCGGGCCAAGGAGCGGATGGAGACAATGGGGCCAAGAAAGGGTGGGGTCTACTAAAAGATAAAGCGGCCCTATCGGCCTAATAGCATTGTAACACGTTAAGCTCAATTATAAGACAGTTTTTAATATTAAAGTGCTTAGAGTTGTATGATAATCATTTTTACATTTGTAAGCCAAAAAACAGTCCTTGATTTTTTGGAGATAAAAATATATTCTTAGTTGAAATGTTTTATGAATGGAAGCTAACCTTTTATATATTTTTTGGAGTATTTTAAGAAAAACTGTAACATGCAAATTGTAGTATCTGTGGACAATTAGTTTAAAATTTTCATAAAATAAACATGTTTTAATGGGGGTTTCTCTCTGTCATCACCATTTCATAGTATCATCATGTATAGGACTTATAATTAAAACAATAAGCTGAGGTGTACTTGATGGTAACATCAATTATATGTATCAACTTATTTAGTTGGCCTTTTTTTATTTTTCGGGACATGGTCGGTGTAAACTTGTTCTGTTTATAACGGTTCTTCTGTTAGTAAACTTCTTTTTGTACTTCCAGATGTTACGACATTAATACATCTAACTATAAATTTAAATGTAACATAATGTTAAAAATAAAGTTAATCAAAATAACAAATTTCAAGCAAACTCTGTTTCTTAACATTTAACCTGATTATGCTCTATTCACATTTTACTTTGTATTCGGCGCCGTATGACCTGTTAAGTGTCGGTGTGCCGTAAAACCCAAATAAATAAATAAATAAATAAATGATATAATGCCTTTAAGTCGTCAGAAATACACAACTAAACGGTATTATTTTTTGTTTTCTTGTTTAAATTCATCGCAGCGACCAATTATGATCATTATAGCGACGTCCAGCTGTTCTGGTGGAGGAAGACCCCAGACACATATTTGGGTAAAACCACCGGCTCAACGCAGGTCAACTGGATAACCTTTCCACATTAAGTCCTTCGGCCCGTACGGGACTCAAACCCACGCGGTGAGTGACAAAGCGGTCAGAGTTACAAGTCGGCGACTCTACCACTGCGCCCCCTCCCTTCTCTAAATGGTGTTAAATTTATTATTTCTTGCGACTATTTCATTCTGCATCCGCTATTGTTATGTATTGTTAATTAAACACATTACATGTATTTTATTTACTGTCATTGATGAAATGTTCAAATGTGACCATATTCTTCACTTCTATTGTAATTTAATTTGCAAGTAAACTATGCTTCGTTTTTTTTAAACCTACGTTTATTGTTTTTGGCTGTATCCATGGATCGCGCCACAATGTACGCGTGAATATGTAAATTTGTTGTCCCTCAAGAGACAAAGTAGCTTCTGCCTTTTATTTGTTCATTGGGTTTATCGTCCCACCAACAGTATATCAGTTATCTGGAGACGGTATCCACTTGAAATATATATAGTGCCACCTTCACTTTGTATAGCATGCTGTGAACACCTGGCATGATACCACACCCAGACACATTATCCTGACACTGGGTCAACCAGTTGTGGAACTACCCTTATATTTGCTTGAGGGTTACCAAGGGAGCTATACCACTCGTGCTTGCCTTTACTTAGGGAGTAAATAGTAATGTACATAAAACAAACCACGTATTAATGTAGATAGCCTAAAGCAATAATACAGTTGGGGGCATAATGTTTACTTAATCTAAAAATAGCTTAAAACTATCAAATAAAACTTATTGATCGATTATATTTAGAAACTGAAAATTCGAGAAAAGAAAAACAAAAGTAAATTATAACAAAACCAAACATAATTTTAAAAAATGCTTATTTCTGTAGGATTTGAAATCCCTTCCTCTTGGATGGCAATTTAGTGCTCTACAGACTGCGCAACTTTGTCGATGTACATGTATATAGGTTTATAACACATTTATTTAATTTAAATTTCAGCATAACCTATGTTATAATTTTGATTTAATTTTAAAAGGTTTTAAGCTGCGCTTATCAGTTCATTTGGATTTAAATCGGACCCATTAAAGGTCAATAACTTTTTTAGTAAGTCTGTCTTATGCTTCTTGATTTAAAAATGTTTTGAACAAATAAGGTTGTTTTTACCGAGATATTATGCCTTTAAGCAATTTCCGTGTGTGAGATAAATACATCAAATGCTAAATGTACTATAATATTTGTGGTATAAATACTATATTTCTCGCAGTAACACCAGTAAGGCTGTAAACAAAGCAGCACTTGTATAAATTAACACAAGTTTAGGACAGAATAAGATAAGGTATTTTTTATTTAACTTACATTTAATAAACATAAAAACTTATTACAAATATCTAACAACAATTACATAAATAGCACAAGAGTATTTGTAGTAAACATATAAGAAAAATTATATAAAACTAAACTATATAAAAAATTCGCAAAACGTAAGTTTGCTGAGGTGAAAATGTATAAACATTTGGAAAATAATCCAAAATACAACGCTTAATAATGTGATAAATTTTTGTCGGGTTTTAATTTAGTTACTATTTACACATCTTAATACTTTAAGTTTCATATACGAAAACAATAAAATAACACATAAATGATAATACATGTTCTAATTGGTAAAAAATAAAACACAACTGCCAGAAACATACCTCAGTTGAGATTTTGCACAAGTATAAATTATGACTGCTTATGATTCATTCATATAAACATCAAAGGTTGTATCCGCCTGTTTGCCTATATAAAATACAATTAGCAAAACCTTTTAACTGGTTTGGGGGAAAAGTGCATAATTTCTGAATAAACATCATTTCTAAATAAAGACGAGTTTGAACACTATCTCACTTGCGTAATTGTTATTCAGTACATATCATTAAAAAACGCTCTGAATGTTTATTCTTTCCAACTCTATAAATTAGCACGATTGTGATTTCTGATAAAAGATATGCTAACGTCAGAGCGGATTCATCGGATGATTACATAGATAATCTCAAAAGTAAGAGGTCGCTTGGTTTTCTTAAGCCCCGGTCCCACCGCATGAACGTTGTTGTAGCGTTCCTTAAACGGTAGGGAGGGGGTACCGAATTTCGAAAACGCTCGTCACCGCGCACAAAATCGGAAGGAAATTGAAAACACGGGCGTTGTCTAAGCGTTGCTATAGCGTTGGTTTAATGGTAGCGAACGTTGGTTTAGCGGTGACTTAGCGTTGTTAGAGCGGCGTTGAACTTTGCCGGAGCGGAAAATTGACCCTTTCTTACTGCTCTCGATATTTTGTGCAGCTCAAAACTTTCGGAGCGGTAGAAGGGACCATAAGCGGTGACAGAGCGTATACGGCGTTTCCTTAACGGTGTCCAACGTCTGCTGAACGGTAACAAGCGGTGATGAACTTTTTTCACCGCTCCAGAAACGCTACAGCACCGTTCGTGCGGTGGGACCGGGGCTTAAGTTTAAAAATAGCTTACTGTGCAGTGTGGCTCAGATAGGAATCACCATTTTGTACTTACGAGTAATGTGCTATGCTCCACCATTCATATATAAGTAGGACATCAATAAACAGTATTTCACTGGATCTTTCCATGTAACAAAAATGTATACGGTTGTTTGGGGGGAAAACAATCTAGCTCACATACCACCCTTCACACTTTAATGTAATATAACTTTACCTAAAGTAGCCAGGATAATGGCGTATTGGACTATTAGAAACATTATGCCTCGAAGAACGACGTCGTCTTTGAGGCAAACGTTGGACTTTAACAAAATGAATTCTACCAGTCGGGCCATAAAAGGTTGATGAACGTGCAAAATACAGCATGCAAAGGAAAATCAAAATTTAAAGATGTCCCGCTCCATTTGGACAACTCCGTTATGCTGACAAAATCGTAATTTACTAAATATTTTACTAAATATGTAATTTTTTTTAACAAACGAGAATCAAAGTCAGAGACTAATTGAGCGTCTTATTTAACAAATGCTGTATTGTTAATATCGGATTACTTTCAATATTCAGTTATCATTTATTATATACATGTACTAGATCAGCAGCATTTACTATATAGAAGCTGACCAAAGAACAAACAACATGTCACAAAAATAGTTTACTTCAGTGTCTTGAAACCACATAACAAAGAAAGTGACAGTAAATTTGCAAACTTTACATATAAATTAGTAAATTTGTAGTGAATTCTAAACAGAGAATTCGTCAATTCCCCTCATCTATCATGTTTGGAGGCCTGCCAGATTTCTGCCGGTAGATTTAGCCAGACTTTTTGTCTGAAATGGGTTTTCTTGCACCATTTATAAACCGGATGTCGTCACTTTGACAATAATCGTATCAGTGCGAACAAACAAGCACAAATTTTGTAAGTTTTCCCCTTTTTTCTTATTCATGCAGCATTTTCTTCATAAAAGCTTATGTCTCTCAGTTTGTTTTAATTTTTAAGTTATCAAAAATATACACACTGACAAGATAATATAACGTGTTAGTAAATTAAATTAAGAAAAACCCAACTCGCATTAATCAAATCATTGCATTTAGAAATTTAAAATCAAAGCATCAAAGACGGAGATGCTTTTGGAGTGCCGTTCGTAGATAATGCTCTTTAAACTCGTCTCAATAGAAAGGAAAACACGATAATTGTTGTTGAAAGAATGAAACCATGATACCTTTAAAATTGACCTGTTAGGAAGATTTATAATCATGTAAAATATATAAAACTATCTTTCGTATCTTTTTTTCTGATCTTTATACACAAATCACAATTATACAGACTGATTTTCAATATACATTTTTTAATATTATTAAAGAACTTTTGTATTACGTGCAGACAGGGCCCTTACATCAAAATA
Source organism: Sinonovacula constricta (assembly GCA_007844125.1). Taxonomy (NCBI): domain Eukaryota; kingdom Metazoa; phylum Mollusca; class Bivalvia; order Cardiida; family Solecurtidae; genus Sinonovacula; species Sinonovacula constricta. Next base: position 28,905,567 of record CM017558.1, on the reverse strand, counting down.
ATGATCAGGAAACTTGTAAACAACAAAGTTGTACTAGTGTATTCTATCGCCCAATAGAACACGGAGGAAAATACATTATGCAAACAACTATTTGCAATTTACAAATAAAACAATAAGGATAACTATGTACGATCCAACCTGTTTATAGTCTACCTATAGATAGTTTCCATATGATGTCATAGGCACTGATAAGACAGTTTAAGGGTAGCCATCTTTCAAGGAAGAAGCTAATGCAGGCCGAAATCTGGGAATATGTGCTGTATTAAACTCACTACTGTGTTTTTATTTTTCAGTCTATTTTACTGAATTTTATATCAATTTAACAGCTTTTATGAAGTATTTCAAATATCAAAACCATATTTTGATCGTTTAAAAGGTAGAAAAATACAACCAAAAAAGATACACTGTTCATTTTGTTTAAATTTAATCTATTTATGTGTATTAATCCTTTGTACATTTATCAATTTTAAAAATGCTGCATTTTGAAAATATGAATTTCAAGAGCTTTCCAATGGTGTACAGCTTTTAATTTTCGGACCACAAATGATGTAAGAAAATAAAATTTACGCTTCTATACAATTCATCTGAAAATGCCTTGAAGTTATCATCAAAGATGGCTGCCAAGATAAGGGATCTTCACTAATGTGGAAACTATCTATTGTTCATGTGAACTAAAGCAGTCGTGTCGGAACTGTTCGGCGAACTGCTACTAGTGTCTTCGGGCGATTCCGGGGCACCTGGTAAAGGTGAAGGTCGAAGTCTCATTCTCTCTTGTTCGATAAAGGAAATAGTCGCTGTTGTTGACACATTTATACCACTTGGAGTAATTGTCGGGCGCTTCTCCTCTGTAATCACGTCCGTAACTGTGTTGTCGACTTCTGACAGCGTTGTCGTTTGGTTCTTGGGATGTTCCTCTTGCACATCGTCTGCTCCTTCATTAATCTTGAACAGGCCGGTGTTCTTCTTCATCTTTCTCTTCCAAATTAAAACCGCCTTGTGAGTGGCAAGAGCGGAATCCAGTTTCTTGTACGATGGAGAGCGGAATAAGAAGTTTTCCATTTTATCCGCCATGCTGCTTATTGAAGAACGCATGGTCCGCGCACGCGTTCGGACTGTTTCCGGTAGGGTCTGCTTTGTTAAATACCTATAGTGCCGATTGTGGCCAAGGTAGATAATTGGCTTTATTACGAAGCCCGTGTGCAAGGCGAGGAGTATTATATTAAATATACCACCCCATATTTTGGTATTGTATATGTTGAAGAACCAAGCAAAGAAATAGGGGAAGTAGCAAACGATGATAACGGTCCAAAGCGACAAATACGTGATTGATAAATGAAAGGCTGGATTCTCGGCATCATCGCTAAATACTTCAATCAGCAAGTGGTCTTCATGCTTACGTCGTCTTCGTTTTCTTGTTTGTTTACTTTTCTCTGTGTTAACAAGTCCGCTTTCTTGTTTCCCATTTTCTTTCTCATTCTTTTTCAAAGGTTCCGCTATCGAACCGTCTCTGGTCCCAGCGTTATTCTTCCGTTTTGCCGCCCTGTCTGCCCTAGCTGCTTTCAGGGTATCGTGTCGTTTACGAAATATCATTCCATAACAGACGCCAAAACATACTGTTGTAGCAACTATTGACAAAATAAAATTCACGATCAGAAAAGCTGGTTGATCGTTATAGTCTAGCATGCAACCATGATGAAAGAAATCGTATCGAATATCTATCAAAGGCGGTTGGACACCTGATAGAAGACACGAAATCAGCCACACGCACACGACGATTATCCGCTTCTTTTTATCACTCTCGAAAATCTTGTCATAGAGAATCGAATCGTCTTTTGTAAGTTTTACTGTCCTTTCTATACACAAGACAACGAGAAATAAAAACTGCGCAAACATAAGGTACACCATCATGAAGCCGTGCGCTGTGCAAACAGGCTCGGAGAGAATCCACTTCTGTGCGACGGCGGTGATTATGTTTGGCAGAAGTAGAAATGCGTAGGCCAAGAAATCTACAACGCACAACATCAAGACAAAGAGGGTGCTTGGCTCGTTGAAGAGTCCCCGTTTCTTGAAAGATACAATCAGGAGGGTGTTGAGAATCAGCCCAACAATGATAGCAATGATATCATAGGCCGCGGTGCACACGGGGAAGATGTCGGTATGAATCCAGGTGAAAAAAGCCTCCGCAAACTGAGTCAGCACTTCGCTGGGGCTGGATGATGTAGAATTTGTCATGGTTCTCATTAATTGGGTTATCGTTTATAGCGTTCTGAAGAAATACAAATGTGAATAGCATAACATGAGTAAACTTAGAATTACTTGGGGAAATGCTATGGAATTAGTAAAATATCCGTTGGTTTATTTTTCTTTCATCAAGTTTCTTTGGGATAGAATCGTAAAGCGCGCGACATTTATTTTCTCTGTTAAAATTATTGAATGCAGTGTAATTAGTTGTAGTTTCAATTTCTTAACAAAGAAATCTTTGGAGTGTCTGAGTTAAAACATGTGAATTGGACAGTCTGTTAACTTTGGTTAACTTTATGGATTCGTTAAATGAGTCATAGGTCCCGTGTGTTTATATCCATTTTATTTCACAGAATCCCTTTCAAACACATGGATGAAGTGATAGATCCATTTGGTTAAACTGCAGGATGCTGTGAAATTGGCAACGTTTTTTTTTTCTTTTGGATTCTGTGTTGTTCCTTTGAAACATATTCGAATTACCCGATTTCAAATTATATCTGCTCACTGGCTGGCTGATGCGGATTTGTCCTCGTTCATTTGTGTTATCTTTATATTTAACAGAATCGTTTTAAAACAATGTTTCTTGTTGGTTTACACAATGGGTTAGTCCGTTTTCCTTCATTTAAAAAGACTTCTTTTCGCATACAGGCATAGATTGCCAGATCTTCGTTCACTTTGGTTTATTTCACTAGCGTCCATTTGAAATAGGTACGAGGAACCGCTCAATGTTTATCAATTAAAGAAGACAATTGTATAACGATCGGTTCATTGTTAGTATGCCCGGTCATTTTCAATCTCTTTCATAATGTATAAAATAATTTACATCGGCTGTCGTTCGTAACAATGTTGCTTTTCTTAAGTTCTCATATTGAAGTCATGACACGGTTGCCAACACAACTTGTTAAAAAGCTAAAACATGTAAACACTTCCTTATCACTACTGAACACTTTTGCACAAAAAGAACTTATATGATGTCTCAATTTTAACACACACTGCGTATTATTTTTAACTTCACTTATTAGTTTTTTACAATAATTCTTTTAATATAAACAAATACACTTAACTTCTTTCAAATCCTTTTCGTTCTGCAAGTCTTACTTTTAGAAATGTCCCTGCATCGAGAAAAGAAAAGCACGCCAACTCGAATGAAACAGTTAACATAATTTTAAGCAATACGTACGTTGTCGTATCTTTAAGACGCAATACGAATTAGCAATAGTGCATTTTTCTTGTATAAGTAGGTTAAAACTATATGCCACTCGGATTAATTTTATTTAACATGTATTAAAATTACATGTTTTAAACTTAATAGGCTTGTCTCAAACTCGTTATTTAAGCCGTATGAAAAAAAAAGAAAATACAATGGCCGCCTTGTGTAAAACTTGGCCGATTACAATCGGATTATACTTGCTAATAATGCAGCAATAAATTCAGTAAACATTTTAACAGTTAATGCGCTGCTGTGTACTTAAAGATGACTGTCAATAGCCATCATAATCATTATCATCATTAACATCATCATCATCATCGTCGTCGGCGTCGTAGTCGTTTTTTGTCATCGTCATCGTCGTCATAGTAATTTTCATCATCATCATTATAATCATTATAACCATCATCATCATCATCCACCGCTGCCACCGCCATCACCATCATCGTCATCAGCAACAACAACGCTGTGATCATCAGCGGCAGTTTAATTATCAACATCACCACTATCATCATCATCATCATCATCATCATCATCATCATCATCATCTCCTGATCCTCCTTCTTCTGCCACTTCTTTACCTCAAATAATCACACAATCAGCATTAGCAACAATAGTAAGACAGAAAACAACAGCGAAAAAATAATTTAAATGACTTAGCAAAATGGATCTATAGTTGTACATTAAATAGAACTTAGTAGTCTAGATTATTACGTCAAGCAATGCAAGATTGGCGCCATTTTCTTCTTTTTGTCATTTTATATGCACATATTTTTAACATGATACAGCAGTGTATATTTATGCTGTTTTAACATATATTTTTTTTCTGTCACACAGTCATTCATTTCATCTATTTTATCTATTGCATCTGTTTGTCTGTCTGTCTGTCTGTCTGTCTGTCTGCCTCTCTCTCTCCCTCTCTCTCTCTCTCTCTCTCTCTCTCTCTCTCTCTCTCTCTCTCTCTCTCTCTCTCTCTCGCTCTCTCTCTCTCATAATGCATGTATAGTTTTATGATTTTTTTCTTAGATACAATTATCACGAATCTCGTAATAATTCGTTTTTTTCTCTTTCTTATCAAAGTGTTGGAAGTTGATTATTTTTCCGTGTTTAGTGTGTTTGTAGGTCATAATTGGTAACATGTGACAGTATGAAAATAGTAGCTGTCATTTCGTAAAGTGGATATCATATTGTTGTTGTTTGAATCATTACAATATTTTAAAACACAAAACAATTTAAGTAGTTAACACCCAAGCTATACGCATGTTGTAATTTTAGACATATTTTGTTCGCAGTGTTCAATATGTCGGTGTGAAAATCAAAGGGAGGTAACCACTCCCGTCTTGTGTGAATAAATTTGTTCACGGCGTTGTAAAAGAAACGCCGGGTGCCATTACACCGCCTTTTTAGTGTCGACTGAAATTTTGGGCACGCGTTATTTTATCAGGAAATATAACAGAAATTAACCATGTTTCCAGTTAAAAGTGCGGTCAGCAGGCTCGTGGTCCCAACATTGAGTAAGTCTATCTCAAGTTATGTCTGTTACTGTGTTCATTCTAATTTTTATGACGGTTTAAATCAGCGTGACCTTGACGCTCCGTTGCTGGACATGAAACTGAAGTTTTGTCACGTTCACTTAATCATGGTTGAATTTAATGTTCATTTATTTAAGAAAGAAGATATTCTAGTGTCAAAATGAATACAACCATCGTTCACAAAGTCTAGGAAAGCATTTCCAATATTTTTCTTGTAATGTCTTCTAGGTCGAAAAAAGTTTTAGCTACAGTGAGATTCACCAATTGAGCCCTACACTAGCATTGGGTTTATTTGCATTGCATTATAATTTAAGTTGAACATAAGCAAAAAAGTGAGCCTCCACTAGGATTCAAACTGAAGACCAATTGAGCTAAAGTGGCTTGGTGAAGGGACTACACAGTGGAATTGCTACATCAGTAATGACTACTTAGTACTTTTAAGGTTACCTGGTGAAGCTAAACAAACTGACACAGACAAGCTTTTGCACCCTCACTTCATAATTCAATGGTATAGTGTGTATACCATCATTCATAATTAACTTGATAAAATTATCTTATTTAATCTTCTAAAAATATATCTAACATACATTTGATTTATTTAATCTTGTAAAAATATTTCTAACTTTTTTGATCTTGTAAAAATATATCTTAAGTCAGAAAATCAGGTAATGCTGTAGAATGTAATTGTTGCTTTCATTAGTGTCTATCCTTCTTTTCTAGGGAGCCAGGCATCTGCTCGTTGTTACCATGGGGGCAGTTTGGTATCAGCCCGTGATGTGGCCATTGAAAACTGCAAAACAATGGACCAACTACCATCACCCCAGGGTGACTGGGCTTCAGAGAATGGCAAGCGTCAAACCAAGTACAACATTCACCTTTTGGCCTCAATTGGCGCTTTTGGCTTCAGCATTGCTGTTGTAAGTGCTTTATTTTACTCTGAGATCACCTATGGGCAAACAGTTTGAACCTAGAACCACAGACCTACAAGCTGTAGCCTCATTGGATTGGATAGGCTCTTATATCACTCCTATATTGGTCTGAAACGTTTACATCAGAAGGTCTTTTAGCATTTTATCTATCTAGATATTTGTCTCAGATCTGTATATAACACAAAACCAATCGGGAGGTCAGGGCGCACACCTATGTTTGCCAATGGCTCCAAATGATCAGATTTGGCCTCAGAATATTTGGACAAACATATGTTCTTTTAATAGCCATTACATGTCCTTCTTTTTCATGCAGCCTGCCTTGTTTCTAGTTATAAATGCAGAACCTATAACAGCACTGAAACTGCAAAAGTATTGACAAAAATGTTGTTAGGTTTGTACCGCCAGTAAAATGTTGACGTTACTTGGCCTAGCAATATATTGTTGTGAAAGCACCATCATTTTTTAGGACATTGAAAAAAAGTCAGTTTTGACATAAACATGTATAATTATATTTTCCTGCTTTCTTTTCTCCCACAGGCAAACCAGTATGGGTGCTTCTATGTTGCGGAACCTGACATGTCCAAGCCTGTGAACATCTATGAAGATATGCCAGAAGTACCAGAGCCATCTGTAAGTAATTACCATTATCATCAGTTATTTAGCTTCTGATCCCCAGTTTTCTGGGTGGGATGTGTTTATCACACATGTTTCACCAGATCTGGTAGCACAACCGGTAGAGCGTTGGCTCCATGTGTGGGATGCCCCGGTTCGATCCCGGGCCGTGACATACCAAAAGTCGTTAAAGATGGTAATGGTGAAGCTCCCTTGCTAATGCTCAAGCAAATATAAGGGTAGTTCCACGACTGGTTGGCCTGGTGTCAGGATAATGTGACTGGGTGTGGTATCATGCCAGGTGTTCATGGCATGCTATACACAGTGAAGGCAACACTATATCTGTTTCAAGTGGACACCATCTCCAGGTAACTGAAATACTGTTGGTTGGACGATAAACCCAATAAACAAACATCAGTTATTTAGCTTCTGATCCCCATTTTTCTGGGTGCGATGTGTTTATCACACTTGTCTCGATCCAAAGCATCTGATGTGCAGATTGGCATCTTCTGTTGTCCCAGCTACTGATTAGCAATGTCCTAGTGTAGTGCTAAATAAAGGCAGATCCTTTTGTCTATTTTAAAGCTGCAATTTATATGTAGAATGGCCAAATAGAGAATAATTATTTCTAAAAAAAGTACATATATATAAAACAAAAAAGATGCTCCAAATAACCAGCTTGTAATTGTTTGGTTGTATATATATATCATAGTTCATGTTGGCTGTATGCTGATTTCAACATGTGACTTTTTAGTCTCTAGCATTTGTTTAGCCTTCAGTCTGTGACACAATGTTCGAACTTATTAGCAGATTGTTTTACTCCGAACTAGATTTCAGCATCTTTTTCCTAGTATATGTCTGTAGCTCTTACAAACGTTACATACAATTATATTTGTGTTGATATCCATGTATACACACATTATTTGACATAGTAATAAATGATACACAAATATTTAACAAGATACAGACATTAGATAAGAAAAAAACATATATAAAACTGAATGGATAAATATATACTGTGACATGCTTTTCAACAACAAGGTAGCTACCAAATTTAAACAAAAGATTATTTTTCTAAGTAATATTTTTGAACCACAGACAATTTGCGACTGTTCTAGAGTAAGGTAACAAAAAATTCTCATGCTTTTTCTTTTCAGGGAACCTCACCAGACGTCTACAAACTGGCCGACAAACTGGTAAAGCTTTTTGTCATTATTTTTGTACCTGTTGTTTAAGACTTAACCAGCTAAGGGCATCTTTGTTGGGCTTTGCAAATATTGTTCTTCCAGATCATTGAGCTTTCTCTGGGAGCTGTCTAATCAGAATCTGCACTATTTGCGACCAAGTCCCTAGCAATACAATGTTCTTCTTTGCTTGTAGTACCAAAAATGTGTATTGCTTAGTGATAAATACAGCAGCATAAGTGTGGTACATTACTGGGGTTTTTGTGATTTGTTGTGAACTTTTATGCCTTGGCACCTCACCACATAGGTTCAAGTTTTGCTTGGGGTAAAAATTGGCAAGATTTTGCAGCAAACATGCAGTGCACCAAAGTTCCACTCAGACATTTGTTGGAGGGGCTTCCTTCACCCAAACTCGCTTGAGAGACAATTCCGCTTGACTCAAACTATTTTCCAAGTCCCATTTTGTTACCTTCTTTCATCCAATAAAAAAACCTGCATAAGACAAATTTGCTTAAGCTGCATTCCACTTTAACTCAGAATGATTGCTGGGCCCCTGATCATGTTTGTTTTACTAATTCAACTTGCTTTACTCGAAGATCAAAGGCTATCGCCAACTCTGGTCACCTGACAGCTTGACAATGTGTGAACGTGACGTCATAGATCAATTAACATTGGCTTTCCACATGCACAAACCTGTGGAATGCATACAATAAGACATATAAGAAATTTACAAAAACGTGTAGTAAAAAGTCTTAAAATTCACTTTTCATACAAAGAACTGATGTCTCAAAGTTCTTTTAAATCAAAGTATTTTGCCAGGTCAGGGCTCTACATTAACTTTTCAGCAAACTTGCCCTTCGGGCAAGTACTGAAAAAAAAATACTTGCCCGAACCAAATTTGAACTTGCCCAAATAGTCATTTTTATATTTCTTTACTGAAAAAGCAAGATGGGGTTGTAAAATAGTGTTTTAATTACAATACACAACTCACTTTACATTCTCATGTGTTTAATAAAGATTTCATAACAAAACAACAAACTTGGAGAAACAGCAATAAACTTTTCATTTAAAAACTTAGTCATCGTTACATACAACATGTATGTCCTAAAGTATCTGAAGTCAGAGGTTGTACAACAATTCAGCGAACATTACAATCAGTCAATTTCAATGTCAAAATCCTCTTCCCCTGTAAACAAGGACCGTCTGCTCCTCTGACCTCCAGTGTACCACAACTTCAGTGCTCGGGTGCAGTTATATTCGCGGAAAATGTAAACCCAAACTTAAATAAATCTGACATGTTACCTGTAAGTTTTAAAAGCAGACGACAATTTCATTGTCAAAAGCCGATTCTATAAAGTCGTAAAATTTAATCATTGATTATCCCCTGTTTGTCGTAAAGTTTCGAAGATGTAGATCCAGATTTACATTATTTGAATTATTTTCAAATTTAAAAAAAAATAAGACCTAATCATCGAAATTATTGTCATATATCTAGTTATAAAATTTTATGATTCAAACATATATCTCTAATACATGTACGCAGGAGTTCAAACCGCGCTAGACGGTTATTACTTTCTGTGCAATCTAAAATTAGTAACGCCGTGGAAAAACCCAAACTGGGCATGCGCATGCGTGGGATCGAATGCGCAGAAGCGTGATCGGAAAACAATTGATCGACAGATGAAATGAATGATTCAACAAATGACACAAGATAAAGTCAAGACCATTCATAGTCAGGATCGGTTGTTTTTCTACTTGCCCGATCGGGCAACTAAAATAAATTTTAACTTGCCCGAAGCTACTTTTTACTTGCCCCGGGCAATCGGACAACCGTTAATGTCGAGCCCTGCAGGTCCCAGCGACTTTGAGATATCGAAGTTCATCGGTAGCTAGGTATCGCCAATATGATCATCATTGTGTTTGTAATTAAGTATAAAACCCTAAAACATTGATTTGTCTCCGCTCTTAGACAAGCAAAGTGAGAGTGTACACCATCTGATCAGATTGTTTTGAGGGTCTGTTTATGTCCAGTAAAACTAGTCAGAACAAATTAGAAATGTTAAAGTTGGTAGCAATAGCTTTCCTCCTAGATGCTCGGGATTTGAGCACAAACATTACGTCTGGTTCTTTGGTGTCATGATAGTGTCTCCAGCCGTTCATACTTTTGTACCAGACCTGGTAGCGCAATTGGTAGAGCATTGGCTTAAGGTACAGGAGGCCCCGGGTTCAATCTCAGTCTGCGACATACCAAAGTTGTTAAAAAGAGGTAGTGGTATAGCTCCCTTGCTAATGCTCAGGCAAATATAAGGGTAGATCCACGACAGGTTAGTCCATTGTCAGGATAATGTGTCTGGGTGTGGTATAATGCTTCAAGTGGACACTGTTTCCAGATAACTGAAATACTGTTAATGGGACACTAAACCCAATAAACCGACTCATTAGGATCCCCTGCCTGTAATACTTGCAAATTTGAGGCTCTATACAGAGAGAAAAAGCAAAAGGTTTAGATAAATGAATATAAATTTAATATGGTTGTATCAATTGTACTAATGTAATCACATGTATTTTATCTATCTTCAGGGCATTCGCAAGGAGGCAGAAGCTGTTTTTGGCAAGGTATTGCTTTTTTGTTTAGAAGCATGTTTCTCACTATCAAAATGTTCTTTAGGGAAATTGTTCCAACTTTAAAACTGATCTCTTTTATTATTCACATTGTGTGACTGACCCTATGTACCAATTATTGACATATTAGTGCTAGTTTAAATGATTAAGATGAAAGAAAATATAAGTGGTTAGTTTTGTAAGTTTGCTTTTTATTTTGTAAGTTTTATTTTATATTTACATTGATTTTAGCACTTATGCCAGTAACAATAGTCTTGTGTTTTGTTTCAGAGTAAGTATGACACCCTTGACACTGCTGATGACGCACCTTCAGAGACTGTTTCCCAACACGCTGAAGCCATTTTTGTTAGCTCAACTATTCTCTGAATAAAGGGAGCTTCCACTTACCTGAACACAGCATCGTTTTAATGCACAGGTTAAAGTTTAGGGTGCAAGTAGTATGAAGCCTTATCCTCATTAATAATCACTGCATAGATTGGAATTAAACTTCACTTAAGTTAATGTGATTATAAGCACTGACAAGTACTGGGTTGGGTTTTCTGAGAACTGTGGCCCTGGTTAGACTTACCAGACTTTTGTGCATTTTAAATATAAGACATGCAAGTTCCAGTATTTTGTATGCAATACTATTAAGAAGGACAGTTTGTTTTTTTGTTTCAAAGTTTGCATTTTTGTTTTTAATGATGTCATGGCTTTTTTTACTTATGATGTCATAACTTAGGCAATGATATGGCATTGCTTAGAGTTTTATTTCAAATTTATCTTTTATCCTTAGTTGTTACAAATCATTCAGTTGCAAAGGATGATTTATCTATTGCAATAGTTCTGCGCTTGTATTGTTTGGGTTGTTTTTATATATCTACACAATGCTTGCTTTTAGTTTTCTCCCTTCAATTCGGTATATTCCTTTACTCTTTCTATCGTGGAGGGCAAGGTTGGAACTCTTATAGACTGGTTTAAGCCCCCATTTTTAGACTCATCCTCAAGGCTGTAACTGTTGTCTTGGTTTCATGTTTGTACTCACACCAAGTGCTCGTGTAAATTAAAATCTATTAATTTACAATTCATGGAACCTTTTAATATATTCTTATAGCGTTTAACTTTTAAGTAGTAAAACACTAATCGAAGAGCCTGTGGTCCTGTACTAGCACTTAATCTTTGTAGCAGATAGTCTATATGGTTGATAAATCAAAAGAAAAAGTTTCGTACAAGTAGATTCTATGAGAATGTTGTTGATATATTGGTGAAGGAGAACCAACTATCAGCTAATAAATCTGATGAGTCCACGGGCCTTCACTACATGTGTGTGAGTCTAGTAGTTGTAAGTCCTAGTTGAACTATATTGTGTGAATGTCTTCCAGTTAGACATCTTACTTCAGCCTTTTTTACCAATAATAGCTAGAAAGACACTGATTATGTTCATGTGACTTTAATATTGAAGGGTGTGGGGAGGTTACTCTTCATTTGATTTGTATTTTCTGCATGTATTTTCTGCATGTCTTTTCGTAATCTTGATGTTTCTGGATTGATTATTGTGGTTTAAATCTAAAATGAATTTGCATGACCGTATTGATATATTTACAGTCCCTAGGTGATAAAATGAAAATTTGTTTAATAGGGTCTGCCACTTTTATCTTTCCAGGCTACAATAATTGCTATTCTTTATAAGTACATAGTAACAATGAATAATGTTTAAAGACTTTTTTTGCATATTCTTGTTACATCTTCAGTTTAGAAAAAAATGAAAATATTAACATTATTTCATATTTTGTGTAACAAAAAAAGTTATAAATACTGCATCTAAGTGGCCAAACATAGCCTGCTGAACAAGTCCTTCCCAGTGGCCAAACAGGGGACTATAGGTTTACCCTCCGTCCGTCTGTCTGTCAGCTAAAAATCTGGATCCTTTGATAACTTAAAAACTATTAAAGCTAGGCGATTGAAACATGGTATGTTAATAGGTATATTGTGTACAATATGCACGCGCAACATTTGGGTCGCTACCTTAAAGGTCAAGGTCACAGCATGACCTTGAAGCAAAATTGTGTCCGGCCCATAACTTCGTTATTTGAAGTCGGATTTTAAAACTTTTTCACAGAAATGGTCACCATATTGAGATGATGTGTTGCAAGCAAGATTTGGGTGGCTACCTTGAAGGTCAAGGTCACAGCATGACCTTGAAGCAAAATCGTGTCCGGCCCATAACTTCGTTATTTGAAGTCGGATTTTAAAACTATTTCACAGAAATGATCACCATATTGAGATGATGTGTCGCTAGCAAGATTTAGGTCGCTACCTTGAAGGTCAAGGTCACAGCATGACCTTGAAGCAAAATTGTGTCCGGCCCATAGCTTCATTTGAAGTTGGATTTTAAAACTATTTCACAGAAATGATCATCATATTGAGATGACGTGTCGCGAGCAAGATTTGGGTGGCTACCTTGAAGGTCAAGGTCACAGCATGACCTTGCAGCAAAATTGTGTCCGTCCCATAACTTCGTTATTTAAAGTCGGATTTTAAAACTATTTCACAGAAATGATCACCATATTGAGATGACGTGTCGCGAACATTTGGGTCGATACCTTTAAGGTCAAGGTCACAGCATGACCTTGCAGCAAAATCGTGTCTGTCCCATAACTTCGTTATTTAAAGTCGGATTTTAAAACTATTTCACAGAAATGATCACCATATTGAGATGACGTGTACCATGACCTTGCAGCAAAATCGTGTCCGCCCCACAACTTTTTGAGGGACCGGTAGGGGACTACTGTATTGCCCGCAATACTATCAAATGCTTGTTTTCTTAGCCCCAATACTAATTCACATGTGCACTTGTCATCTATGTCTATATAGTATTGGCTTCTACGTCCTCCACAACTGTTGTTTTTGTACAACTAAGATGCATGTTAATAAAAACAACTGCATTTAATGCACAAGACAGCAATTTTGAATTAATGAATATTTTGCTCTTTTTTTTGCCCAAGATTGTGTTTGTTCATGACTAATTATGTTTTGTGTGATGTGTACTGTATGAAAATAATCCATTCTTCTCTACATTTCAGACTGATAGAACATCCAGGCTTACTAATTATTTAAAGTGGGTATGTACAGTGAACTTATTTAAAGTAAATTTGTAAAGGTTCATTCCAGTAACTCAACAAAATAATAGAATTCATTTTTATATTTTTCTTTCACATGTACGTCATATTTTGAAACTGTTTTGTGTTGAATATGTTTTTGTTTGTTAAAGTTAAATATGAAGATTTGTATGACAAAATATTTAATTAGCAAAGTATGTTATGCTTTGAAATGTTTGCATTAACAGTAATTTGTGTTTATATGAAGTATATTTATATAAATCTTGTTTTAAGTGTCTTACCTGTAGACTCCCAACTGCTTCTTTTGCCAACTCAAAGTGAAAACATTTAACAAATAATCTTTTTTATTCTTTCTGTTCATTACAGATTTGGGAAAAGATGTCGTGAATTTCCTTGTTAACAAACACATGAGACATTCATTCATAGACCTGAGAACATTAAGAGTGTTTGGGATTTTTTAAACTGTGTGATAATTGTTTTGTGTCACATTAGTGAATACAAATAAATATGTTGTACAAGTATGCTTGTGTTGTAGTTTTCTAAAAAATTACAATGATTACATAATTGAGTTCAAGGAAAGAACAAGAGATCTTTGCTTCTTTAAGATCAAGTGGTGTTCAGGCATACGCTTTTATTATTTATTTGACAAACTCATGAGGATCATTAAACTCGTGATGGTTAATTTATTTTTAAAGTTTAAAACTATAAACCATAAGCATGTGTATTAAACTATTCAAATTATTTTATTACAAACCATTGAAGAGTGAAAAAAGGTTAAAATTAAAATTTTGCTATTATTTTTAAGTTTTTATTTTAATTTTTGATTAAAATATAATGTGCTGAATCTTCCCAGGTAATTTGATCAAAACAGCTTTATTTCCTAAGATTTCTTGAAAAATGCTACTGGTAACAAGCAAAAATAGTAACTTGACAGCCAAGATTTTGAACAACAGGTCCACTAATTTCATTTAATAGTATTACTGCTGCTAGGAAGGGAATAGGGCAGGATTAAAAAACAATAGAACAAGATTGTAATATTTAGAAATGATTTTTAACCAGATTTTCAACAAAAATCCTGTTCATTAGATTAGGGCATGGTTTGCGGCATCAAACAGATGGTTTCTGGTCAATAACCTCAGTTTGGATAAATCAATTAATGCTGGAACTTTGGATATAGCTAGCTTGAGATTGGATTTGGGATCAATCAGGCCACTGTAACTAAAAATAGTTTTCGGTCAATAACTTCAGTTTGGATAAAACAATCTTGCTGAAACTTTGGATACAGCAAGCAAGACCTAGCTTGGGATTGGATTTGGGATCAATCCGGCCACTGTTACTAAAATTAGTTTTCGGTCAATAACTTATCCAATCTTGCTGAAACTTTGGACATAGCAAGCTTGCGTGAAGACCTAGCTTTGGACTGGATTTTTTTGGATATCGTTGAAAACCTTGTTTCTTGTTAAAAATATAACACTTTATTATTACTTTTGTTTTGATAACTTTCAATCTTAAAGAACATTTTTATATTGGCATTGATGTACATAAGCATAATCTCCACTTTGGTCACATGCTGTTCGAACCAGTATTTACTGATGTGTAAGGAGTGTGTTACGCAAGCCGGATCTCAACTAAGATCACATGCTTTTCAAAATGGCAGTGGTTCTGTATCAAAGGGAAATGTGTACAAGACCTTTTCAAATGATAAATTCAAGAGCAATAAAAATCTTGATCTTGAAAGTAATGTTTTCTTTTTTTCTTATGATTAAAGAAATATTACTAAAAAAATTCATTTACTAAATAATTTTATTTAAAAATTATCAGATTCTAAATCTAAAATATTGTTTTAATATGTTACAAAAATTTCTAGCTGTACAGTTACCAATGTCAAATTCTTTACTTTAATCATCTGAAATTTGTATTCCCTCCCTATGGAAAATAATAAAAACTAAATAGAAACAATTATAGAAACATTTATTCTATGTACAATGCAATAATATCGTAATCAATCTGAAAATCGCACTAACATGGTTGGACATGGCCAATTCCCTCTTTTTCATATGTAAAGGGACTTTACTCTATTAAAAAAAAAACACCTTCATTCTTACCTCCCATGTGGGTAGGTATTGCAGAAAACTAAAAAAAAGTTTTCCACTTTTTAAACCTTTGAAAAACACTTAAGACTGAAGCATACGCATAAAATGGAATCCTATTGATTGAGATAAGAATTTATTAAAAAGTTTGAGCGCTTAAAAAATAAGCAAATTAAATTTATTATATTTCTTATATAAAATATGAGAATAAAACGTCCCACAAGGGAGATAACTACAATATTTCTTTTATTCTGAAAATAGGGAATTTGTGAAAAATAATCAAAATTATCTTGTTTCCATCTTGTAGGGAACAAATTACAATTATCATTAATAAATTGTAGTCACAAGAAAAGAAAAGAAAAAAATAACTGCTTAAATATGCCTATTAGCTACATTACTAATCTAAATGTAGTTATTTAAGAAAACTATTCTTACACACAGATGTTGTACATGCAATGTTGTACACGCAAAAGAAGGAAAGTGTAGTTAATAAATACTTAATATCAAGTTGAAACAAAATTACTCTTTAACATGTCGTCTCTTTCGTTACCCATCCTACAAAAACTATCAAAATGAGTTTAGAGACAACATTCATCTTTTGGAAATGTTCACATTTATAGATAAAAAATAGGAAAAAATGCATTTTACTATAACATAAGCAATAAAAATTTAATTCTCTCAAGCATTTCAGATGATCGTTCTAGACATGGTAAGAAAAAGTAGTTAATATTTCTAATCGAATAAGTGATGAATATCAGTCCATTACAGTTCATTTTAAATGTTGTGGTTAACATTACACACCGAGTCAAGGACTTGTGACTACAGCCTCTCAAGCATGGCTTGATGCCCATTCTGGGTGAAAGACTTAATGCGAAGTCTTCCGGTCAACTTGGGATGTGTCAGTGGTTCTACAAAGACGTATTGGAGTTTCCTCCACAAAAAAACATCATAATGACTACAGTATTGCTGGGATGCATTAAAAAAATATTAAAAATCACAGGAAAGGCCGTAAAGATTATTATAGCACTCTTAATTAGGATTTTCCTTATAAAAATACAGACATAGCTTTTAAAATTTTACATGTATTTCATTTATATACTTGTATATATTGAAATCATGCAGAACTGGGCATTTATTCCATACATATAGAGGTGGCATAATCATTTTGTATAGACATTGAAATTCCACAAAACAAAGAATGTATTGCATACAGTGCCTGGTAATATGACCATAGTTTAATTATTTCATGTAAATGTTGAGCAGCTTCACCATCTTGTTGACGATTAATTCGTGTAGATGATGAAGAACTTCACAAATTCAGTGAGGATTATTTTGTATAGATGTTAAACAGTTTTGCCACCTCGGTGAGATCCTGCCCTTTGGCTCCATCTTCAATCACCTGAAATAACAAAACCATACATCATGCAAGTAAAAAAACAAACATTTCTCTCACATGACAAGGTATTCAACATATTTCCAGTCATAGATAGTAGGATTGAAATTTACAAGCAAGTTGGGCTAGTAAATAAGCAATTTTCACTAGCCAGAAAAAAAATTCATTAGCCTGAATAAAACTCTTCTTACAAGTAAGCCAAAACAAAAACTAAAAAAAATATGGAAAAAAGCACCATTTAAGTATCAATTGCCTTCATGTTTTTTTTCCCCCGGGTTTTGCACCAGAAACATGTTTCAGTTTACTTTTCCTTGCCATTTTGTTCTGTGGCCCAGCTGATTTTAATTTGGTATAGAACTTAATGTACCATGCGGGCACCAGAATACTGTTTGGTTCCTGCACAGTAAACATATTATCGGTTTAGTACACATAACATGTTTATGATACAAGCGATAGCTTGCCGAATGAAATAAGCAGCTCAAAAGTTTACAAATTAAAAATGAAAGTACATTAATTTTTTAACAATCAGGATCTTAGAAGCCCATCGGGCTTGTAAAATGGGAATTTTTACTAGCCCGAGAGAAAATCTATTAGTTTTTTGCTGTCTGGCTAGCGCCAATTTTGACCACTGTATTTCTTATAATACATGAAACAATGAAAAAATTTGGTGAATGTTACTGTTTTATATATAAACAAGGATTATAGTTTCTATGCTATTAAGAATTTAATAGAATCCCACAGTAAATGATAAATTTGAGAGTTGTTGTACATTTTGCCACACCAATTCAAGATTTATTTCTCTTAACATCACATCTGATATTGTAATTGAGTTACCTTCAAGTTTTAAGGGATTTTGGTTTTGCTGGCATTTTTGCAGATACTGAGCAGCAACATAGCTACCATTATAGCACAGCGGCACGTATGAGGAGCCCTGGGACTGAACCTGGCCGGTCCATTATACTGACACCAACGAGTCAGGCGTAATGCTGTCCCCTTAGCCCCGAGGGTTAGCAGGGAAGCCACCACTACCAACTTTAAAGTCTTTGGTTTTACCCGGTCGGGGTTTGAACCAGCGACCTCCTAATCTGCAAGCTGATGCTCTTCTACTTGAGCTATTGCGGATGGTACCCTTCAAGTTTTAAAGCTTAAACTAGCAAAGCATGCATATATCAGGCAAAGGCAAATGGTGAAGAACCACATGTGTCAGCTTTTGCTATGAACTGTGATTAGCCTAATAGGCTCTTCACTTTTTTGCTGCTATGTCAATAGCAGTGTGCTAAGTCACTGGTTCTGATAGATGTTTTCAAACATTATATGTATTTGAAATGTGCTTGCCAACAAATCAATGGAGAGGGACAAGTGATGTTGAAGCTGGAGAAACTGCAACAGGTAATTTCACTTTTTAAGTATGTCTGCATAGATAGCGACATCTTTTTGAATTAATAAGATCCCAGAAAAAAAGCTGGATAGAACGACTGCTCACTGCAGGTCAGCTGGAAGACTTTCGCACATTAAGTCGCCCTGAACAGTACTCAAACCCAAAAGGAGACTTTATTACTATGCCATGGCTGCTCCTTTTTATTGTTAGTCTACCTAATTTGTTAAGACTCAATAAAATTCTTGGTCGCTTAAAATTTTATGAATTGGTATCAAGACATGTTGATAAAGATCTAGATTTATATATTCTGCTTCAACTAGATAAAGTTGAGCTTAGCTGACTCTAGAGTTAACAAACGTAGTTGGTTATGAACGGATATTACTTACCTGTCTTGCTATCTCGAGACGTGTTGGTTCTCCGGTAAACCCATCCAGGTTCCACAGTACCACGCCTACAACGATGTCATCCTTCACGTAAAAGATCACACCTTTCATGTACTCGTCATCTTCAGAGGATTCTATGAGAACGGAAACGTGGAAAATATGTTAGTCTGAAGGAGTAGCTTTAATCAGTAAGTGCCATAAAGTTAATCAACAAGGAGCGCACATTTGGACATGGTAAGTTCTATACAGGAAATCATACATATTATAAGTAAAAGCCGGACTCAAATGACTTTTAAAAGCAAACCCAGAAACTCCATCTATATCTCATAAACACCTCCATCTTGATGGCACAATGATTTAATGAGTCAAACCTGGCCAAAGTCATTCGATTAAAGGACATTAACTTCCTGCCCAAAACTGTCATTGCAATAACTAGGTCTCTTTTAAAAAATACATATATGAGAAAACAAAATAAATTCTAATCTACCATTGTTTGAGGTAGATTGTTCGGTGCTCTTCTTGGAGTCTGTGGTGTCAGGTTTGGTCTCGCCTGCCTTGACCTTCTTCTTGCCTTTCTTCCTAAACACAGAATATGTCTGCAGACTTGAGTCAATGAGGCCCACAGCTTCATAGCTGATACCAGTACCGAGAATACACCTGCAATGCAACAAAGTTAAATAAAAATACAGTAAATAAAACAGTATTATAATCTGTATCAATTATTGCAGCAGTGTGCTCAAAACTAGATTTTCAAATTAAAAATAACATTGTGGGTCCGAGTATTGCTTGCTTTTTTTTCTGTTTGTTTTGATTTTTGACATTCATTGCAGCGATCATTTATGATCATTATAGCAAAGTCCAGCTTTTATTCTACATTCCATTCAAATGTTTAACAACAAGACAGCATTACTGATTCATTTAATCACATTTAATTTTATATTTAACAATGTTTTTAGATATGATGCATCGTTCGGTATATATGAACGTTTATGTTCG
Source organism: Sinonovacula constricta (assembly GCA_007844125.1). Lineage (NCBI taxonomy): Eukaryota > Metazoa > Mollusca > Bivalvia > Cardiida > Solecurtidae > Sinonovacula > Sinonovacula constricta. The sequence goes on along the minus strand of CM017558.1, from coordinate 28,885,902 downwards.
TTGCGGAACTTTCTAGTCATTCTTTCATGTTGCTGAAGTCCAGTTAGGGACTGCCCAATCAGATCTCCTCTGGCACTTCCGTTCTCTGGATGATTATCTCCTGGACGTGTAATGTAAAGAATTGCAACTTTTTGTCCGCAAGATAAGGCAAAAACAAGCAAAAGGTACTCAAAAAAACAAATTCTGTGTAGTGTATTATTTGGATTAGTTATCCTAAAAACTTTCATGTATCAATTAGCACTTCACATTTCATTAGATAATACAAATGTTACTGCATTTTTACAGAGATACAAAAAACATCGTTTTTTGTTTTGATAACATCATAGGCACCAACATGTTCATTGTTCCCAAATTTTCTTACACATCTGAAAGATGATTTGTGATAATTCATGACCTATCAGGCGCTTTTTGATTAGAACTGACCCAGCTTTTACAGTGGAAGTATTCCAAGTGACCTGCATCATTTCTGTTGTTTAATTACAGGATATGTACTGACCTGGCTTATATCCCAGTAAGAGAAATGTACATCTTGAAATAAAGTCATAATCATGATAAGATATATTCCATTACAATGGGAGGCACTTGTGGCTAAGTGGTACAGTCGCCAACTTGTATCTCCTTTGGCTGCTTAGCTTCTCACCTCACAGTTTCTGTCTGTTTGTTTTGTTTTTTGTTACATCGCACCAAAACAATAATGGTCATATTGGGGATGTCAAGCTAGCTATTGGTGGAGGAAGACCCCCAGGCTTATGTCTGGGTAGAACCACCGGCCAACCGCAGGTTAGCTGGAAATCCCCCCACATGAAAGTTCTCGCCCCTACTGGGACTCGAACCCACATGATGAAGGGCTGAGAAATATCATGTCAGCAACTCCAACCGCTCGGCCACGGGTGTGCCCCCGCAGTTTCGAGTCCTGATCAATGCAAAAGACTTAATGAAGGGATAGTCTTCCAGCTTACTATGGTGAACCAGTGGTTCTACTCAGATATTTGTCCACCACAAAAACTACAGGAGGTTGCTATAATGACCATAATTGTTCACTGCGATGTATTTTAAAAAAAATCCATCATAATTAGTTTACTAAAAGTTATAACTTCAGTCACAGGCATTTTATTTTTATGGTCATATTGATGAGGTCCAGCTAATTATTGGTGGGTAGAACCAGCGTTACATCGCATGTTTGCTAGAAAACCTCCCAATTTTGCAGAGTGGGGCTGAGGAGCTACAAGTCAACGACTCTAACCGCTCAGCCACTGGCGCCCCCTACAGGCATTTCATCGAGCCTGTGTTTGTGCACCTACCATTGGTATATTTCTGATGTAACCTACTACATTGTGACAAAAAATAATTTTCGTCTGCTGGTTAAAACATGAAATAGCAAAAATCAGAGAGATAACTCACCAGAAGCTGGACTGGTATGTGTAAGGTTTAGACTCGCCGGCCATATTAAAGCCTGCCTGCCGACCTGTCAACTCTGCATGCTCATAATGTTCCACACGTCGTCGACCCAACTTGCTGTCGTAGAAACATGCACAGTCCCCTGCCTGTTTAAATAAAGTAGCAAGTCACTAATATGTAACTTCTGTCCACAATTTTAATAAGAAATAACTTCTACAAAACTGTATATATATATATATATATATATATATACACACATACTTTGTAAAGTAAAAAAATAAAAAATAAAAAAATAGAATTTTTTCAGCAGCTGAAAATATGTCTTTCCAAAAACAACAGCATCAAATTCAAACAGAAAAAAACTACATGCTGCATGTATATCACTGTTACATTCTCTACAACTTGTATATTTCCCAATTTAAGCTCTGTTTGTTGATTAAAGCTTTTTCAACAAATGCTACTTATACATAGTATTTTGAGCTTTATAAGAGACATTGATTAAATAATTTCAGTGAAAAACAACAACAACCCCCCCCCCCCCCCCCCCAAAGTCTAACATGGGTGAAAACCTTTGATGCATGAACGTTCTCCATTTGACCTGTGCATCCTCTAACTGTATCAATCTTTTTGTACTAACATTAGCTGACTGTCATCAAAATGACAATTTCCTTGTACTCAGTGCAGCGCATATATCAAACCCAAATAAAATTATTTTATTATTTCTTCATACACAATTCAATTTGTCAATTCAATTTGACTTGTACATCAGAATCTAGTCTCAAACAGAAACTTAGATTACATAAAATACTTACAGCCCAGACATCATCCCTGGCCTGGAGGTTGGTATTAACAAGGTAGCCCCCATTGATATTATCCAACTCCAGTTGACCTGATTCCGCCAGATCAGTGTTGGGTTCCAGACCTACAGCCACCACCACACAATCCACACTTACCTACAGAAAAACAAGGATTTCAGAAAAAGTTTTCACCAATTTGTAAATTTTAGAAAGAAAAAAACAACAACAGAGGTCAGTTTATGTTCAGATAATATCGTCGAAGTTAGACTTTTTAACTTGTTGAGAAATGCTACTTTCTTACTTTTCAATTTATAAATATCAAATATTTACAAAAGGTTTAAGCCAGAAGTGATATAACTTCCCCTAGACAATCACAAGTTAACCTTGGATATAAGTGTCAGGTCTAAAAAATAAATGACACTTTATATATCATGTACGTACAAACAATTCTTAGCATACATATTCCTTTACATGCATGTTTCCTTACATACACGTTCCCTTACAGAAATATTCACTAAAATACATGTGTACTTACATACAGGTGCCCTTACATATATATGTGCTCTCACATACACGTGTACTTACATACAGGTGCCCTTACATATATGTGTGCTCTCACATACACATGTACTTACATACAAGTGCCCTTACATATATATGTGATCTCACATACACATGTACTTACATACAAGTGCCCTTACATATATGTGTGCTCTCACATACACATGTACTTACATACAGGTGCCCTTACATATATGTGTGCTCTCACATACACATGTACTTACATACAAGTGCCCTTACATATATATGTGCTCTCACATACACATGTACTTACATACAGGTGCCCTTACATACACATGTACTTACATACAAGTGCCCTTACATATATATGTGCTCTCACATACACATGTACTTACATACAGGTGCCCTTACATATATGTGTGCTCTCACATACACATGTACTTACATACAAGTGCCCTTACATATATATGTGATCTCACATACACGTGTACTTACATGCAGGTGCCCTGACATATATAATGTGCTCTCACATACACATGTACTTACATACAAGTGCCCTGACATATATAATGTGCTTTCACATACACATGTACTTACATACAGGTGCCCTGACATAAATGTGTGCTCTTACACACACATGTACTTACATACAGGTGCCCTGACATATATAATGTGCTCTCACATACACATGTACTTACATGCAGGTGCCCTGACATATATAATGTGCTCTCACATACACATGTACTTACATACAGGTGCCCTGACATAAATGTGTGCTCTTACACACACATGTACTTACATACAGGTGCCCTGACATGTATATGTGCTCTCACATACACATGTTCTACAACATGCAACCTAATATGCATATGCACTTATATACATGTACCCTTATATGCAAATGCACTCACATACATGTGGTTTAGCATACATGTGCCATTACATACATGTGCCTTAGCATACATGTGCACTCACATACATGTGGTTTAGCATACATGTGCCATTACATACATGTGCCTTAGCATACATGTGTACTTACATATTGCCCTTTGCTGAGACCTAATTTAACTTTTCCTTCCTCATAAACAGCAGATATAATGGCAGAATTTGGAATTACTTGAACATTTCCTGCAAGAAAAGATATCACATTAAAAAGATAACCACTATCAGTTATCAACAGGTCAAAATGATTTTTATTTACAATTAAACCTTGCTAATGGGTACACCAAATAACATATTCAATTAACAATGAGATTTAATAAAACACATTTCTTAAGAATATGTTCAACCTAGCAAAAGTGATAAGACAACATAGGAAAATGATAAGACAATGTAAGTAAACTTACTTTCTTCAACTTTTTTTCTTGTCCATTGACTAAGGTAATCTGGTAGAACTTTTGCCATATTACCTAGAGTTAAAACACAGACGCCATTAAACAAGTTACAAAATCTTTCAAGTCAGTGTTCACGATTACCATTAAAAATGTTGGTTCCCTGGGATCCAGTACTCTTAAAAATTTGGGGTCCCGTACAAAATCCATAGAGTCCCTGTAACATTTTATTTAATTTAAATATAAAGCCACTGTGATTGAAAATTTCAAACGTGTTTTTGTTTTTTTGCTGGAACTGCGATGCCATTTTCCAGCATCTGCTTTTTGCGCGTAACTATGCAACCATGACTGGTTTACTCTTTACATTTTGCAAATCTTCAATTATTACGACTTCCCCCCAATATAAAGAACCAGTCTAGTCTAATCAGCAATATGTACTAACTGCATCACGATCATGTGGGAGTATTCCCCAGGCTATTATTAGTTTATTCAGAGCATTACATTTGCGGAAAACAAAATGGATTTCTACTGGATATGAAAGTTATGATGCGTCCCTGGGACATATCGTACCTTACAAAAATGGGTCCAAGGCAAATTCGGTGCATATGTTGATAAGATTACGTTGTAATTGTGAACACTGCAAATAAATAAAACAATGCATACCTAGCATTGCTTCTTTCAGCCACTCAAAAAACAACAACCTCAACTAAATGTCCATGTACTATTATCCTATATTATCATATAATGGTTACTAGTTATGATGTTTAGAAGTGCTTTGTGATCTGAATTGTAAATGCATATCTAGGTGTAAGTCATGCATAAAAATTTATAAACAATTTACAATAATAATTTAACAAACATGCTTATTAAATATTCATACTAGATATAACTTGAAGCACTTTATTACCTTTCTCTGGAAATATCTGATAAACAGCCATTCCTGATGATTTTCCTGCAAAGAAAAGCATCATCATACCTGTTTGTTTTGTTTTAGAAATACATCCCAGCGATAAATTAAAATCATTATAGCAATGTTCAGCTATTCAGTGGAGGAAGACCCCAGACAAATGTTGAGTCAAGGTTTGTTGGAACAAAAATTATCAAATATAAGTCATTTTACACCTCTTACAAGATTGTACAAAGTATTATTATTAAATCTTCTATCTTCCTATTATCATCTTTAATCCACATTAGTAATGATTTATTTATTTTTTACATCTGTTAATTTTTGTTTCATTGTAAGCAAATACTGGTCAGGTTTGTCTCCATCTCAATGTCGGAACAAAGTTTAAGCAATTAAAATCTTATCAACAAACCTCTGTTTGCAAGACCTATGGCCATCTCACTGCCCAGGAATCCCCCGCCTATCACTGCTACAGACTTGGCTGTCTTCGTCATCTCGCTCAGCCTCCATAGGTCACTTAACTGTAGAAGATGGACACGATATATACTCAACTGACTTAACTGGGGAATCTTTATAAGTTAGTTTATAATAGTTTATACCAATTATTTATTCATAGCTCTACTCTGCTAAAGCTATGTCAATATTATGAGACAGAAAATTACCACTCTACACTCTAGACTACTCATATAGCATCCCGACTTGTATTTGCCTATATGTCAAGCAGGCTGAGGAGAAAAGAGAGATCCACTGCAAGGAAAGGACGAGCCGCAAACAGCAGAGAACTGATCCTACAACTGCTCCACCCATAGTAACCACCACGGACCACACTTGCAGCAAGTGCGACAGAAGCTGCAGCTCCCGCATTGGCTTATTCAGCCACTGCCAGAACTGCTGCCCCACAACAGCCACCGCTGCTGTCTAGAGACAGAAGGATGCTAACAATTAGTGATGTCACGATGATCGAGTTAAATCGAATATTCGTCGCTGGTTACTAATGTCCGCGACAATCGATTTCCCTATCGCATAATCGATTCCGGTAGTTAAATTTCTTTCCGTTAGTTAGTAAACATTTCAAAGGGACGTAATTCATACATAGCGTCATGTCGGGCTATGAAAACGAAATTTTCAACTTTCCGGGGAAGGTTCACTCGTCTGTTTGGCGGTTCTTTGCCTTTCGGAAGCGTATAGATGGACCCCCAATTAAGAAAAACTTGGACATGACGACTGTCATCTGTAAATTATGAAGAGTTTGAAACTTTGAATAGAGTGTGAGTTAAGTTGTTATTGTTATAGAGTTTAAGTGTTCTTTACTAAAATCTAGTCTAAAGTGTTGTTTAAAGACTGAACAATCCATTACAGTGAGTCAGTGAGTTTAAAGTAAGGGTTCGAAACTTTGAATAAAATTTGAGTTAACTTGGTATTGTTCAAGAGTTTTAGTTGTGAAAAATTGTTTCACATAACTTGCTTGTTGAAAATGTTTTATAGACTGGTAATATGCAAATAAAGTCTATTGTTTGTCTAAGTAAATAAGAGTAGTTTTAAAATAAATTAGTACTTCCTGATTTAAGTAAATAAGAATAGTTTTTAACGAAATTAGTACTTCCTGATCAAAAAGTTTCGATTTTTTACCGATTTTAATCGATTAATTATGTTCGATTCAATTCGATTATCGATTATGTTTTCGGTCCGATTCTGCATCACTACTAACAATAAAGTGTTGTTTGGATTTTACTCTGGTTAAACATACATTAAGTAACTAATCAATGGCGTTGTTTCAATGTACTACCCGTTCTACAATTTAAGATAACCTTTACCTGTCATTTTATCTGAGAAAATAGGTTATGCAAAACTATCAAAAATGTTACGTAAATTGGACTTTCTGGGCGTATCTGTAAAGTCCAGATAGGAAATATTTTAGAGCCTTTTGTCTTTTTAAAAGGGTAAAATATACAGATATGCCTCTTACCTGAAGCCCCTATAACAATGTGTAAAACCTGGAGACTAGCATTTGCAAGGAAAATGTAACGGCAACAGTAAATAAGCTATTTAAAATACAAGATTCTTCTTTGCTAGTTGATCACAACTGCAATCTATATATTTAATACTGCGCCTGCCAGCAGTTTGTTTTTTTTTCCTTTGCCATAAAGGTGGCAGGACCTTTCACAAGGAAAGAATTGCATTGTTGAAATTAGGAAAAAATTATTACAATTAGGTTGATACTATATATATGTCCCATTTACAACAGTGTTCAATTTTTTTTATACAATTGCTTGCTTGCCTTTTTTTACACTATATGGTATGAAAATAAACACATTAGACAGTTTTATAGTTAGCTATGTGGTTTGAACCTAGGACCCTCTGTTCCTGGGGCCAACATCTTTACCACTAGAGCACGGATGCTCAAGAGTTTACTTACATTTCTATACAATACAGTCCTATCCTTGACATCTTGTCCTGCTCTCTCCAACACTGGATGATTCTTAGGCCTGCCTCCTGAAATTGTTTTAAACAAAACTCATAACCTTAACATAAACAATACAATTATCAGCCATTGGAAGGTTGAAGAAATGTACCACAGTTTTATTTTTAGAGATTCATCACTCTAAAAATCTACAAATCATAAATGTACCAAAATATTTACTCAGGCCTAAGCAATGCTTTGGCATGTTACATCATAGGTTTGACCCATTTACGAAAATGCACCGTTCCACATACTTGGTTACAATTGCTACTTGCCCAAGAGCAATCTTTGAAGGACAGACTTAATTTCAAACTACAACTTTCTGTTGCTTCCGGCTTCATATCAGGCTGTTTTTTTTACCAAAATTAAACATTCTTGCAAAAATCTACGTATTAAGATATAAATATTATATCCAAATAATTCATTTTTATATACATGCAAATATTTCTTCAGTTTTCTACTTATTTAACATTCTCTATACTTTACACTCTAATGGTTGCCTTTAGAGATTCCTTCACAGGTCTGGGAATATTCTTTTACTTACTTACTCACTTAAAACAACATCATAAAGAAAAATTATGTACCTGTAGCTATTAAACATTTGTCAAATCCAATTAGTGTGCCATTTTCTAATTCTACCCTTTTGTTCGCTGAATCTAACTTCACAACCTGTAACAGAAGGTAATTAGATATCAATGTCTAGTTAACTTTACCAATATATATATATATATATATATATATATATATATATATATAAAAATATATAAAAAAAAAAAGAATCATTTTAAGCAAGAAACACAGGAATAATCTTGATTCTCTTTTCCTGGGATGCAGTTCTCTGCAATAAATTCATCTCGATTTCCAGAGTAATAAAATTATTTGGTAAATCCAACATTTGTCAACTTTATGTTTTATAGTCAACATTTAATTTTTAATTTGTTTTTTTTATATATTTCAATAGATTATTTTTCTATAAAATTATGTCACAAACTATTTTCATATTAAAATGACGATAATTAATAATATTCATGCACACAGCTTAAAAAAAGTAAATGCCTTATCCAACAACACACCATGTGAAAGCCAGGTATTAATATATAAACAACAACACTTTCGTACCTTTCTTCCTTTTAACAATCCCAGTCCTCCCCTGTCAGAATAAGGCAACTTTTTAGGTTCCATATATAGGCCTTCATATCTGAAAACACTGAAAAAAACACCAAACAAATCCATATTTAAGTTATCTTGCAATATAAAACACATCACATTTGTTCCAGACATAACTGTTTGTATATGGTGCCTATAATAACTGATAAAAATGGATCTTTTAAACTTTGTAACAGTCTCTTAAAAGCCTATATTCACATTGTTTGGAATAAGTGAAACATCATTAAAGTGTTTGAAGAGGCTGGTACATTGAGTGAAGTCCATATTGGAATAATAATTACTGAGATTTTAAACTCTGAACTAAAAAAAATATTACTAATTATTTTCTGATTTTGAAATGTGAATAAAAACAAAAGCTGCTTCACATCCCATTATTACCAATTGTCTCCTGGGCCTTCTGTTTATACTCCGCTGTAAAGGTTGAGACATTTCTCAACAAGAGTTGTTTCTGAGGTATATTTCAGCAAACAGAATCAAAGCCATTTTGACAACCTTCAGTTATTATTGTTGCAGTAAAACCCCAGAAAAATGGAAATCTACCTCTAGGCCACAGGAATAAATTGCTTAGAATTATTTCTTCAACAGATCAAACCATGCTATTGTGACAGAAGATGACAGTAATTATTATTGATTGACAAGCATCTCAAATTAAACAAACTTTTAAGTTTTATAACAAAACAATTATGGAATAGAAGTGGGAAAAAAAAACTTATTTTATACAGTTATGGAAAAGTAGTGGAAAAAAACAACCTTATTTTATACAGTTCTATTATTCTGAAATTTAGCTGACCAAAATCATTGCAGAGATGAATGACTATTATTATTACTGACAAATATCTCAAATTAAACAAACTTTTAATTTTCATAATATCAAAATTATTGAAAAAGTAGTGAAAAAAACAACAATAAACAACTTATTTTACACAGTTTATTGTTTTGACATAGAAACACCACAAGACTTACCTGACTTTCTTACCACTAGAAGTGGAATATTTAAAGTCTTTATAAGCATCAACATCATCATCATGCCAGAACTGCTTTGACAGAGGTGGTCGTATATAGGGTGGGTAGGGCTCTTCAGATATCATCAAAACCTGAAGAAAACAAAGTTTCTAAAATGTGCTAAAGTCACTACAGTGCTTGTTTATTAATATATTTCTTTGTCTATTGGGTTTATCGTCCCGCCAACAGTATTAGTTATCTGGAGATGGTGTCCACTTAATGCATATATAGTGCTGCCTTCATCAGTATAGCAATGCCCTGAACACCTGGGATGATAGCCCACCCTGTCACATTATCCTGACACTGGGCCAAACAGTTGTGGAACTGCCCTTATGTTTGCTTGAGCATTAGCAAGGGAGCTATACCACTACCATTTTTAACAACTCTGGTATGTCGTGGCAAGGGATTGAACCTGGGGCCTCCCGTACCTGGAGCCAATGCTCTACCGATTGCACAACCAGGTCCGGTCAAATTTAAAATGATATTTCAAAAAAACTTTATGTAAACTATATCAAGCTGCCCATTCAAAGGTAGAATTCTGATGCAGTTCAAAACTTACTTTAGCATTTACATCTTTAGTCTTGATGGCAATGAATGCCTCTAGTGATGCTATACCTCCACCAATCAACAGGTAAGGGACATGACTGGGAATCTCAGGCACATTGGACCAGTCTATTTCTGAAAAAGAAAGAGTATAACAGTTTTGATTATGGATGCAAATTGGATAACCGATTAATCATTCTAGGTGATACTGACAGCTCAAACTAAAGATTGTTTTCAAATAACCTAATCAGCCATTGTTACCTGGAAGATCCTACAAAATGCTGTTCATTGATGCCCTAGATCTTTGTGAACAGTCAACTATAAAACCCCACTCGATATTGCAAACAGGTATTTCCTACCAGAGCCACGCTGCAGAGAAAGCTATTTTTAAGCTAATGAAACCACATGACCACTTACTATTGAAATCCTGTTATTATTGTCATACGGGTCATCCCCTCTGATGTCAATATCTTTTTTAATCAGTGATCACTATTGTGCTTTTTACAGACTTTGAAAAAAATGAACATTTAAAGTTATTATTTTTACAATTGGTACTGTTTTACAGTATAGTGAGTGGCAAAATTTGTCTTTATACAGACTAATGTATAATTTTATACAGAAATTATGCTCATATTCCCCAAACCAGTGGTCAGGTATTGTTACATGTATTCAATATACAGGTAGGCACACTGCCAATACCACTTTTAATCTCTTTTTATGTAGAATAGCCGGTAACAAAATTCTGTTACCTGTTAATCACTCCTTTATTATTATATATCGATATAATACTACATAAAATTTACAATTTATATAAAAAAATCTATTTCTCAATATCACAAGTTACAGTGACTTTCCCACCCTCACACCCATACCAGCAAATTACGAAAAATTAGAGAAAAAAAAAAGTATGTGCCAGGGTGTGTGATCCCCCAGCTATAACAAACTGTTACACATCTCATCGTCAAACATGCAAGTTGTACCGCTCACCATCACAAACTGAACAAACATTTTCTTTGACAGGGTAGCTAAACAGTGATCTTGTAGGCAATTGGAACAAAAATACATTATACCAAATGTACAGGCAGGGATAAACGATACTGCATGAAAAAACAGCTAATATCACCTTCATCTTCAGCATTCATTGTCTGACATTGTCATGTTCATTGTTTGAGTCGGGGAAAAATAGGTTACCACTGTTAAGTCTAAATTTAGTATAAGCAGGTTGTTTGGGCTCTGTTCTTTATTGTGAAAACAAATTATATCAACTTCCACCCTCTTTCAATATAACAAAGGCATTTAAATGGTAGATTGTAAGACTGCAGAGTAATTAGGAAGCAGAAAGAATGACCACATAAGTGAATGGATGGTCTCATGTTATCCTAAGTACTGGTATAGGCTGGTAATGTTCGTCGAGTTAATTGGTCAATAATTTTAAAAGGTAAACTGGTTACTGATTTTGTAACCGAGGCCATCCCAAGTTTTGAGACAAAGAGTATAACAGTTTTGATTAAGGATGCCAATTGGATAACCAATTAATCATTCTAGGTGGTATCTAAAGATTGTTTTCAAATAACCTAATAAGCAATTGTTAAATCCTGCAAAATACTGTTCATTGATGCCCTAGATCTGTGTGAACAGTCAATTATAAAACCCCACTTGTTATTGCAAACAGGTATTTCCTACCTGAGCCACGCTGCAGAGAAAGCTATTTTCAAGCTAAGGAAACCACTTACTATTGAAATCATGTTATTATTGTCATATAGGTAAATAAGACACTGAACAATACAGCTCATCATGGTTTGATCACTAATACATCAATCTAGCTTGCAAGAACATTTATCTTTGGTTTATGTCTGGTCTGGGAAAGTGTCTCATAAAACCGTTAGCACATGTTATCTCTGTAGGTGCTGTATAGATACCTTCCCTCAACTGAGATACACATGCAACAAGTGAAGGTAAGACATACATCCCATAATGCTCTACTAAACAACCATATTTCTGGTACCATATCCAGGCAATTCTAACCAGTGCCAGGTGTAAAGTCATGGAAAAAAAATAAAGGATTTAGCAGAAACTGTTCCTCATACCTGGGATTCCTTATTCATAAGTACACCCTCACTGTAATACCATAGAAGTAAATACATGTCTACCTTTCTCAGTTTCTTCTGTTGAAACTTTGGCGGCTGTGGCAGCATCTTCTTCTTCTTTGGCAAGGAGAGTCTGTGACTGAGTCAATTGCTTGAGCAAAGAAAGTATGATCAATTAGTATTATTTGAACAGATAGTAAAAAAATACATAAAAGTAGAGTTCAAGCATATAGGAAATGAACACAACAGATGAGATAAAAAAAACACTACATTATTTGGTACAGCAATAGTTAATGATTCCGCTTTTTAATAGTAACTACGTCTCACTAATATTTTAATTTAATGACAATTTCATTTAAATATATGAAGAATTAAGTTATTTTCTTTTTAGATGCTTTACATACAAATCTTGTCAGTTTCAAGATTTGTTTGCTTTTTCCCTACAACAGTAGTTCAGTCATTAGGTGACAGTGTCCACTAGACACTGATATAGTGCTACTTTAATTTTGTATAGCATGTCGTGAACACCTGGCGTAATACCATGCCCAGTCACAGTATCCTGACACAGGACCTACCAGACATGAAATTGCCCTTTATATTTGCTTGAGTCTTTGCAAGGGAGCTATACCACTACCAATTTTAATGACTTTGGTTTCTTGAGGCCAGACATCAAACCTGGGCCTCCGGTATCTAGATGCTCTGCCAACTGCACTACCAGGTCTAGTACTTTCAAGATTAGATTGACTATCAAAAAATCATAGATGAAAATAACTTAAATCATTGTAGAATAACTTCTTCAGTAAAAAGGTAACAATTCTTATTACAGTTTGTTTCTGCAATGAATCAGATAATAGACTCTTGCTATGAGACAATTGTTGTACAAGAACCAGTTGTGCTGTTTTTGTATATTGTAACTATTTTTTGTATTTGTTTGTTATTTAATTCAATTGACTGGTTGAATATTCCCAGCTATCAGCAGCCATACCTTGTATGCTGCCATGGAGAGACCAATGCCAGCCAACACGGCTGCTAGGTGTTTTCTTGACCATTGCTGGTATGTCTGACCTTGGGAACTTGCTGGGTCAGCACCAGCAGCATGCAGATGTCTTGAGCAGCAGCATGTCCTAACTAAAGCAGCTGTGGGAAATAGATTGGGAAAAGAAATATATATTATGTAACAGCAGAAACGTGAATTGGTCTTTCACCTATCATAGGGAACATAATAGAATATGTAAAATGGGTGCATTGTTTTTTCATAAAAATGTGTTTTATTTTATCATTTATGCACAACACAAATGTTAAATCACTGTCTGTATTTTTATGGTTGCATAAATCATTTAACCCACTCTATTGTTACAACAGTTAATGTTATTCAAGCACAGAAAGCAGATTGCGTACTGACCTATTCTCTTTTTTTTTTTTTTGTAGTGCCATAAACATAGTCAGCGTTGCCATTCTTACTGCAGTGTAAGTGCAGTTTGAAATATGTGCTTTTTATTTGGTTGCTTTTATTATTGTAGAGTTTATGTTTGATAAAATCCTGCCTGTTCTCATTCAAGTTTCATGGGTAGAGAGAGCAAAATTAAATGTTGTTTTTAAATACCAGCTTTTATTGTATTCCATAAATATATGTTATGCGCATGTGCAACAGCAACATCATAAATAAAGCCTGAGGAAACAGCTTTACTGTACCATTAAAATAGCCATAGCGATTCTAAATAACTTGCACTCATTTACAATGTACATTATAACTTTTTTACAGAGCAGCTGCTGCATGGTAACATGTACATATCCAAAAGTGGTGTTATAACGCCTCAGCATGCTGTTTTAATGTTCCAGTCTACCATTTAGCTCATATGCATGTTGTAAATACACACATTTCTTGCATCACTTTCAAAGCTGCCAGGAACAAATGCTATGGAAGTCCAGTCTAAATGTAATAAATAAATACACTTTCACTTAAATGGTGAAAATCCATCAAATTCAAAATGACATCATCTGGAAGGGTGTCAATTAACAAATATCGTGAAGTTTATAATCACCTTTACTCGAGTTTAGCTGCGCTGACAAACCTACAACGGTTGGAAACCGGCGTACTTCTTTACACCACATGTTTGACTCGACCGACAATGTCAAACGAGTACCCAAGGGGAGGTCACTCTACGCAGATATAAACACGAAGGTTAAAACCAGTAATTATGTCAATAAAAGGTAACTGCGCAGCAAGGGTGCAGACTATGCATTTGTTAAAATGGAAATTTGCTAGACAACTCATTATATGTAAAAACAGATGCTACTTACAAAAAAAAAAAAAAAAAAAAAAAAAAAAAAAAAAAAAAAAACACGATAAAATGAGTACAGTTACATGTATATCTCCGTATACTGTCGTAGCTCTAAGAAAGACAACCACTGCAGAGTAATAAGCACGATTATGTCCCTTAAAATCACACCAGACAGGTATGTTATTTTTGTGCGGAAGAAACAACAAGAGAATTGCACTAAGTAAATAATAACAGGTGGCGTAGTAGTCGTGAGCGTGGTAGTTATAAACGAACAGTGGAAACACTAATAGCAACAAGGGTAGCAGTAGCAAAATGAATTTATCAACAGTTTGTTTTAATTTTTGGCGGTGTCAATAGAGACAGAGTCCACAGATGTGAGAGAGCTGAATTTCGGAAGCACAAAAGATTAACCCTGCATGACATTGACTAACCGCATATAGTCTTCATTCCTGGGAAAAGGTGTAGAGAAACATATAGATGGTTTCCTCATCAGTGAAGATCCCTTATCTTGATAGCCATCTGTGATGGCAACTTCAAGGGATTTTCAGATGAATTATATGAACCGTAAATTTTGTTTTATTTTATTTCTTCATTTGTGGTCCAAAAATTAAAAGCTTGACACCATTTGAAAGCTCTTGAAATTCATACTTTGAGAATGCAATATTTTTAAAATTGATAAATGCACAAAGAATAAATACACAGAAATCAATAAAATTATTAGCTCATCCTTGAATAAAATGAACAGAGTATCTTTTTTGGTTGTATTTTCTTAACCTTTTAAACTATCAAAATATAGCTTTAGTATTGAAAATATTTCATAAAAACTGTTACATTTGATATAAAATTCTGTAAAAGAGACTGAAAAATAAAAACAGTGATGAGTTTAGTACACTACATATTTCAAGATTTCGACATACACTAGCTTCTGCCTTCAAAGATGGCTTCCTATAAACTGTCTTAACTGGGCATATGACATCACATGGAAACTATCTATATGCATGTCAAAGGAGACTGGACTTAATGCTTCAAATGTTGACAATAATAGCTTATTGTTATCATTTAAAACTGTAAGTGTGTGTGATTGTGTAATGCAAAAAACATAAAGTACATCAAATGCAGACTTATTAATGAATAAAGCTGCCCAGGAATATTACTCAGTGACATATTTGTCATATTCGGCCGTTTATATACACTTTCGCATGTTTAATATTTATGAAAGTAAAATAGCGGAGGTGTTCCTAATGTCAGTGATTAGAGTAAAGGAGAGAGAGAGAGAGAGAGAGAGAGAGAGAGAGAGAGAGAGAGAGAGAGAGAGAGAGAGAGAGAGAGAGAGACATTAAAACGTGTGTTCATATCATGCCGAATTATTTGCCATATCCTCACTGGGTTGTTTTTATTGCCACCGTTTCGCAGACAGGATTAAGATTAAAATTGCAGAGGTATAGAGTTCACGAAATAAATAACTGCTGTTAATTTTGAAATCAGTCTATTTTGGTAGCGTCTGGTTGCGCTTTAAGCATTTATTTAGGGCATAATTGTAGCTAAAATACAATGATATGCGAAGTATTCTATGTTTATTATAATAGTTTCTAAAATCGGATGTTAGTAACTGTGTTGCAAATTTTATCCTTATGTATACTATATATTTAGAAAATGTGATTTTGCAGCTGAAGGTTTATCTGCTTTCCAGTGAGTTGATTCACCGTGGAATAATTTAAAACTCAACATTGTTTGCATACCTTTAATCCTTTACAGAGTAAAACTTACACCGCACAAACAACACTTTTCAGCGCTTTGATTTTCATAGTCCTAAATGTAATAAAACGAGATGTCAATATGTGAAATAGCAGTTTAGTTCAGTTATCATTTAATGTGACCAAAAGTATTAAATATGAGCTGTCAGACTGAGGCAGGGTCGGGGGTCGGGGTCGACGGGGGGGGGGGGGGGGGGGGGGGGTAGACCACAGGAAATACAGCAAAAAGATAATCTGGCCATATCTGTGCACATGTTTTGTTACACCCGAAAATGGTTAATGCACTGTCGGCTTTGCCTGCAGGGATGGTTCAATGGAGGGATGGGGGAATGGGTTATGCATACCCCACCATCCAGGTAAAAAAGTAGAGTTGTGAAAACACATGCATGTAAGCTTACAAAACACTGAGCTGTTAAAGTAAATTTTGTCAGTTGACTTCTTAGATCGAAGTAAGGGTCCCTATCTGTGTATGTATATCCAGTATTTACTGCGATAAAGTTAAATGGATCTTGGTTCATACCCCACCCCACCCAAATTTACTGGATCCGCCCCATTTGACAAGGATCGAATGTGGGGAAAGTTGTCCAAACTATGCAGTGATCTAGTGTTTTCTAACAAACATTTAAAAGCGAATTATCACAATCAAAATGTCAAAATTTCATTAATTATATTTTGTATGATTTTTAAAATAATGCGCAGTAATAACAAAGCCAACGCAAGAGCATTTTATTGTCAATCAACTTATCGATTGATAGAGCGCAGCTTTCTATTTCTATACCTCTGATAGCGCACGTGCCATATGTCATTTACACCATGTTATGTAATTGTAACATTGACGGTGAAACCATATTATGGTGTTTACACGCTAGATGAACATAGTCGTTTACAAACACCTCAATAAAAGCAAATATTATAAGCAAAATCGTCATTTTAACCAAAATTAATAAAACACGCAGCACCAGTATGGATCTAGGGGGTGGGGATGTGGGGGATGCATCCCCCAAACAACCAGGTAAAAGAGTACAGTTGTGAAAACAACATACATGTTAGCTTAAGAATACCAAGCTTTTAAAGTAAATTGTGTCTGTTGACTGCTTAAGTCCCTTAGGGTACCTTACTGTGTATAGATATATAATATTTACTGCTATATTTGAAATTGATTCATACCCGCGAACTTTCCATCCCTACCAAAATTTTCTGGATCCGCCCCTATATCAGGTCACACTTACAAGCATGCAAAGTGGAAGCGATATTTTTGTAGATGAAAACTTATATAATATGAAACGTGTTTGTTTTCTTTTGTAATTTAAACTGCAATGAAACATATCTGACATCTATGATCATTATAGCGAAGTCCTGCTGTTTCGATCGCTTAAGATCCTGGACGAATGTCTTTGTAGAACCACGGACACATCCTACATCGGCTGGCAATCGGAACACCTCGGATAACTCACGAATCATCTCTCGGATGTATGTAGGTAGTCGGATCACCTCGGCCATTTATCTAAATGGGACCCCTTTTGAGACAGACGTCAAAACAAAGATGGCAGCTCGGGTGACAGCTCACTACAGTACGATGCCAGTAAAACTTCAATTTGTGGCGGCTTCAAATTTGAATCATCCAATTTTAATTTATCCAGGACAGCAGACACGCAGCTGTCAAACGATGGCAGTGTTTATGTTTTGTGCGAACTACTTAGGCATATTCTTCTTCCGACTTCCGGCGAACAAAACGATCGTGATTTCATTAAGAATTATTGCACCAGATACATCCGAGGGATGATTGTCCCGAGGACGGAATTACCCGAGGAGTTCCGATTGCATCGGCTGGAAGACTTTCAAACATTAGGCTTTTGGCCCGACCGTAGCTCGAACCCGCACAGTGAGGAACCGAGTAGTCAGCGATCACTATTCGGTGACGGGCGCCTTACTCATGTGCATCTTTTGGAAAAAAAAACACACACGAGAGAATCACATAAATTTGAATGTTGCAGAAGACCAAAATATAACAATGCAATAAATACATGTATATATCTGTATTGAACAACCGTATATACGATAATGAGAGTATGCACATTGCCCTTGACATAGCACTTGCTATTTGTAAATTGCTTATGTATGGTGGCATATTTTCGCCAAAACTAGATTATAAATTGTCATGTAACTTATATCTGACTTTCACGTTATTAACATGTACATGTATCTGGCAAAATGAAAATGCATACAATTATCAAGATACCCATTAATGCGTATGTATGGTGGCATATTTTCGCCAAAACTAGATTATAAATTTTCATGTAACTTATAACTGACTTTCACATTAGTAACATGTAAATGTTTATGGCAAAATGAAAATGCATACAATTATCAAGATACGCATTTATAGTACATGTATCTCAAAAGGATACTAATGATAGTATCTTGGTTTGTTAGTGCTGTATATCACCACTACATTCTTGTTGTCATATTATCACGATATCTCAAGAAGTTTCATGTCAACATTATCAAGAAAAAGTATCTACGAAATTTTTAGCGCTTGTATGATTCCACTTATCTTATAGTTAGGTACATTCGGTCATTTCCACGTGTACCAGATAGAGTGTTGCTTCCATAGAGATTGCATATCGTTGATACACGATACGAGACCACACGCAATCTTATTTTCTTGACACCAGGCTGACCGGATGTTAAATTTCCATTATATGCCGAGCTTTAATTGGAGGATGTATATAAATATTATTTGTAATGCCTTTTGCAGCGGCCTGGACTGGAAGTCACGTCCTTCAGCACAAAACAAATAAAATGATAAAGTCAGAGATTCGCGACTTCTAAGATGGTAATTGTATATGGGACCCAAAAGCATCGCCAACCATTAACCATCTTAAATAGTGAAGCTGTGAAAATACATAAATGTAAGCTTAAAAAACACCAAGCTTTTAAAGTACTAGTAAATTGTCTGTTGACTGCTTAAATCGAAGTAAGGATCCGTTACTGTATAATATATATCTAGTATTTACTGCGATAAAGTCAAATGAATCTTGATTTATACCCGCCTTCCAAAGCTTTCTGGATCCGCCCCCCTGCCATGTACATATCTTCATTAGAGTAGTTATGATAAAAGTAACGCTCAAATCATTTACAGAGAGTATAAGTAAATTATGTTTATGTTCATGTATGTATGCTATAGATGTAAATTATTATCATATTTCCATTGTATTCTTCAATATGGTATCCGACAGTTTGCCTATATCTAATATATGTAACAATATCTGACCTCTGTTTGGGGGTATTAGCGCATAATTTATGCAGAAAAAAACAATCACACTTGAGTCCAATCTTTGACTTTTTTCAACGGTATCTCAGTTTCAGGACAGTTTAACTCGGTAATCAACACTTAAATGTTCACTTTTTTTCAAATCTTAAAATAAGAACAAATGGGATTCCTCCTAAAAATAGAAAACGACGTCACAGCGGATGACGTGGAAGAGCTAAAACGTAAGTGGTCACCTGGTTTTCTTAGTTTAAAAAATAGCTAACTGTGCAACGTGGCTCAGATAGGAAAACATGTTTGAATGACGATTGTGGCGTTATGGTTCACTTTTCAGACAGATGTAGGACATCAATAAACAGCATTTTGCGAGATCTGTTCCAGTAACAATGGTTTGTTAAGATGTTAAATCGTTGATCCAAACTGTCGGATACCACCTTTAAATGGGAAATTTTACAATCCGACACAGGCTCCATATGGCTCCCATTTCGACAAACCCAGATGGCAAAAGTGTATAAAACCCACATGGGCATTGGGCAATATCTGCGTATGACTATATATATTCAATTAGGCGGGTCCCTTGTGGGTGCTATGCACATAGAAATGTTTTTCACACGGGACCCATAATAGCCCCAGGTATTAATTTTCACTATTAATGGCAAAATCGTTAAAACATTTACAGTGTGTTGATGTAAAATAGATATCGGTATGTGTCCTATGGATGTAAATTATTACACGGGGTCCATATGATCCCATTTTACGAGCGGAAACGGTGTCATGGTCTCATATTTCACATCCCCAATGCGCATGCGCAAAATTTTAATAGAAATATGATGGTCCAAGATTTCCTCCCGTCACACATTACGTAAAATATTCTAGGTATACATGTATATCGTAAAGATAGAACGATTGGTACAGAAACGTCAGATCGTGTAAAGACGGACTGAAATTTTCACCTAGGCACACATTTCCATCTTAAGTTAACGTGTAGAATTCATCTATACATGTTTATGATAGTGTCATAAATATAGGCCTGTAAGAAATATCAGCCCATCTTAAGTAAAGGTCTAATATGTAGGGATACATGTTCATGTATATGATAGAGACAGAAAGCCGGGCCTGGTAGAAACATCAGGCCATATATTAATGGGCCTATATTTCCACCCGTGCACATGTTTTAATACTAAGTAAATGAAACAAAACTGGGTATAAATATAGATATAGAAAGGCCGACCCTACGGAAACATCAGACCGTGTATCGATGGGTTTATATTTCCACCAGGGCAAAAATTTCCATCTTAAGTAAAAGTGTAATATTTGTGTATGCATGTATCTGGTAGATAGAGAAAGATTGGTCTGATAGAAACATCAGCCCGTGTATATATAGGCTCAAAATTCCACCCAGGCACACATTTCCATCTTAAGTAAAAGTGTAATATTTATGTATGCATGTATCTGGTAGATAGAGAAAGATTGATCCGATAGAAACATCGGCCCTTGTTTATTGGCTTATAATTCCACCCAGGCACACATTTCCATATTAAGTAAAAGTGTAACATTTATGTATGCATGTATCTGGTAGATGGAGAAAGATTGGTCTGATAGAAACATCAGCCCGTGTATATGTGGGCTTATAATTCCACCTAGGCACACATTTCCATCTTAAGTGTAATATTTATGTATATATGTATATAGTAGAGAGAGAATGATAAGCCTGATAGAAACATCAGCCCATGTATATATGGGCTTATAATTCCAACCGGGCACATCTTTCCATACTAAATAAACGAAAAGAACACTGGGTATAAATATAGATGTAGAAAGACGAGTCCTACAAAACATCAGACCGTGTATAGATGGGTTTATATTTCCATCTTAAGTAAACGTGTAATATTATATGTATACATGTATATGGTAGAGATAGAAAGATTCATGTTGGCAAACCTTCTTTTCTCCAAGTGGGAACAATGACCGACGATCATTAGGACCATTAGGTACTGAACCACTGAAAAAATGCTGACAATGTCACAGTATCTTAAATACGATGTTTTAAGCCTCAAAATATTAATCATTAACACTTTTTACACTAGTACGGAGTGGTAGGAAATTTAGGCACGGTAGTTAAAAATAACAATCTGGCGCATGTACACACTAGACAGAGAAATTTAAGCACGGTAGAAACATCAGACCGTGACAACGGAAATGAAAGAAGAGTAATGTAGCCACAAAACTGCTATGTGAAGAAATGGGATAACGTGCAAAGTTTCATGTTGTGATATTCCTTTGACATCGTAATAAACAAATAATGTGTGTGATACCAGAGAGATACCATAAAACATCCCAAGATTTCAAGAAGATTTGACGAAATTTTCATGCAAACTGTAAACTATCAGGTGGCGTAAATATGTCACCATACAAGGTCAACCACCCTTCAGTCAAGTTTTAAAGTTCATCATGACAGCGACTATTTATGATACGACTCAATATAGCTATAATCATATAAGTTGTAAATACTGCGACTGTAATCTTAACTAGCATATATACGTAGCAAAGCTTGTGCGACTGAACGCGTTCTAGATATAAATAGAACAAACTGGCACAGAGTAACAAGTCAACAAGTTTCTGCACAAAAGAAGTCGGTTACAGATGTACAGCTTTAAAGTGGCACGTGATCCGACCTTTATTTATATTCAAGTCACTTAAGTGCTTATCACTTGTGCAGATAATATACTGCATTTTTTTAACGCAAACGTCCCAATTTTGTGGAAATGCTCCTATTTGAAAATTGGTCAGACTGCACAAAGAAAATTAGACATGTATGTTATATTAACTCGTCGTAAATGGTAGTAATGTTCAGCGACGCTTAACAAATTGTATGAAACGAATCGTCGATCACATAGGCCGCGACAACAATATTTGGACATGCTTCGGCTTCAAGATTGCATGGTCATTGATACTTTTCAACGTACTCCATTTTTATATCATGAACACGATGACGAATAAACATTTTTATATGAACACATTATTACGAATAAAATGTATAGAAAATTACTCGAAAGATGCAGTTTTTCCTTATAGAGACTCCTTGATATAAAATATAATAAGCTACTACTTTTCTTATTGCCCGCTCCTAAGCTGGACAGCCCGAGTCGCGCCTAAGAATAATGCACATATTTGATTTCATCTACCCTACCGATAATAAGCCAGATGTTGCCAATATGACTATAGCTGTGTCGGTGCGAATGTAGCGAAAGCTATTATTGATTAACTATGTAAATGCTTACACATGTGTTGTATGAATATCGTCTTGTTGCTAGTCGCTGCCGCTGTGGAACATGCGGAGCTTGCATAACACATTACACAATAAAACAGACACATTTTTTCTGTAGCAGTGAATCTGCCCCCCCCCCCCCTCCCCCACCACCACCAGCAGGTAAAAGAGTAGAGTTGTGAAAACACATACATGTAAGCTTAAAAAAGTAAATTCTATCTGTTGACTGCCTAGGTCGAAGTTAAGGTCCCTTACTGTGTATGGATATCCAGAATTTACTGCGTTAAAGTTGATTCATAACCCCCAACCCCACCAATTCTATTTTGATCCGCTCCTGTACCACGGTGCTTGCTGTACTGTCATTTGCTCGGTATGACTATACGCAATATGCCACCCTTGACTTGGCGTACGATACTTTTACATACCATATATCTGCATGAGCCCGTCTCAACACTATTTTGTAAACAACAGATGGGCAGTCGAATAGGCCTATCGTTTCTACCGGAGTACGCAGACTCTGCATATGATCAGTTACACAAGGAGTATTGATTTCCTTATTGTTTTCGGATCTTATTGTAATCCACAGCTAAACTATTTACAGTTAACCAACAAGGATAAACTCACCCAGCATGCGAAACGGATTGTGCTTGTAGACGAATAATTAGCTTCGTTGTTGGACATCGGTGATAGTGTCTTTCGGTGCGGAATTCCCTTATCATCATTTTCTACGTCAACATTCTAGTTCTCAGATAAGTACAATCAAGAGAGTGATACAATTAGTATACAGATAGATATGAACATGAATACCGTCGTAACAGCGTTGATAATTAACATAGTAGATTAAGGAGTAAACCAGAGAGCCGGGACAAGGTAAACATATCGAGGATATATGGGTCAGTACATGTGCATACTACTACATACGTGCAGATGATAGCATAAACGAGCAGATTTTACCGTGGTGTATATCCACACATGTACAAAACTATTATATCTGTATTAATTGGTGCATTGTGTCGGTTATCATATTTCTGTGGAGTGCTTAAAGGAGGTTGTATGCTGGATTAAATTCGGACTTACAGTATTTACTTAGAAAAGGTTACCGGTGCGTAGTCTTATGCTTTTGACATATTTACTTAAGTGATTTAAATAAAACACTAAACACACATTATGCAGCATATGATGCTGTTCACTGTTTGTGGATTTCGAGTTTATATGTTGAGTGACGCTTTGTTATCCGAACGTGTCACTCGGAACAACTCGCCGGAGATTCCGGGAATAGACGAATAAATATAACAGCCGAGACAATAGAACCAGTCTTTGAATAAACCCCCGCCACCATTGAGGATAAGGTCAACGAATGTAGGTTTAAGCAGGCTATGTTTACAAGGTACCCCCTGGATACCACACCACCGAACAATTAAGAAGTCTGTACTTTGGGGTAAAGATTTCAGGGCATGCAAAACACCCACATCCAGTTATTTATGAATACGGATTCGATTAATAACGGCCACACTTCATAAACATAACTCGAACTTCAATAGAAATTTCCGATAAGTGTTCGCACTATGCAGATAAAGAGAGTTTAGACAAGTACAGCGATCTATTAGTTGTTCAACCAACCGTTGACGCCGACTGCATATTAATAAATGACATTAATATAGTAACCTATTATTCTAAGATTGTTTGGAAATAACTTTTCTACTCTGTTGAGAAAGAGGTAGTTGTATTGCATTGTACACTAGGTTAACCTGGTCATTGACTGAGCGACTGCACGTACAGTTTTGCTTCTGTTCTATTATTCACCAGCATTACAGTAAGGGTGGCAACTGACCACTTGGATAAAATGTTCGACATGGAAGATTCCGGTTTGCTTGCATCAGGCGAGTCGGTTAAATTAGTCACATATGAACACGATTTTGAAAACGTGTCTTCTAATGCCGACCTGGCACTGGTTGTAGAAGAAAGAAAGCTGCATGTGGCAAAATCCATACTGACTGTGGCATCTCCAGTGTTCAGCTCAATGCTCGCAGGCGATTTCCTAGAGAGCTCACTGAGTGAGATCTCGCTTCCAGGCAAGCTTTACAGTGATGTCAAGGAGCTACTTTTGTGCCTTTACCCAAATGTTCAGAAACCAATCAGTTCGGATAACGCAATGCAACTGCTACCGCTGGTCGACGAGTATCAGATTTTGAACCTGAAACAACGATGTGAGGCGGAGTTGACAACTAAAGCAAAGGCATTGGCAAGTACTAACGAATTGCTGATCATGCTAAACTTTTCAAGCCGGTATTTGCTTGGTACATTGAAACGCATTTGTATGCAAAGATTGAGTGAGAAAAGAATGTCTGACATAGAGCGGTGTGAACATAGTTCGCATCTTTCAACCGAGATACAGTTAGAGATGCTGCGAGCCATTAATACCAAACTTAATGACACCGTTGATAAACTGACAAATGCAGATACCGTTCACGCGAGAGAGAGGTTTTTGCAAACATTTGTCCCAAATGGCGCTCTTCCAAAGCTGCAAGGGTTTACTGATGTCGAATGTGGAAAGGTAAAGATTGAAGTGCTGGCCAATCGAGTAGGATATTTCTTAGTTTCAAGTCAACATGTCTTCGTGTGGGGTCTGCCCTGGGTAGCAAATCTTTGGACTGCTTTTGACGAAGAGGCAGCCACGTACAACGTGTCTTTCGTCCTCAACTGTGAATACAGGGAGCCGTTTAACTGCGCTGTGATTGCCAACTTCCGGTTGATCAGCCAAACCTCCCACAAGGGAGAGCACCGATCAGTATGTGACAAGTTTAAGTTTAGCAGAACTAATCCTTCACATGGCGTGACAGAATTTGCAACGTGGACAGAAATAGCAAACCCTTGCAACGGCTTCGTTGATAACAACAAGGTTCTTTTTGAAGTGTGCTTTCTTGCAAAAAAGCCGGTCTTTGCGGGAAATGTTGTCTTCCCTTGAAAAACGTGTACATGTGTGTCTGGTGCAATGTACATGCATTAATATGCAGTGATATTTGAAATGGTCACTTCCGTGTTCACGTATTGCTCAAGCATTTTAACACATGGACACTGTGATACCTTTTTTGTCTAAATTGTTTATGTAACTTTGCTCTGATATCCTTTCGCCAAGGTATATGTTCTTGCATGAATAATTTTAATTATTGCATGTGGATTTTTTTATGTTTCACATTGAACCTTTATTTAAATTTGCATGCTCATCTTTCTTAGTAATTTTAATGTTTTGTCTTAATATAATACATGTTCTGTATTTCATAGTTTTTTTTTTTCGTTTTGCAATCCTTTCTTCATTTCCCAGTCTCCGGATAACTGAAGAATGTACCAAAACACGAACCACTATGTGTCAAGTTGATGTTCATAACAATGTTTCTTTAAAAGAGTAATTCTAATAAATGATCCCGTCAAATTAATAAGAAAATAGAAAAATGCGTTATTTTTTCTAACAACCTTATGGTTTAGAAACATATTGACCTCCCTTTCACGGTTCCTATTGGTGAAAATAATGGATTTTATCTGGATTAACCTTAGAAAACTATTGAATTTAATCGAATTAATGTATGTTAATTAACGAAGACTCCGCCGCGAAACAATAATGTATTGAAGCTTTGCGTGTGTTTACGCGGTTCAACTTTTCTGCAAATCATTGTAAACAACCCATCGTCGGATACGTTCGACCATTCCGTTTTACTGCCTTCGTCGACCGTGGGTTTAGTGGTAAATTTCTGTCGTCTTACCGAACTGAATAGAACAAGAACGGGCCAATCATAATACTGTTTACAAAATCCATACTGTTCAGCGTGGAGACCAGAAGTATAGCAATGACGTCGCCATTTTGACTAATCTGTCGAAACAATGAAAGAACGAGCTTAATCATTGGACTGAAATCTTCGTCGGATTATGAAGCGTCCAATGAAATATCATTAACGGAAACGGCGAAAAGTGAACTAAATATCCCGCGGGCAATGAATGGATACTAATGGAATGGATCGAACGTGGGTGTCCAACGATGTAAACAACCCTTCATAAGTTTGCTCAAAGGGGAACATTGACATGTTAGCAAAGAAGTCCAGTAGAAAAAGGAAATAAAGCTTCAAGCTAGCAGATGAGTCACGTTCTTTTCAGCACATGGGTTCATAAAATACGAGGTTTTCATTTCCATTTGTAACACAACACCCTACTTTCTGTGCACCTGATTGCATGGAATGAGAGGGTACCTCTGTCTGATTTCAACCGAAAAGTAGACTGGCTTTTCATAATTGTCGACGCATTCATTTTTTTTTTTTGTTTCCGCACGTTGGGTGTAAATAATCACAAAAATATCATGATTCTCGATGTCCTTTTTGCTTTTACGAATGGAATGGTTAAATAAAACTGTGTCCACCTTCATTTGTGATATGTACCTTTAGAATATATGAATAAGGAAATATGGCAAAAATCCCGTGAGCATTGCAGCATTGACTAAAATTTGAAAAGGCATAGCACAAAGGTATTCACATGCTAGCCAAATGTAAAAGTGAGAACAAATCTGCAATGAGTCATTAGACGAATAGTCTCAAAAGAGCAAGCTCAGCAGTTCTCGTCAACAGTCAGTTGGCAAAAGGGACCCACTGTGGTGCTTAAACCTGGTTTTGCAGAGCTCTTATCTCACACTTTCTGGTTTCTCAAATGCATGCAATGGAAAGAAAACTGATCTATTTGAAACAAAACTATCCTAGCGATGACGTCTTCTTAGAAATAAGTTAAGATGTCATTTCGAGAACGTAGTGGAGAGCTTCGTTAATAGCACACTGTATGTACAAATGGACAAATACAACATAGTAGTGGTCATGATACAGATTTCGTTAATTTACGTGTATTAATTAGAATGAAAAACAACAACACAATAACAATAGTTTTCTTAAGATCATCTAGATAAATTCCATGTCTTTTTACTAAAAGGCAACCGGTGCCATAAAGTGGTATCGATGTGCTGATTATACCTCGCATGTGTATTTGTACCACCAACCTACGCTAGGTGTCAGTACTAGATATACAAATGTAATAAGAGAACGAAATGTCTTAAATTTTATATAAATCTAAATTTTATATAAACATATGCGGTGAAGGCATTAAACAACTTCTCAGTTGTCACAGTTTTTGCGTAGACACGAGGCTGTACGTGTCACATAGAACCACACAGCCGCACTTCAAATGTAATTTCATTTTTGCGTCACTATCGAGTCAGTCAGCGTACCTTTATGACTGGAGTGACGTATGGGCTCCCTATACATGAAGAATAATGTATTTGTATCCTATAATATATAATTAAAGGTGGTATTCGATAGTTTGGAAAAGAATTTCTTTTATCAAAAACAACAAGAAAAAAGTCATTGTTATATGAAAACTTCCTGCAAAATGATGTTCATTCATTTCTCAGACCTGCGTGTGCAGTCAAGCGTAAATCACTACTCGTCACTGCAAACAGGCATTACCTATCCGAGCCACGCTGCAAAAATAGGTATTTTTTAAACTTAGAAAATGACGTGAGAGCTTACTATTGATATCACGTTATATAGTCATCCGGGTAATCCACTCTGACGTGGATATCTATATTTAGCAGAGACCATTTTCGAGTTCCTTATACAGTTGGAAAGAATACACAGATTTTTTCGCGATTAGTTCTGTCAAACGATCCAGTAAATGTTCAAAATCGTATTTATTAAGACTTTAGTATAAATTTATATTAAAAAAATGCTCCAATTCCTCAAAGGCAAACTGTGGGATACCATCTTTAAATGCACTAGGCTGTTGAGAAACACGGCATCGAGTTGAAAAGCGTAGCGATTCTATTGATTTTTGTTTTAAGATAGCGATATAGCTTTTAAAAGACATCATGTTCACACGTAATCTATTGATTTGGGCTATTTTTGTATTTTGTCATTCAACGTGGTTTAACATTTTCATTTTAAGAAAACAATAATAAAAAAAATGCAAATTTTTCTGTGTCCAAGTTTCTTCTGAAACAACTACTAACAATACACTTTATTATTTAAACTAGTTTTTGACCGGAAGCTCAAAACGTCATAAGACGTCAGCTTATACTCAACGTTTTTTTTTTCTGTTTTGTTATTGTTGTTTTCTTTCTGTGTTTTGCTGCTTGCATTTCAAGTAGGTCTATTTAATACAAAGCCAAACACCTTCCAAGATATGCCATTTGTTTTCTAATGTATACTTCTTCGAACCGTTAGCAGATGAATAAGATCGTTTATGATTCGTTTGAATTCCATTAGTGAGTAAACCGAAAAGAATTCTAAATAATTGAGGACTTCTCATCATAGCCGTTTGCCTTATATTTTTCTCTTATCTTCCATCACTGGGGAGCAGTGATGCTACTAAAGTCGTAATGTAACTGAAGATTGCAATCGGAACACCTCGGATAATTCACGAATCATCTTTCCGATGTATGTATGTAGTCGGATAACCTCGGCAATTTCCCTAAATGGGACTTATTTTGTGACAGAAGGTCAAAACAAAGATGGCAGCTTGGATGACAGCTCACTATAGTACGATGCCAGTTAAACTTCAATTTTTGGCTGCTTCAAATTTAAATTATCCAAGTTTAATTTACAAAGCGCAGCAAACAAAACAGCGGTCAAACGACGCCATTGTTATGTTTTGTGCGAACTACATTTTAGGCATATTCTTTCGATTTCCGGCGAACAAAACGGTCGTAATTTCTTTAAGTATCATTGCACCAGATACATCCGAGACCAGATACATCCGAGGGATGATTGTCCCGAGGATGGAATTACCCGAGGCGTTCCGATTGTGAAAATTGGTGAGTAGCAATCGGAACCGCTCGGTAAATTCATGAATCGTCGCTCTGAGGTACAACGGGAAGCCCGGCGGAAATCGACATATCCGTGCCTATGACGTCGTCAAAGCAACACTATAGTAATTTTTTGAACTTCATTTGTAGTTGTTTTTCTAACGTGATGTGAAATATTAATCGATAAATGACAGTTTATAGGACGAGGCAATCTTATTTACTACATTAATCGCCTTATTGGTGAACATTTTTTATTTTGTATTTATTTTTATATCGGGTATTCTTCTTCCGGCGAAGAAAAAGTCGCAATTCTCAAAATACCATTCTACCAGATACATCCGAGAGATAAACGTTTAGAGGACGAACTTATCCGTGGAGTTCCAGATAGAAGTCGTGGGCTCAAACCCCGGCCGGGTCAAACCAAAGACTTAAAAGTTGGTAGTTGTGGCTTCCCTCCTAACGCTCGGGGCTAAGGGAACAGCATTACGCTCGACTCGTCGGTGTCAGTATAATGGACCGGCCGGGTTCCGTCCCTGGTCACCTCATAATTGCCCCTGTGCTATAATGATAGAAATGTTGCTGCACAGTATCGGTAAAATGCCGGCAATTCCCAGATAGAAGAGAAGATGAAGAAAAAAAAATCGAACGCTGAGGGAATGTTCTATTAAAAACAGCATTCTGTATATACATAAACGATAACACCACTAGATTAGCAATAGCTCAGATGGTAGAGCGTCGGCTTGCGGATCGGGAGGTCGTGGGTTCGAACCCCGGCCGGGTCATACCAAAGACTTTAAAGTTGGTAGTAGTGGCTTCCCTCCTAACGCTCGGGGCTACGGGGACAGCATTACGCCTGACTCGTCGGTGTCAGTATAATGGACCGGCCGGGTTCAGTCCCTGGGCACCTCATAAGTGCCCCTGTGCTGTAATGATAGAAATGTCGCTGCGCAGTATCGGCAAAAATGCCGGCTAATCCCAATCCCATCCCACTAGATTATAGTCACATCTATACAGGACGATTCACAAAGGACGATTTGGGGGATTTGTGCTTCCGCACTGTAAAAAAGTTCAATATGACAATGTATCATAATAAAGATGCAAAACATACTTTTACTTAAGCATAGAAAACAGTCAAACAATATTAAGTTTACCAACATATATACCTGACGTATAAACGCATTTTATTTAAATTCATGTTTATTATATAATAATTGCAATTCATAACACACAATATGTACGCATTATGTCAGATTCGGGGATCCAGATTTTTTTGTGGTGGGGTGGGGGTGTATGAATCAAGATCCATTCAAATTTATCGCAGTAAATACTAATTATATATACACAGTTAGAGACCATAACTTCGATCTAAGCAGTCAACAGACAAAATTTACTTTAAAAGCTTAGTACTTTTAAGCTCAGATTTATGTGTTTTCACAATTCTACTCTTATACCTGCTTGGTGTGTGCGTGTGTGTGTTTGGGGTGGGGGTGGGGGGTGGGGTGGGGCGGGGATTGTGTATCCCACTCCTGGATCCATCCCTGGAGGAAATGAGGACATTTTGTAATACTTTTTATTTCACAGAACGCTCATAAAGGTATCTCACATAACCAGTTATATCTAGTTTGTTTAAAGCTTGCATTTAATACTTTTTTTTAATTATCTATTTTTTTGTATTACATTTTTAATTAACTTTATGGTAAACAGATCTAATGCTGTTAGAAGTGGTTGAATGTTGTATACGGCGGTTCCAGCTAAGCAAATCCTCAATTTTGTTTAGCCGATACTATCTACTTTCGCAGCAACCGGTATGTGCAAGGATTGTACACACTATAACATGTATTATTCCACTCGGAACTCCTCGGGTAATTCCGTCCTCTACGTAAACACCTCGGAAATAATGCGGTCGCCGCCATATTGACGAACTACATCCAAAATGGCATTCGTACCTACTCGGCGATCTCCGGCAAGCTTCGGATATAGACAGTAATATGGTATATTACACTTTTACCAAATCCTGTTGGTAATATACATACAGTATCAACTAAGTTAATAATATTCTTCAACGAAGCAATCTGCTCTTCTTTCAAGGAGTGTTGAATCTCTATCATATCTAAAGCATACTGCATGCACTTTGAAAAGACAGCCATCTTTGTTTACATAATGCAATGAGAAGTTATTCGCCGGGGCAAATCACCAACTGGTGTATTCATACAATTACATACGAGGCATTATCTCCGAAGCTTGCCGGAGATCGCCGAGTAGGTACGATTGGTATTATTCCTTCTTTTAGTATGTAAGGAGACGTTACTCTAAACAACGACTTCAACAACTGTTAAACAATTCTTACCTCCCTTGTGGGTAGGTATTTGTTACTGCAGAAAACTGAAGACTTTTCCATTTTATACAACTGTAACTTTTGAAAAACACATAAGACTAAAGCATATGCATAAAATAGAATCCTGTTAGTTGTGATTGCACTTTATTATAAAGGTTGACCTTTTTTTCTTTAAAGCAAATTAAAAATAAAATTTATTATATTTCTTCTATAAAGTAAAAAATACCTTCCCACAAGGGAGATAACCAATATATTTGTTTTATTTCAAAAATGGGGGACTAACACCCGAAGTCAGCGTGTTTATGGGTTAACATAAAATTATATAAAAAGGGCATTTGTGTCAAGGGTAAATTGATTTAATATCTGTTATTGAGGAAAGACGTGTGTCGGATCAATGTTTAAATCCGCGCTTCACAAGACCCATTACAAGTTTCACAAAGTTGTCATTTAGATGGTGTCTATTTTTTCTTTCATTTCTTCTTCTTGTTCATTGTCTTCCAATTCTTCTTTTTGTTCTTAATTTTATCATCATCGACATCATCGTCGTCATCACCACTAGCATCATCACCAACATTTTCATCTTCATAATTATCATCACCATCATCATCATTATTACCAGCACCAGCATCACCACCATCATCATCGCCACCATCATCATCATTTTTATTATTTGTATTTAACTCAATCGGAACACCTCGGAAAATTCACGACAATCGGAAAACCTCGGATAATTCACGAATCATCTCTTGGATCAATCGGAACTCCTCGGGTAATTCCGTCCTCGGGACAATCAGTGAATTATCTGAGGTGTTCCGATTGCTCTTGGATGTATGTAGGTAGTCGGATCACCTCGGCCATTTCCCTAAATTGGACTCCTTTTGTGACAGACGTCAAAACAAAGATGGCAGCTCGGTTGGCGACTCACTACATTACGATGACTGTAAAACCTCAATCTGTGGCGGCACTTCAAATTTAAATCATCCAAGTTTAATTTAATCAACGTAGCAGACACACAGCTGTCAAACGACGGCATTGTCTATGTTTTGTGCTAACTACATTTTAGACATATTCTTCTTCCGACTTCCGGCGAACAAAATGATCGTGATTTCAGTAAGAATCTTTGCACCAGATACATCCGAGGGATGATTGTCCCAAGGACGATATTACCCGAGGAGTTCCGATTGGTACCATTTTGAGCATGAATGTTGATAGAAATCGTTAACGAAGCTATTTAACCACATGAGCCAGTATGTGGTACGATTTAGAAGCGAACCTAGTGCCTTCCTTCCTTAGAGCCGACGTTCTACCTGCTGTCCTACCTGGACCGGTCAAATTTTTCAGAATATATGATACAGTCCTATCACTATTGCAACGATATAATATTTATTTTTTGAAAAGTCACGATACAAAGGCATTCACATGCTAGTCAAATGTAACTGTGCACATGAAATAGAGATAAGAAATATAGAAAACCCAGCAGTTGCCACCGTGGCACAGTCAGTAGGAAAAATGGTCAACTGGGATGCTGCAGAAGACTGGCATTTAAGAAAGTCTGGATGTAGACATTTTATTATTTCAAGCAGAGACGTAGATGTTGTTATACGTCTCTGTTTCAAGTGACATTTTCTATATTTATGTAGGTAAAAGCGTCCAAATTATAAAACCGGCAGTGCATAGGTTTGTGTTATTGAGATTTCGACTGGCTGCCAATCGATGCATCTCGGCCTTTGTACTCAAATTTCATGTTTGCCAAAATAGTCATTTGACATAATGTGTATGATATAGGTATCGTGTTGTTTATAGAGGGACGAGACTTTTATTTAACTTGAACTAGTGCATTTCAAAGGAGAGAATAACACTTTAACAAATGCGTCATAAAATATTCACTTTTGTCGATCAATGTCAACTTTTTTTTACAATTTGTAAATGTAAATGTCTTGAAATGTTGTTTATTGGTTTCCTACACCTGTCGGAAAACCATAACGCCACAATCGTCATTACAAACATGTATATCCTATCCTAGCCACGCTGCACAGTTAGCTATTTTTAAACCAAGAAAACCATGTGACCACTAATGTTTTAGTTCATCCGGATCATCCACTGTGACGTCGATGTCTATTTTAAGCAGGAATCCCAATCGTTCCTATTACTGATATTGTTACATATGTAAGATGTAGGCAAACTGTCGTATACCATCTTTAAGGAAACTATCGACTAGGTCCCATAGATAGTTTCCATGTGATGTCATTGGCACTGATAAGACAATCGGAACTCCTCGGGTAATTCCGTCCTCGGGAAATCGTCCCTCGGATGTATATGGTACAATGATACTTACAGAAATCACGATCGTTTTGTTCCCGGGAAGTCAGGTAAATATTAAAGTGTAGTTCGCACATAACATAAACAATGGCGTGGTTTGAAAGATTCGTCTTAGCTTCGTTGGGTAAATTAAACTTGGATGATTTAATTTTGAAGCAGCCACAAAGTGAAGTTTTACACCATCGTACTATAGTGAGCTGTCATCCGAGCTGCCATCTTTGTTTTGACGTCTGTAACAAAAGAAATCCCATTTAGGGAAATGGCCGAGTTGATCCGACTACCTAAATAAATCCGAGAGATGATTCGTGAATTATCCGAGGTGCTCCGATTGTAATAAGACAATTTAAGGCAGCCATCTTCGAAGGCAGAAACTAATTCAGGCCGAAATCTGGAAATGTGTGCTATATTAAACTCACCACTGTATTTTTTTTTCTCAGTCTATTTTACTGAATTCTATATAAAATTTAACAGCTTTTATGACCTATTTTAAATATCAAAACTATATTTTGTAAGTTTAAAGGGTAAAAATAAAAGCAAACAAGATACACTGTTATTTTTGTTTAAGGATGGGCCAATAATTTTATTTATTTATGTGTATGTATTCTTTATGCAGTTATCAATTTTAAAAATATTGCAATCTAAAAATATGAATTTCAAGAGCTTTCCAATGGGGTATAGCTTTTTAGTTTTGGGCCACAAATGAAGAAATTAAAAAAAAATCATCTGAAAAACCCCTTGAAGTTGCCATCGAAGATGGCTGCCAAGATAAGGGATCTTCAGTGATGTGGAAACTATCTATTGCAAAGTCACATAACGTTTTAAATTAGATTACAGAAGGTGTAATGGAGATTAGTTTATATGCATATAATTTGTTCAGTCTGTATGAAATGACACATGTACGGGATTTACATACAAGAAATATACCTAAATACACCATTAAAGGCATAAAATGGATGTCGATCGAAAGAACTTAAGAAAAAGTCCACAATGTGATAAAAAAGGTTAACACAATAAGAGTGCACATGTATTGAATAGGATAGTCAACTCAGAAAAAATATAATAAATAAATGCTTCAATTTGTTGAATTAAATTAATTTGTACTAATAATACTCTGAATTTATATATAAAAAAGATGCTCAAAGCAAAAAGGTATTACAACATCAGAATAAATAATACCAGTGACATGTTTTCGCCAATACCCGTGATTCTAATTTCTCGTGGACCGAGAAAACAAAACCCAGTTGTGAAAAAATAAGTTTCTTAATTATTGCAAGTGATCTGGCAATTTTATAATTATTTTTAAGTGTTTTGTTTGTTCTTATTTGCAGTAAATTAAGGTATCCGGGGTTCACTGGTACAATTGCCAGTTTGTAACCTACATTGCAGACTAATCCGAGAAGTTACGACTGAAGCGGAAGTGTTTCGGAAATTGGGACTTTTTATCAGGGAAATAATCTATAGTCTCACCGGCTATTTACACATGCTCACGACGAAAGCGGCCATTTTTGCGCTAAAATCGCCGGCAACGTCGCTACTCACTTTGATCGCCACTTTTAAAGGTAAAAAGTCCTCTTTTTTTCATACATATTTTATCTTGTTTTATAAGAATTTGAATCATAGTTAGAGGGTCCAAATTATTATACATGGACCTTCCCCATCCACCCTCACGTTGCGTTTGACATATGGCGGCGGATCTGTGTGACCGGGTTGACTTTTTGGATCCAAATCTTATATAACGTATGAGACAGATTAATTATTACATTTTTATTTGTAACAAAATAATTTTATGATCGTGATTTTATTACGTTGTGACCGTTTGAGTATTGCCTTATCGGTTCTTTTACTAAAAATATTGCCACCAAGGTAACGTTGTTGCGCAACACTTCATATTTAAATGACATATTTCTAATAACTGTAGTTTGTTTACATGTACACTACGGAAGTTTCAAGGTTGTTGTCAAAGTTTCTGATCTTTTATGTATCTTTGTTGAAAACAATCAAGATAAATTTTGTTCAGTGATTTTGTTTTATTTCAGATTAACTGCCAAAGATGTCTAAGAGAAAGCCAGTTGTTGAAGAAGAGAAGGACAAGCTTACAAGAATCGCCATTGTCAGCAATGATAAGTGTAAGCCAAAGAAATGCAGACAGGAGTGCAAGAAATCTTGCCCCGTAGTAAGAATGGGTATGTGATGTTTCTGTTGTTAAATATATTATATATATTCTTACAACATACTGTACTGGCAAGCCTTGTAAAAGGGAAAGAATGTGTAAATGATCCAAATAGGTCCTGATTTTCACATCGTATTGAGTTAGCCAGATTTTTGGCAATGGGACCTGCAGCACATTTTCTTCGCATGACACATTAGAACCCAACTTGAATAACCTGCAGTTATTACTACTAATGCTTGATGAGTGCTTGATATTTGATGTTGTTTTAAAATGTTGGTTGTGGACTTAAGTGGTATTTTTTTCAAGATGGCTGTAATTAAGGGATGGAAAGAGATTGTTGTAATAATATGAAGAGATTGATGTCACAACATTTACTCTGCAATGGGTGTTAGGTTCCTGCCTCAGACTCGCGACATCTGTTGCTTCTTACACACAATTTTCAATTGTTTATTATTTATTTCACCGGACCAAGGTTATTTAAAATAGCTAGTTGTAAAGTTTTCTTGTTAATCGTCAAGGAATTATTTATTTCTAATGTTTAATTTTGTTACTTTGAGTTTTTGTGTATAAGATACAAATTTAATTTTCACTGGACATGGTAATACAATCGGTAGAGCGTCATCTCCAGGTACGGGAGGTACCGGGTTCGATCCCGGGCGGCAACATACCAGAGTTGTAAGAAATGGTAGTGGTATAGCTCCCTTGCTAACGCTCTAGCAAATATAAGGGTAGTTCCACGACTGGCTGGCCCGGTGTCTGGATAATGTGACTGGGTGTGTTATCATGCCAGATGTTCACAGCATGCTATACACAATGAAGGCAGCACTTTATCTGCTTCAAGTGGACACAGTCTCCAGATAACTGAAATACTGTCGGTGGGATGATAAACCTAATAAACAATATATTAATTTTCTTCTCATATTTATTTTTGTTTACTTCCAGGAAAGCTTTGCATTGAAGTTACTCCAGCTGACAAAATTGCATTCATCTCTGAGGACCTGTGCATCGGTTGTGGTATTTGTGCTAAGGTAAGAACTACTGACTTTATGACATTGATTGCTTGAGCTGAAGACATGTCTTTTGCAGCATTTCAAGTTCTGTTTAAGTTTTTTGGTTGACCATATATATGTTAAAGGTTATAATATAACAATACCTCTTCTCTAGCATGGATACTATCAGGTATAGAAGTGCAATGTACATGAAAAATAAATATATTTCAATTTTTTGTTTTAATGATCTTTTAGATTTTGTGTTAGAATTTCTAAAAACACTGAATAACAACACAATTTCATGGATTCACTACAAACTTGGAACATGATAACCCTATGGATTTAAGAAATGCAATGCATAAGATCCCTAACTCTCGCTCATCTTATATTATACTGATCTTCTATTTAGAAGAAATTAACCTTCTCAGGCAATTGCTAATATGCAGGCAACACAAGTGTTAAAATGAACCCCCATCTAGTGTATAAAACCAGGTTTGCATGTTCCATTTTTACAGAAATGTCCATTCGAGGCCATCAGCATTATCAACCTGCCAAGTAACCTTGCTAAGGACACAACCCACAGATACAGTGCTAATAGCTTCAAACTTCACAGGTGAGTGCTAAAAACTTGGTGCTAATGGCCATAAACTAAATAGGTTACTGCTAATGTCTTCAATCCTTATACAGGTATGTGCTTATGTCTTGAAACTTATTAGTTGAGTGCTTATAGCCTAAAACTTCACTGATGAATGCTTAGCCTATCAAACTTCATTTGTAAGACCTGATCGGGTCAAACTTCATAAGTGAGTGCTTGTACCTTCAGACTTTATAGGTGAGTCAAGCAGACACATAAAAGAACACACAGTAAATATGACCTCAACACTATCAAGTATGCAATGTAATCTTTTGCCTAAAATAGGTAAGTTTGGCATAGATACTAGTAGCTGTCCATTTAATTGTGTCTTTGATGTCATTAAGTGTTTTCATACTCGCTTATATGTAGGCTTGTTTACGGCTTGATTTGACACATGTTTGGTGTAAGGTTGCCTATATATACCACCAAAACATTGGAATCTTATTTGACACATTGTGTCAGAAATGCCTTTACTTAGTATAAACCCCCCCCCCCCCCCA
The DNA here is from genome assembly GCA_007844125.1 of Sinonovacula constricta. NCBI lineage: Eukaryota > Metazoa > Mollusca > Bivalvia > Cardiida > Solecurtidae > Sinonovacula > Sinonovacula constricta. The sequence continues at coordinate 28,847,336 of CM017558.1, read as the reverse complement.
GAACAAAGCAAAAAGTTCTTTCCTTTTGTTTCAGACTGCCCACACCAAGGCCAGGTGAAGTTCTCGGACTTGTAGGGACCAATGGTATCGGGAAATCAACAGCTCTCAAGATTCTGGCTGGCAAACAGAAGCCCAACCTCGGAAGATTTAGTGTAAGTGCATCATGTATCAGATGAGTCAAAAGATGCTCCATCTTAGCTTTTATGCTCTATGCATGATTTGGGTAAATGTGCCTTTTGCTAGCACACGTGTACCACCATCAGTATCATCTTTATGTTTTTGACTTTAATTTGTTTCTTTCATTGGGGCTTTGACAGTTTTCATGTGGTTTTCAGTCTAGCATTGTCTTAACAGGTTAATAAAAAGACATGCTTAATATTAGGACTAAGCATGCTTAGAGTAATAGTAAGTGTTATGTCAGAAACATGGGAACATTATGGTTTAGGCATATATAAGATATTATGATGTCAAAGTGGTGTGTACAGATTGGCACTGACATCCATCCAAATCTATACTTAACAAAATCCTAAAAGTATCTTGTAAAGATTTATTGGGGGTAAAGTTCACATTATTTATAGCTATGCTGTCTAACCATTTAATTGGTGGTCAAAACATTTTCACTGTTAATAGAAATAGGTTTTGGTGTGGTTTTGTAAAGAAGCCTGTTTCCAAAAATGCCTGTTAGAAAAGCATCTTTTTTTGCATTCAAAGTTGCAGCTACATCCTATTAAACATATGAGTTTTGTTTAATCCATATAGAGGTCATAAAAGAAAATTTCATGAAAATAGTGTACCTTTGAAACTTTAATATAAGTGTAGTTCCACGACTGGTTAGCCCGATGTCGGGATATTGGGACTGGGTGTTGTATCATGCCAGGTGTTTGCAGCATGCTATACAAAGTTGAGGCAGCACTATATCTGCTTCAACTGTCTTCAGATAACCGAAATACTGCTGGTGGGATGATAAACTCAATAAACAAAGCCATTTACCTCACCTGAAGGGCCCCACCATCTTTTTCTTTATGGCAAAAACAAACACTGCATGCTTAAAAATTTGCCCTGCTAATTGTTATGTTGTCTCATCATTAACCCTCCAGAATCCACCAGATTGGACCGAGATCTTGACCTATTTCCGTGGATCGGAGCTCCAGAACTTTTTTACCAAGATCTTGGAGGACGACCTGAAAGCCATCATCAAGCCGCAGTATGTGGACCAGATTCCTAAAGCTGTCAAGGTGAGAATTGGTGCAATTTGTTACAGTTGTTAATAGTGTTGGAACAATTGTTCAATTTAAATGAATTGTCAGTTAATTTGTTTTTAATTTCAACAAAATTTGTATCCCTGCTATCTTTGTAACTGTCCATAAAGGGTGTAGACAGTTTTTACAATTTTAAAACAGATTCAAGGCTTAAACGATTAGTACTTGATAAACCACTGATAATCTCACTGTCTTTCAAAAACAAGAGAAGGTACAATACAAATAACTGTTTGGTTTGCTTTTTTTGTTAAATTACTTGTCACAGATTTGTTCTTACCTTTTTACATTTGACTTGCATATGAATACATTTGTCCTGTGCCTTTTCAGGGTTTAGTATATGTAGCAATGCTCGTTGGGCTTTGTCATATATATTCTTAGTAATGAGTTAATTCTTAGCAGAGCTGAGCTCCGGCAAAATATAAACTGAGACCTGATTTTGCAAGCAGGCCCCTTCAAATGAAGAATTTGTCAAAGGACTCTGCATGTTGGGAATAAAATGCTAAGGGCAGTATTTTAATATGTATCCTTTTTCATAACTTTGAGAATGCCCCTCATATTCTTGATTTTGTTCTATTTTTTTAAGGGCTCAGTACAGCAGTTGTTGGATAAGAAAGATGACCTTGGCATGCAGGTGGAAATCTGTAGACAGCTAGGTAATTGGATAGTTACACTTTACATCTTCTTACACGCCTTTTTAGTGTTGTTTTACAAATCAGGTGATCATTGGTCCAAACTCCGGCCGGGTCAAACCAAAGACTTTAAAGTTGGTGGTAGTGGCTTCCCTCCTAACGCTCGGGGCTAAGGGGACAGAATTATGCCAGACTCATCGGTGTCAGTATAATGGACCGGCTGAGTTAAGTCCCTGGACACTTCATAAGTGCCCCTGTGCTATAATGATAGAAATGTCGCTGCACAGTATCGGCAAGAATGCAGGCAAATCCCATCCCATCTCTATTAAGTATCAGTTTGCTGTAAAACCTCAAAATACACAATACCCTTCTGGGTTATATTGATTTACCAATTTACCTTGATTTACCTTGAGATTGTATTTGTGTATACCATTTATAACAGAATTGAATCTTGAAGGCTTATATCGCAATTCATATTGTCATTTGCATGAAGTATTTTTAGAAATTATTAAAGTATTTGTTACAAAATTGTAACAAAATGTTTCAAATTATTGTATTTCTTCAGAGAGTACCAGCATTTATTACGTCATTTTTGAAAAATTGCTGTCAGACATATCAAGCCAGAACAGCCTTTGTTTCAGTGAAGTTCCTATCACAAGCTCGGGCCTTCACTTCATAGCACCAATGCACTTTGTTGGCAATTTTTTCCATGTTAACACCTGGGATGTCTTTTAATATGTTCAGAAGAAGAAAGATTATATTTTTTATGTGTATATTTGATGAGTCCTTTAGAGCATGTCCTCACAGAGGTGGACCATGCATGCTGCATGTCTGTGGGAGACTACCATAGAGTCCTTTAGAGCATGTCCTCGCTGAGGTGGACCATGCATACTGCATGTCTTTGGTAGACTTCCATAGAGTCCTTTCGGGCATGTCCTCACAGAGGTGGACCATGCATGCTGCATGTCTGTGGCAGACTACCATAGAGTCCTTTAGGGCATGTCCTCACAGAGGTGGATCATGACATGCTGCATGCCTATGGTAGACTACCATAGAGTCCTTTAGGGTATGTCCTCACAGAGGTGGACTATGCATGCTGCATGTCTGTAGTAGACTACCAGAGTCCTTTAGGGCATGTTCTCAGAGATGGATCATGACATGCTGCATGCCTGTGGTAGACTACCATAGAGTCCTTAAGGGCATGTTCTCAGAGGTGGATCATGACATGCTGCATGCCTATGGTAGACTACCATAGAGTCCTTTAGGGTATGTCCTCACAGAGGTGGACAATGCATGCTGCATGTCTGTAGTAGACTACCATAGAGTCCTTTAGGGTATGTCCTCACAGAGGTGGACCATGCATGCTGCATGTTTGTAGTAGACTACCATAGAGTCCTTTAGAGCATGTTCTCACAGAGGTGGACCATGGCATGCTCCATGTCTGTGGTAGACTATCATAGAGTCCTTTAGGGCATATCCTCGCAGAGGTGGATCATGACATGCTGCATGTCTGTGGTAGACTACCATAGAGTCTTTTAAGGCTTGTCCTCACAGAGGTGGACCATGCATGCTGCATGTCTGTGGTAGACTACCATAGAGTCTTAGGGTGGTGACGACATGCTCAGTTGACATGTGTCACCAGAAAGTGGCGTATGAGACTGCATTCTCATTAAGAAACTTCTCACTTCCACTAAAACATGCTATTCAGTGGTGGAGGCTGATAGTTTGAGGTGGCAAACACACACAGATATTTCACCATGCAACCCATTGGGACATCGGCACATATTTTATGTTTTATCCAAATTAACTTAGGTTAAAGTGGTGCTTATTTCAAGCTCTTGATTCCTTTTCCAGATTTGCTGCATGTGACTTCACGTAACGTAGAAGAGCTGTCTGGAGGAGAGTTACAGAGGTTTGCCTGCGCCATGGTCTGTATACAGAAGGCAGACATGTAAGTCTTAAATTTACAAAACTGACTTAAAATATTCATGCAATAATTATAACAGGTAAAGTTGTTAGAGGTTTTTATGAGTCTTAAGACTTGTAGCTCCTGGCTGCTTAGTTTCTCACCTCAACAGTTCGAGTCCCAATCGAGGCAAAGAACTTAATGTGGGACAGTCTTCCAGCTGACTTATGCCATGCCAGTGGTTCTACCCAGACATTTATCTGCGGTCTTCTGCCACCAGATAGCTGGACGTCGCTGTAATGATCATAATTGGTTGCTGCGATGCATTTCCAAGACAAGACATTTTTGATGCATGGACTGCAACTTAAGCAATAATTATCTGGTGCAAACTTTGCACTAAGAGTGGCATATAATTTTGGTTCTTGAGGCCTTTTTTTTGGTTAAAGTTGATAATAGCTGCCTCTTGGTTATTTTTTGCAGTTCTTGTTCTAGTAGATAAACCAAATTTTCCCGCCGGCTTTATACATATTCAAATGTATCCAGAAAGATTGTTTATAACAAATAGGTATATATTTTATATCGCTTCAGACTGCATTTCCCATCATACTATTTGTCTTATAATTTTGTCATGTATCACTGAATCACTGATATAGGAAGTTGTAAACTTGTAAATTTTTTAGTGTCTGAAGTTAGATGTATCTCTACATTGCTTATATTAGTCATTATAATGCTCTGCCAACACATTTCCCTACAAAAGTGAAGGTATGCTATTGCCATTTGTTGTAATCAAATAGAAAAGATACACTGATCATGTGTTTACCAATTACAAGTGATTGCTTCATTTTTCCATGTGAATTTAATATTAGATTGTAAGAGAGACCATTCTACCAGCATATTGGATTGATAAAGATTGCAAGAGTTACATTTCTGAAACGCTAAACATTGACACAGTGAGCAACTCTCAACATCAGAAGTGAAGGGGTTAATAAGCTTCAGTTTTGCTTCAGGACTTTACACATTGGCCAGGCCTTTGTAAATGCTATGTGTCCAGATCATTAATGAGCTAATGCCATAATAGACTGCTGCTAACTTCAAAAATGGACAATGCCAAAATGGACTGCTGCTAAAGCCAAAATGGACAGCTGCTAACTTCTTTATATTTAACTTGAGACACATTTTACCCGTTACCTACATGTAGAAATCACAACGCTAGTCCAACTTGAACCATGTACATTTCTCTACTTCACCAGTTTCATGTTTGACGAGCCCTCCAGTTATCTGGACGTGAAGCAGCGTCTGAATGCTGCCACGGCCATCCGCAGTCTGATGGCATCGGAGAGGTACATCATCGTGGTTGAGCACGATCTCTCCGTTCTAGACTATCTGTCAGATTTCATCTGTTGCCTTTACGGCGTTCCCGGAGCATATGGTGTTGTCACTATGCCCTTCAGTGTCCGAGAAGGTAAGCAGTTGGATAAATTGTTCACTAGTTTGACATATTTGTATTCAGTATTTAACTTCTAAACATAATACATTTACTGTCTATGTACTACCTTAAATGTTGATAAATAATGCATTTACTTTATTGCTGAGGGCTGTTCCAGGAAAAACGGCATCGGGGGGGTGGAACGGAAATCAATTAAAATTCGGTGGGTGGGGGGTGTTTCCTGGAATATAAATGTGTTGTATTGGGGTATTTTACCAATTATTATTGTGTTGGTTGGGGTAAATAATAAATTCTAATTGTGTTGCTGGGGGGTACAGTTTGTTAATTATAACCACATTGTCGATAAAACTGACTTAAAACACCCGCCAGTCACATCTGGTAAGTATGAAAACTGACGCGTATGAAACTATCGGCACATGGACGCACTCGGAACTCCTCGGGTAATTCCGTCCTCTTCGTAATCACCTCGGAAACACAATCTGATCACCTCGGCCTTTATGCTATGCAAGAGACCTCTGACATAATAAGGCGCCATCTTGGATCTACTTTGTGTGTCTTAGTTTTAATACTGGGTATTTAATGTTGACTTTTCAATTTTCCGTAAATCATATAGATTGTATTGATAAAAAAAATCGTTGTTATTGCAAGATATACTCAACTAAATGATATATATATAATTTGTTACTTTCTCGCGAACGGACACTGTTTCATAACTCAGGCGACGCACTTTGGTGTATTCTAGAGCTATGTACGAGGTGTATTTTCTGAACCATACGGAAATACCCGAAGTTTTACGATTGCTCGGAAACAATGCTGTCGCCGCCATATTGACGAACTACGTCCAAAGTGGCAATCGTACCTACTCGGCGATCTCCGGCAAGCTTCGGATATAGACATCACCGAAGCGTGATCCGAGTGCATGCAGGGTAATAACTGGTATATTACACTTTTACCAAATCCTGTTGGTAATATACATACAGTATCAACTAAGTTAAAATTATTCTTCAACGAAGCAATCTGCTCTTCTTTCAAGGAGTGTTGAATCTCCATCATATCTAAAGCGTACTGCATGCACTTTGAAAAGTCAGCCATCTTTGTTTACATAATGCAATGCGTTGCGTCAACACACGGTCAAAATGACCTGTGTGAATGCACTCGGTGTATTGTGGGTAAAGTAGTTCTTCAACATGGCTGTTATGAATACGGAAGTGATTGCTAAAATGAACAAAACAAGTACGAAGAGGTATACAACAGATTATTTTGGCATTTTTTATACATTCTAATAGTTAAAATATGTTTCATGCAAACATTTTGAACTAAATTTTGTAAACGGTCCGCTTTAACGCAGTGACGTCACACGCTATGTATAATGAAAATATTACTGTTTAACGAAAGCGAAAGTAGCAAAACTAACTCATCGTATTTTTTTACATTTATCTATAAATATCAAGACTTTAAAAGTTTCTGGACATAGAATAAGGCCTTAGAATATGGTTATATAGTCATTTATCTTAATTCAATGAATATCATAATCGAACGTATTTCCTACGCGGAACTTTTTTTATGTAAGCACAAATCTCAAATTTTGGGTGAGTTACGAGTCGTAGTATAGAGATGACTTTTACGTAGTGACGTCACACGCTATGTATAGAATGAATGCAATGAGAAGTTATTCGCCGGGGCAAATCACCAACTGGTGTATTCCTACAATTACATACGCGGTGATATGTCCGAAGCTTGCCGGAGATCGCCGAGTAGGTACGATTGACATGGACGTTGAAAAGTTTTTGGCTGCGAATAGCTTGAGCATGCTGATTGAAACTTTCAAAGGTGAATATATAGCAAGAAATATGGCTTTTGTTTGTGGCCATTTATTTTTTAATCTTCTGGTTTACGAGACCGGCGACAAGTATTTTTTCCAAAAGTGGGGAAAAAAATAAAAATCCAAATTGCCGGTTTTTATTTTTGCCGGGTTTAAATCTGTGATAATAGCACAGCAATAAATGGACTCTATATTCTCAATAAATCACAAGCTTTTGTCATCGTTGAGCCAAAATAAGTTTGTATAAACTTTGAAGAATTTTCTGGATTCCATCACCTGTGATCTTCAGTGTAACGTTTCAAGCAGCTTTCCTACTTGTAATACTTGTAATAGGCAGCGGGACGAAATGCCATCAAATAGAATTTAATAAAATCACTGCATTTCTCAATGTTGACGTAACTTTTGTGAGATTCAGCTCCGCTGGGGCTGTAAAATTTGTGAGAAAGTAGGCATTTGCTTTAAAATAAGGGATGGTGTTTAGTACTGGTACTATCCAGGAATGATGGTTGGGTAAACTGCCCCCCCCCCCCACACACACACACACTAGATAGATGTGGATAGAATGTTTATTAAGTAATTGTGATTCATTTACATATTCAAGAACAGGGCCACATAATATGGGGTACAGTCAAAGACATGAATACCAAAATTGTACAATCGGTCATGTTTTTCGATCTGTTCACATAATGCAGGTCTCTGTAAAAAGTCGGGCCTGCAGCCTTTAACTGGCTGCCTATATGAGGACTCTTTGATCTGAAACATGTGTAACCAATGGGAATGATATTTGATTCAACACATGAAATTAAACAAATACAGTTAAGTTCCACTAAAAAGACCACCTTCCAACCTGATCTTAATAGTGAATCAGTCTAAATAGTGGACCTTTTTGTTCTTTATTTAATATTTTGGGACTGAAAAATTACGAAATCTGCATTTGCAACAAATTTATAGCAGATTGGTATTTCTTATTCTGTTGGTGGGGGTATAAATTGTAATAAAAATAAGGTGGTGGTGGGTCTTTGATACATTCAAATTGTGTTGGTTGGGGGGTAAAAAAAGATAAAATTGTGTTGGTGGTACCCCCATTTTCAAGTTCCGTTCCACCCCCCCAACACCTTTTTTCCTGGAACAGCCCTGAAGATATTTTACTTTTAAATTAAAATAAATATATTTACATTTTTCGTTGCAAGTGTTTTAACTTTTAAGATATTGTCATGCTACTCATCACCAGTAGTGTTGGTTAATCTTTTTCCTAAGAACCATTACTTTTAAACAGTAAAAAAATATTCCTTACAAACTATTAATAAATGGTTATTATCAAAAGCGAAGCCCATTTCAAATGTACAGGCAACCCTAAAATTAATTTTAGTGGAGATATGACCCTTTTTCAACTTTCCTGCATTAGCTTAAGATAAATATATTTGTTCATTTTTAACTTATTATAATACAACATATTCATATCCCATCTTTTATACATAATCTTCTTGCATCTGAAATATCTTCATAAATATGAAATATTTTATCCTGAATTCGAAATACTCCATAAAATGTGAAATATTTCATTCTTGTATCTGAAATAGCTCCAGAAATGTTCAATATGTCATTTAATATTGTCAAAGCATATACAACCAAGGTTTGCTTTGCATATGCTGCCCGCCATCAAGGTCAACCCAAACAAGACACACCAAGTTGTTTAGGCTATATAGGTTTTTATAACAAAATTCTTCATTTTGGTAGTAATTATAGATTCAGTTAAGCCACATTTGTATAAATTGAAATATTGGGAAAAATCTTTTGATAAAGTCCACTTGATAACATCAAACATATTTTCTTCAGTTTTTGTTTTCAAATGTAGACCCGATATCAGCCCTTAAATTTATTTTGGCACAGTTATGCCCCCCTTTTTAACTCGAAATTGTTTATGTTCTTGTTACAGTAGGTAACAGCTAGCATTACTATCCAGAAATAGTGGAGCATGCAGTCTATTGACAGCTTTGTTTGGTCTTTGTTCAGCACTTCATCATGTTTATCAATTCCTTGAAGGAAAATCTTCTAACCCTGACTGACTGATTATGCAGCTGCAGATTTGGTTCAAGGTTCAAATTTTAACAAAGTTAAAGTTGTTAACCATTTTATTAGTATTATTTATTGTATAATGTTCTTAGACTCTGTTTTTGCTTTATAATTTCAGATTATATAATTGCATGTTTACCATATCTTTTAAGGAGAGAGTCTTCTGAGCTGTTTCCTTTACATGCAAAGTCCTTCATTAAGTTTATACATTTATACATTGATCAAATAAAATCAAGAGTTTTAATCTTTTGTTAGAAGTGATAAAAGAAGATAAGTTAACGTTGCATGTATTTGTATCCAATGATTTTCTCTCCACACAGGCATCAACATATTCCTGGATGGATTTGTGCCCACTGAGAACCTTCGGTTTCGTCAGGAGTCTTTGACCTTCAAGGTCGCAGAGACAGCCATGGAGGAGGAGATCAAACGACTGTGTCGCTATGAGTACCCCACGATGGTCAAAAACCTGGGTATGTATGATTTTAAGACATGTAACATATTAAAACTTAAATTAGCTATGAAAAAGGTATTAATATGCTATTTAAAAAAGAAATTGACATAAGGCCCGAGACTTAACATAACATTACAAAAAGCAAAAAGCACTATAAGGATTAGTCAACTAAAAGACCGACTTGGTTTTTAACCAGTTTAACCAGAGCTCCAATTGCTTTTCCTGTAAATACATCATTGAAAAAAGTTTGGACATTGTGGCATCATTCAGCTGTTTGTGGTGGAGGAAGACCACAGACAAATCTCCAGATAAAACCAATTTAAAACTGTAATGGCTCAGTCTTCCAGTAGCACTTGCAGTGCAGGTAAAGTTTCACTTGTATATAGTTTAAATAGGAAAACGATAATAAAGGGTGAAAAAAAACCCCCCAAAACAGCAATAGTTACATTCACAAAAATTCAGAACTGTTACTTTTTTCTTTGGCATTTCACTCCTACACCTTCAAAAATATGATATTTCTTAAACATTGCAAGTTACTATCAAGGGGAGTTACTCTGTTCCTACTTTTATAGGAAATCAGCCACGCTGTAAACACTTACTGTTCGTTTAAGAGCATTGCTAGTGATAAGAAATAGACATATGCTGAATGTTGGGCAGCAGTGAAATTGTTAATAAACTGAACAATGATGTTCTTGTGTGTAGTTGGTAGCTGATGGCTTATAATTTGTGTTGGCAATATTCAATTGTAGCTATATGAAGGTTATATAGGTGAACTCTGTTTAATGTGGACAGTCCACTGTTTTTAAAGGCTAGACAGATGATAAATATTCTATTTCGATAGTATTAGTTTGTAAGATGAATAATATTTTCTTGCTACAGGATCATTCAGCCTGACAGTTGATGCTGGCCAGTTCACAGACTCTGAGATTGTTGTCATGTTAGGAGAGAATGGGACAGGAAAGACCACATTTATTCGAATGCTGGCTGGCAAACTGGAACCAGATAGTGGTGGTAAGTATCAATGATCCTTCCAGTTCTACCAACAATGCTGAATTACTTAAGTGGATTTTTATCTGCCCAGATATGAAGCCTCCAGGGACTATATTGAAGTCATTCATTGGTTGGTCGACCTGTCTGTCTGTCGTTAGGTCAGCCTGTAGACACGAATTATCAATGCTATTTATTGACTATCTTAAGTTAGATTAAACTAAAAAATCTGGTATACCAAGCCTAGTTGAACATATGGTTGGCACACCATGACTGGCTTGATTTTGAATTGATTTATGGCCCTTTGTTGTCTTTCTTAACATTAACTGTGTGAAAGTGGTATCTGGGATATTCATTAACATTAACTTATCTAGGATATTCATTAACATTAACTGTAAAAAAATATTCATTAACATTGACTGTGAAAGTGGTATCTAGAATATTCATCAGCATTAACTGTGGAAGTGGTATCGAGGATATTCATTGTCTTTCCAATCTTATTTTTCCCGTTCTTTCTATGTGCGTTCTTCCTCATTTCTCTAGTAATATGATGGCCCCTAGTGGTAGCTAGCTGATCTGGATCTACACAATTTTCCTTAGCAGATTTGTACTGAGCATGCTATGATTAAAAACTAACAAATTTTTTTCCAATCCTGCTTTGCTTGACAAACCAGCTGCTTCACATCAATTAATTTGATTTGAGGAAAGACATACCCAAAACCATTTAATGTAACATTTTATACATGTAACCTTTATGTTTATTTTAGTGAGTTTTATTAGTTATTAGTCTATCCATTATTCTAACATGAAATATACTATATAATCAAAGAAGGTCTGTACCATGCATTATTTCCCCGACATGCACAGTTCAACTGAAGACAACTTACCTTGTTTTTAGTCAAATTATAGATTTTGATGAGTGTATTTGTTGTATATCTTGGCATAACTGCATTTTCATTTTAATGAAATATGGCAACTAAATGTTTTACATGTTTCAGGCAAATGTCCTGTGTTGAATGTAAGCTACAAGCCACAGAAGATCAGTCCCAAGTCACAGGGAACAGTGAGACAGTTGCTCCATGACAGAATCCGCGATGCCTACATCCATCCTCAGTTTGTGGCCGATGTCATGAAGCCCCTCCTCATTGAACGAATCATGGACCAGGAGGTTTGTTTTGATGTTGTGATAAGATAGATTTTGCACCTAACATAACTATAGTAATTTGGCACATTCATGTTTTATTTGTGGTAGGAGACCTCCAGTCAAATGTCTGGTTAGAAAAAAACAACATCTTTCTATGAAGTTATCTATTTTTAAACTGTTTATTATCCTAGCGTTGTAAATTTTCAAACTGTTTATTGTACTATTCTGTATTCAGTTATAATTCATATTATTTTAACTTCATAGACTTTTATTGTTGTTTTTCTCACCTATTCGACTTTCAACCTGATTATACGCTTTTTGCATTCATAGAATTTAGCGCTGTATAACCTATTTAGTTTCGATGTGCCGTAAAACACAAAATACTAAATACAATACATCCTTCTTTGCAATTAGGTTATTAGTACAGCTATTAAGATAAAACTGTCATAATGTATAGAGGTAGGTACAAGTTTTCTATTACTCAAAAATGTTGTTTTATGACATTGAAATCTTATTCAATCAAGGTAAAAGTTGTATGTACTATATTTGCATATCTGAACAATAAATGAATGCTTTCACACATACAAAAGTATACATGACTTTGCCTCAATTCGTAATACATATTTTATTTTAAATATTTGATACGTCTCTCTTTGCAGGTCCAAAACTTGTCCGGAGGAGAGTTGCAGCGTGTGGCCTTGACCCTGTGTTTGGGTAAGCCAGCCGATGTCTACCTAATTGACGAACCTTCAGCATACCTGGATTCTGAGCAGCGTCTCCATGCGGCCAAGGTCATCAAGAGGTATGGTTTGTTGAGGCCAATTAAAAAAAGAGTCATTGGCCTCTTAGAGATATACACGACTTGTGTGATGTGCATAACAAGTGCAACCACTAAGGTCAAGGTTATGTTAAAAATCATTATTAGGGTTGCTCCTTATATTGATAGCTCATGCTGTTTTTTTCCTGTCTCCAACATAACTTTACAGGTATTCAATAAAACTTCACCATGTTACTTGCTAGGGATATTGCAATTTTTTTCCAACCTGATACATATTGGTATGCTATTCCCGCCGTTCCGATAAACTATTTAACTATTTTAATACATACATATCTTTACAATGAACCATTTATCTGGAGCTGTCCCATACCACATACATTGAAGACCAGATCTACAATCAGTATTTATCAGCGAGCAGTTTTGGTAGCTGCATCACATCCATCTTTTGTGGCTTTCCTTTTTATCTATTTTTAGCTGCAGGACTCTCTATTCAAAATTTTAATTGACAGTATGTATGCAGTAATGCAGCCAGCAGAGCTGAACACCTGATTTGCATAAAAAACAGTTAATGTAAGGCATTCGCTACAATGAAATGTAATTTCTGAACATTAATGAGCAAAAAATTCAAAAATATACAACATCGATAGTTGTGTGGCGCTAGATTTGGAAGTCAGCATTTTAGACTTTACTGCAGTACATCTGGGTTATTTATAAACATGGAAGTATCAGTAAACAATATCAAAGCAAAGTCAAATGAATGTTGCATTTCAGAATAAATTTTAAAAAAAAAGGTTCATGAACAGAAAATGATGCAATATGCACACCATGCTGTGGTCAGGGGTGACCACAAATTTTACAACTCATCTTCGCAAGAATAAGCGTTGTTGATTGCTAGTTCTAGCAACGTCAAGCCAATATAACACAACCCGAGACTCAAGGGGAACAATTAAAGGGACATAAAACAGTAAATATCGTCACAATTCCCAATATAAAGGTGCAAAAGAAAATCAAATGAAATACATTTTATTCCTTTAAAAAAATCTCGAAACGAAATTTCTGATGATACCCATCCCTATTTCTGGAATACACTTGAAGGTGTGTCCCATATACGATTTGCATATGTAACCATATGGGCGATGTCTTATTTAAGGAAATTGTGTTTTTTGGTAATGAATCAATCCAGTAATACTTCTTGTTTATCATTAGATTTATCCTGCACGCAAAGAAGACGGCTTTTGTTGTGGAACACGACTTTATCATGGCCACCTATCTGGCTGATCGGGTTATTGTGTTCGAGGGATCGCCAGGTATCAACACCAAGGCCAACACGTAAGTATTGAACTATGATTATCTAGCAAGCCATTTTTCTGTGCATACAAGGTTCCAACTATCTGGACCATCCTTAATACTAACTTGGCTTTATATTCTGAAAGATTTAGCAGGGTTATAACATTTGCCTTGTTGGCCATGCCAAGTGGATATTCAGTCTGATTAGAAATTGGAACATGGTTTAAAAAGGAATGTACTATTTTTAATAAAGAATTTTTATGAACAAATTATGCATTTCTTGACACAAATTCCCATTTTTATTCCCTCCACCACATAGCATTTAGAAAAAGACCTTATTTGTATTACCTTTCCGAACTTTTCTTAACATGTGACATTTTTATGCCATTCTTATTCTGCACAATATGCATACAGTATATAATACATGTGACTTGTCCTGCACAAGCATTAAATCACAAGAGGTACCGGACCTGGTAGCTTAATCTAGAGTGTCGGCTCCAGGTCCAGGAGGCCCCAGGTTCGATCCCGGGCTGCAACATACCAAAGTTGTTAAGTATGGTAGTGGTATAGCTCCCTTTTTAACGCTGAAGTAAATATAAGGGTAGTTCCACAACTGGTTTGCCCGGTTTCAGTATAATGTGACTGGGTGTGGTCTCATGCAAAATGTTTATGGCATGCTATGCACAGTGAAGGCAGTACTATATCTGCTTCAAGTGGACACCGTTTCCAGATAACTGAAATAATGTTGGGGGAATGATAAATCCAATAAACATAAATCTCAAAGGGAAGCAGATTTGACCTGTTGGATTGAGGTGTAGACATAACTATTCTCTGGCTCCACACCCTGTCAGTGCAAAAACTTTCATGTGGACAGGTCTCCACCTGCAGTGCACCAGTAGTTCTACCCAGACATAAAGCTGTGGACTTGTAACCATTGTAACCGGGCATAGTTATGGTGTCATAATTGTTTGGCGCAGTGTATTTAAAAAAAGAAAAAGAAAAAACGGAATAGATTTCAACTGCCCAGTGATTGGTAGATAGGATGTGTTGGCATGCTTGAAAATGATATGAATCACTGATTATTCATAAGGATTTAACATTTACTACTCTGACCGCTTATCTTCTTTTCATCACGTGGGTTTAAGTCCCGTTTGGGGCGAAGGGCTTAATGTGTGAAGGGCTTTCAGCTGACCTGCGGTGCACTTGTGGTTCTACAGACATTTCTTTTTGGTCTTCCTCTACCAAAAAAGCTTGGTGTTGCTATAATGATCATAATTGGTCACTGCGATGTATTTCAAAAACAAAACAATGATTTATCATTTAGCAGCCGTGGCTCTTTTTAACAGACACCTGTTTTTTATTAAATATTATAAAATATCTTTTATTTATATCAGCTTTGTAAATATAAGGGAGCAGTGACAAAATTTAAACGCATGTATCACAAACTTGAGCGTAAGTCATGAGAATTGCAAATCATAAATTCAATGTATGCATCATATTTATCAGTTTATTATTCTACTTTTGCATCTATTTATAATTTATCAATAATGATTTACTTAAATATGCTTAAAGCTTAAACCAGAACATTGATGTTTTATATGATTTTGCCATATGTACAGACCTCAAGGCTTGCTGAATGGTATGAATAAGTTCCTGGAGTCACTTGATATCACCTTCAGAAGAGATCCCAACAACTTCAGGCCACGCATCAACAAGCTCAACTCTGTCAAGGTACCTTCTAACTTTTTGTTTGTCATCATAAGATAAGGCCTGGTATTTGTCACTTTTTGACATAAGACTCGATTTAGTCAACAGTTTTATGACACAATACCTCCAGAAGTTCTTTAAGCTTTAAACTTCAATTTTATCATCTGTTTTAACTCCGCTCTCGGAAATATACAAGAGCACTCATTTTACAACATTGAGAGCCTTTTTTTAAAGATAAGATTATGACGAAAAATTAGAAACCTAAGAAATATTTGTTAATACCAGGCTAAATAACAAATGAAAACTTATTAATATTACATTATATCTGCATTTAAGAAAAATATTTTAACAAATTTCTGCTTTATAAGTCATCCTAGAGAACTCTTTCAATTCCTTGTCAAAATAAAAAATAAATATATGTTGCACTCTATGCAAAGGTGTCTTTATTGATGATTTTATCAAGAAAAGTTGCATAGTTTCATGGATTTTAACATTATTTGTTTTTAATAATGATTAGCAAAATTGTTGCAGTTTTGAAATTTGATTAATAAGTTATGATAACACAGTATACATACAGTACACAGGCTGACCAGAAGGCCCTACTTTTCCTACTTTTCCCTTCTTCTTTGACAGGGCACTTCTTTTCCATACGTAAAAAAAAAAACAGCCCTAAAATCCCTACTTTTTTGTATGTCATGCTGTCAAATCGGAAAAAGAACATTTTAAACAAGTCTTTTTGTCATGTTTTTCAACACAATCATAACATCTCTGCTTTTACATTGTATATGTTAGTATATTTTAGAATGTATCATTGATGGAGGCCCACAGATCACTTCATGGACATTGTTCTTGTGTGACTGAGGTGGATAGATGGCTCTGCAGCAGACATTCTGTAAAGTTCACTACAGCACAAGAACAATAGCCTGAAGTACTGTGATCTTCTTTTATTGCTGTTCAGTGAGTGTTGTTCTTTACCTGATTTTTCGGAGAACGGTAAGAAAATAGCCCCACTATCCCTACTTTCCAGCTGCAAAATCCCTACTTTTGCCCTAATTTTTAAAGAAAATTAGCCCTACTTTTTCACGGAAGGTCACTGGTCAGCCCGACAACTATTGTTAAGATTTTCTGGCCAGACTGTTTTTGATGACTTACAATGTCTGTTTTTGCCCTTTTGTACACATTGGTAATGATATAAAATATAGCCACATCAAATTTACTGCAAGAGTACTTACCAGTGGCAACAAAAAATTAAGATTTTATTATTTAGAACTGTGTTTCCACTACAATTACAGCATGTTATGATATGTACAGAAAAAGAATTTGATATTTATAAACAGATTTTTGTAAATTATTAAAATGAACAGGGTTTTTTCTGCCTATTTTGGGAAATGGAGTCTGGTCATTTGGGGAATTTTTATTGACAAAAATGCCCATTTTGGGAATTTTTGTATCGATAAAATGGTTCATTTTGGGAAAATTTTGTGTGCACTTATTTAGTTAAATCAGTACATTTTACTATACTAATATACTTTACTAGTCAACATTTATAATAAGCATACCTTTAAAGGAAAATAATTTTTACATTTAAATTATCCATCCTATGAAATTGAAATTCTTGAAAAACACAGTGACATGGTAGTAATTTAATGGTACATGTATAGTATTATCTAACATTACCAATAATGGAACCAAATCTTTTAACAGAATTACAATTTCAATAACTAGAAACAAACAGAACATCAGGTGACATATTTTAATTCATACTTGGCAATATTTGAACTAGACTGGAGAACAACTACTTTTTTAACTAGCTCTGAGGACGATGATTCGGTAAATGATGGGCTTGCCGTAACAATTGGCAATGGCTGCTGTGATGCAGACTGTTCTGCTTCTGCCTCAAGTTCTGGTGCACGATCTGCGGACGCAGATTCGGACAACGTGACTGAATGTTCCGATGACGTAGATTCAGATGGCTTTGCAAACGTCAATGCAATTGTTGCGCACCCTTTTGCATCACGCTGGCGAATTTTCTTGCTGAAATACTTGCTGTTATACGAAGACATCATTGCGAAAATACATTACACTAAGATATGCCGAAGAATTCGTAATATATTGCTGTAGTATGCTTACATCCGGGCACTTTTCTTATGGCATAAATGTGGAAAAAAACAATTGTTACCGTCCGTTTTCGTATACTTAATACGATTTCTGCAGATATTCTGGAATGAGGATGTTTTCAATTGGGAAAAATATTAGCTGGATTTTATTTGGAACGGGGCCGTTTGCTTTGGGAACGCCAGACAGTGACGAAAAACCCCTGTAGAATAATTTAGAAAAATAAATCAATCGGAATAGAAAAATAAAATATTTGTTTCTCTGTTTTTTCAGGACACTGAGCAGAAAAAGAGTGGTAATTACTTCTTCTTAGAAGACTAAGGCAGCCCAACTGTGTCATATGAACCACTTTTCTCCAGAAACAGCCTGCAAGTGTGGGGTCGTCATGTAACTGGGACGGCTGGTCAGCCGGCGGTGAAGGTCATTACATGTGGTCAGACAATATCTGGACCGCTGTCGATATATCAAAATTATGTCATTTTATCTACAGGATGGAAAAGGACCATTGTCAAAGACAGTTATATGACTAAAGAGAAAAATAAATGTATTGATGGAAAAGCAGTGATTACCAAAAGTACCTATAGAAATGAACTCAAGAATCAGATTTATAGTGTTGGAAAGGATGTAATGGCCAAATGTACCTATGTCCCTGCAAATAGACTTCTTGTTATGCCATCATCAGAATGGATGGGTTTCAGATCTCCATGGCAACCCAGAAAGTTAAGGTCAGGGCCGGCACGGTGGCTGGTTCCTGACACGTGCTGCAGGCCGAGTGAGTGGTTTATAGCGTATAGTCTCACAGTGGCAGTAACTGGCTCGAGTCCCGGTTCAGGATGTACTCAACTTGGCTGGTTCTGGTACTATGACCACTGTACAGGCACAGAAATATGGAGTTCATATGAGCATGTTGATAACAAATAAAGCAATAGCTCTAAGTTGTTTTTTCTTTCTGTAATATTTAAATTGGTTCAAATGACAAAGTGTGGCTTCATGTTTTTGGTCTTGTTTCAGAATGCTGAATTTTGGTTTAATTATCTGATTGTGAATTAATATGCAAAAAAACAACAACAAACAACCTAAGGAAAATCAATTAAGAATATTAACTTATAAAATAATAACATCCAGTGAAGTTTCAGAACCAGCCATGTTGAGTGATAACTGAATTAAGATCCTAGCCGGTCTGTTCTATTCAAGGGAGATAACACTGTGAGACTGGTTGTTGAAGAGTACGGCAGAGTTGTCTGGAAATAATTATCGAGAGCTTCAAGCAACAGTTTGCAAAATACAGCAGAAAAGTTACAAGTTGAAGGTCGATTAAATTGTCATGCTGTTGATATTCAGAATTAATTTTAATTATTTTCAAGAGGAAATGGAATGCAATTATGATGTTATCATTTGAGATTATCAGGTAAATTGAAAAAAACAGTTTTATAGAAGGCTCTATTTTGAGGACACCTTTGCCCTTCTGAAATGTGATTTAACATGTTGTTTTTTTAAAATTGTTGAATGACTTGAAATACATACTTAAAAAAAGCATGAAGAGCCAAAAAAGGGTTAAAGTTATTATGTAGATGAGAGAATTCTCTGCAACAGTCAATACCAATTGCCAATTCACTGGTATTTAATTTTATTTCTACAGTTATAGAGGTCATGAATAAACAAAAAATTATTATTTATTTACCAAATTTTGACGCATTGTCAATTGTTTTTTATATTTATTTTAAGACTTCTATTCCATGTTTTCTTGTGGATGACATAAATATATAAAGAATCATGAAATCAAAATACATGAAAATCTAAATAAAATGCTGTAAAATGTTTTGAATAGTTTCACAGCTTTTTACTCTAATTATTGAATAAATGTTGAACCATGCCAGCGGTGGTAGCAAAGTGCTTAATGTACAAAGATTGTTAAATGTTAAAACATTTCTGAAAAATGGAAACAAAGAACAATTTGATATCTTGTTCTTGTTTTCAACATGTTCACAAATAAACTATGAAAATATTTGTGTATTTGTGTGCCTTTACACCGACAAAACGATACAAAAATTAATTTTTTTTTATTTCTTGATATCTGTAAAACTTATTGTAAAAAAAGCGATTAAAAGGGAATCTTATTTTATTCTTAAACTTAACAATGAAAAAAAAATCTTTTTTTATTTATTTATTTATTTACTTATTTATTATTTATTTATTTTATTTATATATTTGATATATTTATTTTCTCTTATTTACTTATTTAATCTTAAAATAAACTACAATTGATATTCATACTTTCTACTGCCTTTGATTTTAATGTTAAAATGTTTTGCACAAAACCAAAAAAATGAACATCATAAAATGTGTAAAGCTATAGTGCTTGTGGGAATCATCAAACTATAAGGTACTTCTCAACGCTTGGATCCACTTGAAGATACATATCTCAGGGGAGTTCATTCTAAAACTGAAATTTTGACTTCACCAGTGTTACTTTTGCATCTTTAACACTTTACTGTGCAATTCATTGATACCACATCCTATCCGAGTTGATGATAGATATAAATAACAAATTGCAAAATGTGGTTTCTATAGAATTTCAAGTTTAAGCTCCACTTTACAAAGAGCAATTGTAATATCCTCACGCCGATGTCAGTTAATCTTTTAATAAAAGTCCATTTTTCCTAAGCGGTAAAGACATTCACTTCAGACATTGTATACTTTTTTCACTTAAAAATGAAGGCCCCCACCCCCACCCCATGTTGTAAGAGCAGGTAATCCTAAAATTAATTTAGGCTGTGTTACGCCCCTTCGTTTCGCCTCTAAATATTTCTGCGAGTGATCCTTAGATATTCTACAGCGTTAAAAATAAAGACTACACACCCTTCTGTGAAATCTTGATAATAAGTTCTTGGGCATATTGTGAGTGCGGGTATTTTGATAAATTCATACTGTATATTGATGACTTTAAATGCCTTCTTCAATTGGTAGAGCGTCGGCTTGCGGATCGGGAGGTCGTGGGTTCAAACCCCGGCCGGGTCAAACGAGACTTTAAAGTTGGTAGTAGTGGCCTCCCTCCTAACGCTCGGGGCTAAGGGGACAGCATTACGTCTGACTCGTCGGTGTGAGTATAATGGACCGGTCGGGTTCAGTCCCTGGGTACTTAATAAGTGCCCCTGTGCTATAACGATAGAAATGTCGCTGCACAGTATCGGCCAAAATGCCGGCAAATCCCAAATCCTAAAATGTCTCCTTCTATTGACTTAAGCATGGCATTACTCCTTTCTTTGTTTCTCTGTAAGTAATCGCGTTATAAAACACCGATGCCAATATCTGATGTTCCACTAGACGAAGTTAAGTCTTATTGGACTTTATCAGTACTCCGCAATATTCTGCCTAGTTTCTAGCCAAAATACGGTTTCTAGCCAAAATACGGTCAATGCCATGACACGTGAGCACTAATTATTGTTGATGAGTGACTAGCCGACTCTGTACAGATATATAACAAGGCATAGATCAAGTCAGTTTCTCCCATAGATGTCAATGGGCAGGAAGGCAGCGTTTGATTGATAGGACGGTCGTGTATACATGCGCGAGGTTGGCTAGTTTAATGAGTTTATTATTATTATTATTATTTTGATATACAATGAACATCGAAACGACCAATTATAATAATTATAGCGACGTCCTGCTATTTGGTGGAGGCAGACCCCATACAAATGTCTGAGTTGAACCACCGGCGCACCGCTAGTCAGCGTAAAGACCTTCCCACATTAAGTCCTTCGCCCCCACGTGGACTCGAACCCACGCGGCGAGAGGCTCAATAATAAGAGGATTAACAAATGAGTATATGATTAGCCTTTAAATGCTTTAAAGGCTTTGGAAATTAAAAAGTGGCTTTACCTGGCTTTACAGTGGGGAGTTAATGGGTTACGTAAGGGTGGGATGGATGGACACAGCATCAGGCTGCAGTGGTATCAGGAAAAGGGTTGGGAATAGATTCCCGCCGAAAAATAGTAGAGCGGATTGTCCATGTGATTTAAGCTTGACATTGATTTTACGACATCTCCTCATGACGTCTCTGTGTATATTACAAAGTGTGTGGTATCACAGTATGAGGTTATATTTCGGTGGGTGGACTAAGGAGGACACTTCCAATGCCATTGAACATGTTGAAGAATTATTACCCCTTTTCTTCTCTTCGAAATTGAGGAAAGGGTATACTGGGATTGGGATGTCTGTTCGCCCATCCGCGTCTGTCCGTCCTTGAACACAATATTATCAGGGGTTACTTTACAGCTTTGTGCGTACTTCATAATTATCTCGAGTATCATAGGAACCGTTGCACCTGATATTTTCGTTATGATCAGATGAAAATTGCATGAGTTATTGCCCCTTGTAACTTTATTTCAGACAATATGAGGGAGAGATTTAGTGGTAGGTGAGGCTTTGTCAGTTATCGGTTAACAGCATTTGGTTGAACACGATTATTCGCCAAACTTTCGCCTGCTTTACTGGGTTGAAGGGATTGGATATTGCCTTTTTAGAGTATCTCCCCCGAAGATAACACCATACAGTGAGACCATAGTGAGCACCACAGCAGCCTGAGATCGTGACCACATAATCTATCCCTACAACCCACATTCAAACCATTTACCTCACTGATAAGGCCACATTCCACTTCCCAATATCTTTAATGACGTTTAACAACGGCGTACTACTTGGTATGCTTACCATGTAACATGCTGTCGAGCTCATAGCCTAGATCCGGTCCATACCATGTCATTTAAGGCGTAATGATAGTTAATGAGAGACCAGTTGCATCCTTTTACTGAACTGTAACATGGTGGAGATGAGGTTTTTGCCTCTCGCAGATAATACAGGGCAGAAGTGTCCACATTTGATTGATAGGAAGGTCAAGCATACACTTTTAGTTCTTTCAATGGGAATGTGTCTTGATTTGTTTACAGATTAGGGTCAAATACTTTTTATAGACACTTATTTACACTTAGTTAAAATGTTGATAGAAACACTGCTACACTAGATTCTACAGATTTTTTTAATTAAATGCACAATTACATGAATCGATTTGAGAAATTGTTTAGCCTCTTCCTCACAAAGATTACAGTCTGTGGTTTGTAAAACGTATTATGGTAAAAAACAACAACAAAGTTTCTAGAAAACAATGCACAGCTGCGTGTACCTTATATCACTAAACGCCATGAACGAATTTCGATTTATTTTATTTATGGATAAAATTTACATGCACGGAGAAAGTTAGCAAACCCTTGTTTAATTACGTATAATAAACAATAAAAGAATAAAAAAAAAACCCATTAATTTTAAAGTAATTAATCCTGATTAACTTTACTGGCATCTTCAAAATTACAATGGGCTCTTACAATTCCATAAAACCACTAATTCCACTTTCATAAAAACAATCGACAAGCTTCCAGAAGTTTCGACTCACATGTAAATTTCTTTGACATTTCCATAATAATGAACTAGTAAGGAGACAAGATAGAGTTTTATGCTTCATTTTTTTTCAACAGATTTCTCTTTAATAACTTCTGTGAAAATAATAAACCTGCACCCCTTTTGTTTACTGCACAGATACATGTAATCTATCTAAATTCCAAATGTTTAGACGGTGCAGTGACATAGGCTGGGAACATTTATTTTAATTAAACGAAAGAGCCAAGCAAACAAGATTTAATCCAACCACGCAACTGAGATCAATTTTATTTTAAACGATGCTTTAAATTAAAGCTCAGAAGGTGGAATGTAATTTCTAATTGTTCTTCAGATTTATAATCGTCATTCATCTAACAGAATATCTCCCGTTCTGTCACAAATAAGGGGGTGTGCAGATATTATGTGTTTATTATAACGCACGCCAATAGCCAAGACATAAATATTGCAATGCTAAGGTAACGGCAATGTTCAGTATGTTATCGGAATGACAGCGAGTCATGTTCGCAAAATGTTTAGGACTTTAGACATGCATATAGGATTAGTACAATAAAACAACAACGTTTTTTCTTAACCCTCTGCACAGGATTGTATTAGAATCTATACCGCTGAGCAATAACCAAAGTGCTTCGTTTGTGTTCACTGTTGTATTAGAATCTATACAGTTGAGCGATAACCAAAGTCCTTCGTTTGTGTCACCGGATTGTATTAAGATCAATTTAGTAAAGCGAAAACAAGATCCATTCGTTTGTGGTCCCAAGATTGTATTAGGAGCTGTAAAGATGAACAAAACACTAAAACAACAACATTACAAACAAAATACAAACAAACAAACAACAACAAAACAGCCCTTCGGTTGTGGTCACAGGATGGTATTTGGATCTGTTAAGTTGAACGGGAAACAAAGGACATCGTTTGTGGACACATAATTGTATTATGATCAGTAAAATTGAGCGGGAAAAAAAAAGTCTGTCGATTCTGCACACAGAATTGCATTACTGCCTGAAACCATTCTGGGAAGACATATCAATAAAAATAGTAAACTACAAAAAAAATCAATGGATAAAAAAAAAGAAATCGAACTAACCTTTAGATAAATCGTGTATATTTTTCAACGCTCAAGTAAATATTATTCCTTGACGGGTCTTAAAGGTATCAGGATAATGTGACTTGGTGTTAGGGATGGGATGGGATTAGTCGGCATTTTAGCCGATACTGTGCATCGATATTTCTATCAGTATAGCACATGGGCACTTACGAGGTGCCTTGGGACTGAACCCGGCCGGTCCATTTTACTAACACCGACGAGTCAGGCGTAATGCTGTACCCTTAGCCCCGAGCGTTAGAAGGGAAGCCACTGCTACCAACTTCAAAGTCTTTGGTTTGGCCCGACCGGGGTTTGAATCCACGACCTTCCGATCCGCAAGCCGACGCTCTACCGGTGACTGGGTGTTATATCGTGTCAGTCTTTTACGGCATGCCCCACTCACTAAAGGTAGCACTATAGCTGCCTAGCGGGTTTTTATAAATAATCAACACAAAATACAATCCTGCAACGTAGCAGTCATTTCAAAGGTCATCGAGCACTAGTATTTTTCCCCAAATTGTCTGTAATTCCGTCCATCACTAAAGCTTTTCAAATGCATTCTGTCACTTCCATTGTGGGTATGTATTTGGTCTACAGTTTTTGTAAAATAAAGACGATATTTTCAATTATCTACCGTCGAAAACGCGCCAGACTGAAAAATCTATAAAGGAACTGTCTGTTGCTGAAATGAGATAAAAGTATCTAAAAATGTTTGAGCATTATGGTAACAATTTGCAAATTCAAAACAAAACAAAAAAAACTGATGTAATGCATATGAAAATACCCTTCCTAAAATGAAGATAACTAATATATTTCTATCATTTCGAAAATCGAAAATACAGTGTACATGTATATACAACAGTTGGACTTTTACTTAGGGTTCATACGTCAAAAAATTGCCATTGTACTAAACGGTTTCTGCCTGCAAAACCTACAAATTTAAAACTAGGGTTTTCTTTAATTGCTCTTATACCACATGGAAATATTAAGGATTAAAATTGTTTACAATGGCTTTTACTGCTTCAAATTAAAAAAAAAGGAATGGCAGTCGAATCCTCTGTGAGAGATTATATTAAGCCTGAATTTAAGCAACCAATATAATGACTATTATATAAATATATCATCACAAATGGATTCAGAACAACAGCATAATGCAGCGGGTTAGTTTTAAAATCAGCCAGTACATGATGAAATAAATTGTATTAATCGTCAGCATCCTTAAATAATAAAATAAAAAAAACACTATCTGCATTTGTTTTGAAAAAGTTGGCATAGGGAAAATTTAATGTTTTGATATGCTGTTTAGGCTTGAGCATAACGTGCGTTACATTGGCCAACTACATCGTTGTCTAACCCTTGTTTAAGGAGAACCGACTTAAACGTTCAGTTGCGTCCTTCAGAAGTTTCTTAAGAAATCGATGAACATTGAAGAAAATATTAACGAGGTTCTTATTGTGTTCAAGAGCTAATGTCTAAGGTTTATTTCAAAGCGTTGCACAATCTCACAGAATCGTACAACGAAATGTGACTAGATTTCCTTGCAACAGTATCAATAATACAATTAATCTTCCTCAACATTATTGTGCAGTGCGAAATCCAATACAAAGCAATCTCTACAATGAAAACCATTGTAACTATGGAAGGCACGTTGCTTTACATTTTCCAAACAATTTTCAATGCTCTGGGTTTTAAAAGAAAAAAAATGGAAACTTCATAGTCAGAACATTTAAGACCTGAAAATAATGTAATAATGTAACAGAAAGAGAAGATAAAAATAGTGTACACAAAATTCAGTTTTATATGATTCGAACCCGAGGCTTTTTGAACGGTAGTTTCCACTGCTGATCTGAGCTACTGAGTCTGGATATATACTTGCTATTGTTTTATATAATTTGACCGGTACAATGTTTTCATTACAAATTATGATTTTGACGGGTATTGGTCGGTGCAGTTCGTTTGTATTAACGTCGGACCCAAATGTTGCGTCATTCGCTGTTATTTTGGGTCACTCTTCTGTACCCTATTCTTCTTGTTTGACTTGTTTGATATGTATTAAATTGTTGCAAGATGCACAAAATGTATAAGGCTATAAGGTTAAATAATATAAGTTTTGATTAAATCGACTGTAAAAACCAGCAACAAACACAAATAATAGCAATAACAACCAAACTTACGGCATTTTCTCGCAATCAATCGTAAAACAGTGTAGTTAATGCTAAACAAAATATACGTTAGAATTACGGAAAGTAAGTCTTCCGTTAAATATTTTTCAGGAGTTGATTGACATAAGTTCAAACGTTTTCAAACAAATATTTTTATCTAATAAACTACTTATAGAAGTTACAGCTACAATTAGTAACATGTAAGCGTGCCTAAATTATAACAACATTACCAGATTTCCTACGAGGAAATCAATATATGACACAACAGATAAACACAATACTGGACCGGAGCCGCATTTTACCGAGCGTTATTTGATGTAGGACCAAACGAAATACAACTACCAATTATCAGCAATAACCAGCAAATATTGTCAAATTAGCGTCGTTTTTTCAAAGACCGCTCATTAGATTTAGGGCCGAAAAAGTATTCGTTGACATCCCTAATTCGCAATCCGGATAACCGCAAACACTGTCCGGATTGCGTCTGGTTAACAGGATGTTACGGCTACAAAAACATGTTTACGACAAAATAAAATGATAATTACAGTGCTTTTTATAACATTGTATTGTCGTTACATTAAGAATTTGGCATGTAAATTAAACTGGGATATTAACATCATGGCGTCAAAAGTCCCAGATGTATTCTACTGAATCGAAATTACTATGCTACAAAAATTACAAACTGAAGACAGTTTTACATATTTTAACTGCTGGTAGCTACTGGAGTTGATAAAATAAAATTGGATAGACAGAAACATGTTCCGGATTTGTATTGTGGAATTGGGGAAGATAGGTTACCAAAACAACAACAAAAACAACAACAACAACAACAACAACAACAACAACAGCAAACAAAAACGTGTATTAAATTGTATTAAATTGCGCTGTTTTTCTCCCGAAAGTACTTTTTGTTTGTTTGTTTCTTGGGTTTATCGTCCCACCAGCATTATTTCAGTTATCTGGAAACGGTGTCCACTTGAAGCAGATATAGTGCTGCCTTCACTGTGTATAGCATGCCGTTAACACCAGGCATGATACCACACTCAGTCACATTACCCTGACACCGGGCCAACAAGTCGTGGAACTACCCTTATATAATTGCTTGAGCGTTAGCAAGTGAACTATACCACTACCATCTTTTTACGACTTTGCTATGTCGCGGCCCGGGTTCGAACCCAGGGCTACCCGTACCCGGAGCCGACGCTCTCCTGATTGCGCTACCAGGTCCGTTGTACTTTATGTACTTTGGACCAATGAATACTATTAAGCACTGCCAAATAAGCACTAGTTTTAGACTTGTCATTTTGGGTTTTGTAAGCATACTATAGCAAAACGTTACCAAATTACTTGCTTTACAGTTTCGACTTAATTAAGTTTCTAACACTAAATGAGGGTAGAGCCCGTGGTCGAGCAGTTATAGTCCCTGACTTGTAACTCCTTAGCCCCTAACCGCGTGGGTTCGAGTCTCCGTCGGGGCGAGAACTTTCATGTGGGGAGGTTTTACCGAGACATAAGTCTATGGTTATCCTCCACCAAATATTAGCTGGGCGTCGCCAATATGACCATAATTGTGTCGGTGCGATGTAAGAAAAAACAAAAACACCAACTGAATGTTGGTTAAAACTAATCGAAATACGTGTACGTCATCAAATTTGCTTTTTGTTCCGTACACAGATCTTTAGGAGTTTAAACACGTTGTTTTTACTAAAGTGCCCAAGCAACGCAACTATTTCGCAGATCATCTAGTGCAGTTTCAATTTTAATGCCGAACGCTATAGAACTTCAATAACAATTGATTAATAATTGATGTTTCCCAGTATTTACAATATATATTATTGCCCCCTTGTGTGTAAAAAATACAATAAATGCTTCAGAACAAGTTTTGTTTTCCCGGTTAAATATCAACTGCTTCTAAAAATTTGGATCTATACCATTTTTGAGTCAAAACAACTACAAACATAGAGGAGATATTTTTTCCTATAAAAGGAAGATTTCCGTTAAATATTTGTTCGAAAAAAGATCTCATCGTTCGATGCTTGGAATGCAAGGTGACAAACATAACACCAGGACACCTTCTGCAATGCGATTATTCTATATAATCGCCGCGGTGTGGCAATAACCATTGTTAGTTGGGTGTCTGACAGCGAATGCTGTACGGACAACGGATGCTTACACGAGTCTGATGCCATCGGGGATCTGTTTAAGCAGCAGGTTTCCTTGTGGCACGAAAGTCAGCCCGTGTGGCTAAACATATGACAGACTGGGGACCAGGATATGGGAATTATCTTTTTGCGACTAAAATCCGTGCAAGGGCCAGCCCCACAACGTCGGGCGGCATTGAATCCGAACCTGCCTTGTTGGTCTTAACTTAATACTTTACTGCAATGTATTTACCCCACTATTAACTCATAATGATTGTGCATATAATTAAGGAATTTGAATGCTGTTTTAGTTAATTTATTTGTCTTTTCTTCCTTTTGGTTGCTTTCTGGAAGTACAATTTTGTTTGCTCACTTTAAAAAAGAGACCCTACAAGTAAGGTTTGGATTTGCTTCAGCGTGGAGGACAAATACGGCTATCCTACATGAAATGTCGTGACTTTTTTTTTCTTTAGCAAAGTATGGATAATGGTTCTTTACTTAATACGTACTGTATTTCAATGCCTATGAACGCTTTATGATATTGACCTAAACATGGCATTACCCATTCCTTTGCTTCTCTGTAAGTAACCATGTTATAAGGGACTAATATCACTGGCTCATGTTTCAGTTAACGAAGTTAGTCTTATTGAGCTTTATCATTACTTTACAAAATTATGCCTAGTTTCTAACATAAAATAGGTCCATACCATGACATATGGACCCTAATAATTGTAGATGAGCGACCAGCCGAATTCGTATTGACCTTTAACAAAGGCGCATATCAAGTCGGTGGCTCGCGTAGATGTCACTGGGCAGAAACGTAGCGTTTGATTGATAGGACGGTCAAGTAAACATATGCAGGCTTTACTTGTCTAGCGAGTACGGGATTTATGTTACAATGGTTAAAAGACTTAGAAAATTGAAATGTGACCTTATCTGCTTTCACATGGGGCGATTAATGGATTGAATGAAGATAGTTGGGGTGGGGTTGTTGGACACAGCGTCATGA
Source organism: Sinonovacula constricta (assembly GCA_007844125.1). Taxonomy (NCBI): domain Eukaryota; kingdom Metazoa; phylum Mollusca; class Bivalvia; order Cardiida; family Solecurtidae; genus Sinonovacula; species Sinonovacula constricta. Next base: position 28,817,884 of record CM017558.1, on the reverse strand, counting down.
TGCAGTGGTATAAAAAATGAGGATAAGAGGCTTGCTTTCCAATGGCAATGCTGAATTCCTTTGGGCATCAAATATGACTAATAGCTGTTATGAACTCTCGTCCATGACATCCTTGTTAGTAATACACTAATACACAAATTAAGTGTCCAATCTGTGATCTCGTTGCATGGTGTTATATTCACAGGAAGCACTCTAAAGAAAGCAATTTCCTCTTCATTTAACCTAGTTATTATGGGGCCACCATATCTTTATCGACCAATCTGATTTGAAAACTGATCAATGTTAAACGGTCTTATTAAACCAAGAACTGTTATCCAATGACTAACGAATATCAGACCATGACCTCACACCCCAACCCCACAACACACATTCAAACCATAAATCCCTACTGTACTAAGGCTACATTCCAATTTCCAATGCCTTTAATGGTGTTTGATAACGGTATTCTGTTTTGTATGTTTAGTTTGTAACATGTTCCCGAGCTCCTAGTTTAGATCCCGTCTATTTTTTTCTTTGATGAATGTAAAGCCTTATTTAAGACGTTTAATAGAAACGCTGCTAAATTAGTTTCTTCTGTATTTTTTACAATGCACAATTAAAAGAAGCGGTATGAGAAATTCAGTTACTTCTTCATCCCAAAGAAACAAAGATAACAGTCGGTAATATTTAAAACACATGTAATTCCAACACACTATTGTTTCTACAATACCCTACCCAGTCGTATTGTCCTTTACATAATCCAACCTCATTGTCGTCCTTCACTTGTTTTTATTTATTGTTCAAGTTGACATGCATGGATAAAGTTCGCCAGCACTTGTTAAACTAACTTTAAAATACAAATAAAATGATTAGTTCGTTTTTTACGTAATCAATCCACTTTAGCTTTCTGTCAAGGAAGATCTTCAGCTCAATAACTTGCCATTTTTGTGCACCAGAATACATTAGGACCACTTACGATTTAATTGTCATATTCAACGTTGAATAATCGACAAGCTTTTAGACGGTTGGAAGACACATGCAGATGTCTTCAGCATTGTTATAAAAAAGGGAAAATGGTACCATAGAACATGCCCTTCTTTCAACTTTAAACATATTTCCCTTTTTATAAAATGCGTAAAATAAATTACTTCTATTTATTTGTATACATCACAGGTACATTATATCTATTTTGTTGTATTATGTTAAGAAAAACAGTGACATACTTTGAGCATGCTGAAATGTAAAGTAATTGATAGGAAGCGTCGGGCAAATAAGATTTTATCCATTCATGCAATTGAGATCAATTTAATTTTAAACGATGCTTTAAATTAAAGCACAGAAGCTGGAAGTTAATTTCCTATTATTTTTCAGATTTATAATCGACATTCACCTGAGAGAATATCTCACAAACCCTGTCATAAATCAGAGGGTTTGCAAGTATTAAGAGTTTGCCAAAGTGCACGCCAATTCTCAAAGGATAATTACATGTATTACAATCCTAAGACAACAGTATTGTTCAGAGTATGTTATCAGCAGGACCAAGAGCCCTGTTCGCAAAATGTTAAGTTTTTGAGACAAGCACATAGAATCAGTAAGGCAACATCATTCTTTTCTGGACAAATAATTAGATTAGGATCCGTACAGTTGAACGAAGAACGAAAGATCATACGTTTGTTGAAGCAAACTTGTATTGTTAATTGTTAATTTAATTGTTAATTTATAAAACTTATTCGTAAACATATCATGCGTTATATCAGCAAACCACATCCGTTTTTATGTTACAAGAAGGAATCGATGAACATTCAAGGAAATATTAACGAGGTCATTATGTTCAAGAGCTAATGTCTAAGGTTTATTTCAAAGCATAACACAATCTCACAGAATCGTACAACGAAATGTTAGATTTCATTGCAACAGTGTCAATAATACATTAATCTTCCTCAACATTATTGTGCAGTGCGAAATCCAATACAGTCAATCTTTACACTGGAAGCCATTGTAACTATGGATTGCATGTTGTGTTGCATTCTTCCAGCAGTTGTCAATGGTCTGTGTTTTTAAATCAAAACTAAAAACCTTTTTGGCCGTACGTCTAAGAGCTGTAAATGTGTAAATAATAACTGAGATGGAAGATAAAATGTTGTAAAACAAGCAGAAAAGGCTTCTGATAATAAGATAATAGGCCTATTATAAAATAAAGTCCACTACTGAGCCAATGAGTCTTGGTACAGATATGTAGTTGATTAATACATTGCAATCGGCAAAATTATAACATACACCTTTGAACATAACATCATGATTTTCATGAGTTTTAGTCGTCCTTTACAAGTTTTTTTTTGTGATTAAAATCCGTCCAAGTATGGATCTCACTATAAATTCGATCAGTTTTCTGTGCCATTGGTTTCTTGCTTTGAATTGTTTGGTGTCTTTGCTTTAATGTACATGACATTAGAAAAGGCTTTAAAGACACCTATTGTAGGTTTCTCTACAAGCAAACATAAACGGTAGCAAAATTTCCTACATTATCTTTGACCAAGCAGCAGTCTGGTGTAAGACACGTTGATATACGTGGCAGACTGAAGAAAATAAAAAACAAATAACCTGTAATAAATTGCTTGTGCTGCACGAGTCATACCAGGAGAACAGCATTAACAATTAAATTGAAAAAAAGACCTTTTGTCTGGAATGTGCACCAAAGTGTAAAGAATATATACCAAAGTTTTAGTATTTTTTTCCGAAAGATAATTTAATGTTCAAATGCTTTTTCCCCATCTTTCGTAACTTTACACAATGACAGACATGCCAACTATGCTTGAGAAGTTTTGCGAGTAGCATAATGTTAATGTAATTTGCTTCTTAAAACCGTTTGTATGAAAGTTGCTTCAGGTTTTTATATTGCTAGATGTCGAGCTGTTTTGGTTTGTTTATTGAAGCCTACACACTATTCCCAACCGAAACTTATAATGCATTTTAGGACGTATGTAACAAATACAAAAATGGGAAATTGTTTCCATTTTTCCACCTCTATATAAGGAAGCGAATTTGAAAAAGCTCATGTTTTTGTATTAGAGGTGGTATTCGACAGTTTGCATATAGCAAATACGTGTAACAATATCTTTGTATACTATCTGTCTTTGTAACTATTTTGGGAAATTTGGGCATACTTTTATTATAAATTCGTATTTTAAGTTATATAAAATTCTTTGAACACTTACTGAAATGATAAACAGTACACGTTGCAAAATAAATCGCTCTTCATATTCATTCGTTTCAATAAATTAGCACGATTGAAATTTCCCATAAAGTAGACATCGACGTCATTGCGGAAAATCCGAATGATGATGTAGGAGATGTTCAAAGTTAATGGTCACCTCTTTTTCTTTGTTTAAAAAATAGCCATCTCTGCATCGTGGCTCAGATAGGAAGCACCTTTTTGCAATGACGAGGGGTGATTTATGCCTCATTGTTCACAAAGAACTAGGATATTTAGGGACAGCATTATGCAGGACCTTTTCAGGTAACAATGACTGATTTAGTTATTTGAGAAAAATATCATTGGCTTTCGGTTACCACCTTTAATATTGTATAAGATGGTTTCATTATTCCAGAAAAAGAATAATCATATCTGTATCCAGTGCTTTCTTTGTTCTATAATTATATCAACGTTTTCTTGTTTCGTTTCTTCTTTTGGCAGATTGACCGATACATATTAGATACTAAATCATTTCAAAATCTATCATTGGTTCACTGGCATCACCAAAGCTTACCAGTTAGTACTACACGAATGCAATTCTGAAAACATAGTATACTATATTCCTTCGACTCAAGCAATGTATTTGATAGGTCCGTTTTATTCTCGAGTATTTAGTAAAAATAGGTAAATGAGAAAAGGTCCTATCAAAATTTTATCTACCAATATACAAAGGCAAACAAAAGTTTAAAATAAAACAGCCCAAGCGCTGATATATTTTAAGAACAAATAAAACAGCCCAAGCGCTGATATATAATAAGATCAATTTAAATATGGCATACAATGCCGTGACAGCATATGCCAAAAGTGTCAAAAGTAAAACGCAAAAAAAACAAACAAAACAACAACACGAAAGAAAACATCAAATTTCAGAAAACAATCTACCAACAAAATAAAATGTAGTATTATTAAGAGTTGACAAGTCAAAAAACATAAAAAGCCGAGGATTTATCCGCAATTGGCATATTATATATAATACAGGTACTAAAATCCCGATGTTATACATACTGTGCAATCTCACATTAAGGGTATGGAGACTGCTCAAGTTGTCTTACCTATATAGGGCACGACTGGAGGGATGAAGAGACAAGAATTCCAACAGTAACTGTCCAATTATGGCTTTAAGTCACTGTTTTCACTGTTTTCATATAGTCTCAACGACCTGTCTGGTCATCGTGTAATTTAAAAGCAATGCAAGTTCTTGACTGTAAAAGGGGCAAGCAATGCAGTACAATGAAGGATTCCCGGGTTGTAACCGTCTGCAATACATTTTCTGATAAGTTTTGTAAAGTTGTCAGAAACAGTTATTGAGACCCTTGATTTTCTTTAACATTTCCATAAAATGCAGGATGGCTTATGGCTTTTATACTTGCAAACATCAAACATCAGACATTAGTTTTGCTCGTCGTCACCCTGAAAACAAACATCGTTCTATGTGCTTTTTACTGCTTCTTATTAAATCTTTTTCAATCAATCCGTCGTTTGTGCAAATCGTAAATCTCAATAACAAATGTGTCCGACTGCAAGCATTGATGTCTGGATATATATTGGATTGTTGTCAGACTTCTGTTTTTGTTGTCTAAATTTTGATCCACACGTTACACTTCATTCCACAGTTCCAACTTGTTCCTTGAGAGCCGTCGCTAATATTCACTCTGCGTAAGAACTTCTTACCTTTTTGTCAATTTCATCAATTTGCCACGTGGGAGTTTGTGTTAAATTTTCTGTTGTGTTCCACAAAGCATTTTGTACAAGCATTTACGTTATTTAATTTTCGCATATTGGAATTAGTTTGAAACTTATCGGTGAATAATGGTCTTACATTTATTTAGTTATAATTTAACGCGAATATGAAAAACTTCGTATTGTCTGACACCGACTTGATGCAAGCATAATTGCTTTGCCAACTATTGAAAATATCAGTTACAATAAAGAATAACACAAATTTCTTTAAATATGGACAATTTTTGTTACATTATCCAAATAAAACACCAGCAACAAAATTCTTAATGCTGGCATTATTCATTGCCTATCAAACCTTCTGTACTTCTGTACAGCAAGAATAAAGTGGAGCCAAACATACAGAAATATTAAAAGAACAGATTTCCTTCGTAATATGGCGTATTTGTTCAATAACTAAAATGCATGTAAGTGTGCATTTTGTTTGATTGTGAAACAGTAGGATGAGGACAAGGAGATTTCTGATTTTTGTCAACGATCGATGTTGATGGGAAATAAACACTAGCGTAAATAGACAGCTTATTGAAATATTAAAATATACATGAATTGTTTATGGGAATAAACATAATTTTATTATATCCCACCATCTCTGTAAATATCGGTTGATATAACCCGTGCGAGAAAGATGAGCTTTTATCAACCGATATTCGCGCACCTGCTCTAAGCCGGACTATTTTTTTGACGAAACAATCAGGAATGTTTACGCGAACGAAATTCATTTATCGCGTTATTATTCTTGTGATCACCCCCAAAAAATGTCCATAATATAAAGATTGGTTAAATAGAGCAATCGAGGTCATTAAAAAAACAGGAATGAGCCCGGTTTCGATCTCTGTCCTGCAGGATTAAAAGTAGCGGCGCCTTAACCGACTGAGCTAACCGGACAGTTGATCTTGAACTTGTATTTAACAATAATATAGAAAATTTGTGAACAAAAAAAATATGTAGAAGCTTTGTTAATCAAAATGTACACATTTACAATACAGGCACATGATTAAAACTGTTTATGAATAGTAATAAAATCAATAAAAGTACGAATTTGTAGTCTGCAAAAATAAAAACAACTGTCGAAATGTCAGATTATGTGAGTCCGTGTTGTTTTGAAATTATTTGGTTTGAATTGAAATAATGTGAAGAAGAATCGTGTGAAAACCCAAGCAGTGTTGCAGAGATGAGCTACGAGGATTTCGAGGCAACAATTAGCCTTAATCCGAACATTTTTGAGAAGGAAATTGATCTTGAATTTGTAACTGTCTCAGATTCAATCATCTGTCTAATCTCAGGACAGACCCTAATGATCAAATGTCGTCACATGATTAACAATAAATGGTTAAGATAGAGCTCGTTCTTTAGTCGAACCAAATACAGCTGACTGCAAAGATCTGGACAAATGTCCTAAAAAATCACAGTTTCTAGACGTAAACTTGAACAACAAGTTAACAACACACCACATCCAATCTCAACATTTCTCCAAATTTCGCAAGTCACCCTGTCAAAAACACAACTATCTTCGCAATTTTATAGAGCTATATTCAATGTTCAGAATTTCAATGTCATCAAAAATTAAAATCCAAGAGCTACCTGTTTGTTACATCCACAAACACACACAAACACACAAACCTCGAATGTGATTCGTGTTTCTTAATGACAAGTGCGTAGCAACTTTAATGTAACACGGCCTTGACATTACACAGTACGTGTATAACTTTACACGAGAGTGTTTTTTTGTTGTTCTTTTTTTTAACCATTATTTTTAATTATCGTTATCAATAAAATTACAACCTTATGTAAAGCGCAAATAAAATAAAAGAAATAACATGTGTATTGTCTCATTTTTAAATAAAATAGAAATATTTCTTATGGCCGAATTTCTCTACGAAACGCGCATGAATTTCGTGTATTGCATTGGAATGTCAGATCATGTAGGGGAGGAGCAGTAGCGGTAAATTTAAATGTTTCCCTTTGAAAAAACTGTTGATGGTGGGATAAAAAGAATACCAGGTTAGTGTTGAAATAGATAAATGTTATCATTCTCGACCCGAAAATCAGAAAGAACTCGGCAGAGCCTCGTGCTTTTTGATTTTCTTAGCCTCGCATGACAACATTTATTTATATCAACAGTAACCTGGTATTCTCTATATGTCATTGAGCGCCTCAACAAATGCATTTTGCTGTGAAAACTTGTCAGATTTATGAAATGCTGTATCAGGTAAAATTTCTAAAATGTCTCAGTGCGTGATGCGATAGTGTACCTTGATTATCAGTGTCAGTAGAATTGTTATTTTTCGTATTTTATCATCTTAGAAATGGCAGTCAGTTTACATTTTGCAAGTACTTTTGCATGAGAAACAAAACGTTCAAAGTAAGTTGTGATGTATCAATTCCATAAATATTATTATATAATGTTTAGTGTAGTTCAGTGTAGTTCGCTACATCATTTATTTTTTCAGTGGATGTCGATTTTAAGAGCATTGTTTACAAAAACAATTAGTACAATTATTTTAGTAAGAAAATGGGCAAACGTTTAGAAATATAACGTTCTGTCACAACTAGAAACTAATACAACAATCCATCCGTCTTCTTTTTTTACCGTACTAATGGGCAGAAAATGTACAATTGCAAAAAATTGTTACAACGTGATATCAAGCACCTCAATTACTTTTCGCTGTGCTACCATAACGCGTAAATCAAGTGACAAAGTGGAGATCATGCTTGCATACACCGATATCCGTGTCATCGTAAAAAATATTTCATACGATTTAAAGGTAACAAAAACAAAATAATATTCAATATCAACATTCCTTACATTTTATTGTTAAGAAAAGCCCTATATGCCCTACCACTGATCGTATATTAATTACAAGAAACTTATACCGAAATCTGTAAATCTCCATCAAATGAGGATTGATCATTGTCAAGCACAACCTTATAATTCTTGCTGTGATCTGAAGGGCACGTGAATTCTGTCGTGGAGATTGACGTGTCATATAACTTTATTGTGTACATACTTTATTGTAGTATTTATTTTGCTCTCGCGTTATGAGTTTGAAAATTGTTGAAATTAAATAAGTACAACTGAGATGGACATATATATTTTCTGGTTAAAACATGCAAAATATCAGAAGAAAGTATAAAACAAATACTTGCACAGTGTCACCTTGTACACATTTCCCAAACACTATGACCCCCGCCAGGATCAAGTTAATTAATCTTTAGTTTTATGTGAGCTTTGAACGTCTGAAGAGCAACAGGTCGGTTTTATAATTTACATCATGGCGTCTAGGTGAAATCATTTGTTATTCGACGCATTCAAATGAAAAATTAAAATAAAGAAATCTAACAAAGTCCTGTACGGATTGCAATATATCTTGAATATCTGACCAATTTTCTATAAAATACAATTCAATCCCGCATTATTGCTTTCCATCTAACACACAATCATTGCTGTGGACACCTTGTCTCCTGTTCTAAATTTCTCTACGCCAAAAAGTCAAGGCGATGATTTTTGCAAATCCTCTTGAAATTTCAATACCAAATTTTCATGCCTTCTATATTGGTGTACAGTCTAATGGAAGTGATGTAAGGCACTATTTATCGATAAAAACGTGCGTGTCATGTTCGGAAATTATGTAGCTTAGTTGTTTCCTTTGTGAACATTTTCAGAAGCAAGTTGCCTAATAAAGATCCATGCTGTTAGAAAGGACGGTTTTCTTGAAGCTGAACCTTTTCAATATTTACAATATTCTTTAAAATTTTCTTTGGTATTGGGAAGGGCCACTCACGCTCTTCCATTGTTGTTTGATTCAAAATTCTTTATGACAACTTCAGGAAAAATAATTTATATGTAGTGAATGATAGAAATAGAAGCGTCCACATGGCGTCGTTACATGCATGGTTACAGTTTTCACACTCGGTATAATTTGATACATAAGAATAATGTGATACAAAAACAAGCATAGAGATCATGAACAATTTGACACCATGCAAGATCAATATCTCTCGTAGACGGCACTGCGAACGAAAGCAACACTTAATTGATGGGGCGGTCAGATTTACAATTGATTTGTTAACTTATCTAGTGATACGTTGTTTGTGCTGTGATTTTTTTAACACGTGAATATATACCCTTCTCAAACATGTTGTAGTGGGGTCAATACTGTAATCAGGTTGTCCGTATGCCCTTAGGTACATCCATTTGTTTGTTTGTCTGCCTGTCTATCCATCTGTTGGCCTGTATGCAGAATTCTTTTAACACAATCCAATTAAATCCCGTATTATTGCTTTCCATCTAACAAACAGTCACTGTCGTGGATACCTTGTCTCCTGTTTCAATCTGCGTATGCTAAAAGGTCAAGTCAGATCATCTTGAAGTCTCAATACCAAACGTTCATACCTTCTATGTTGGTGTGCAGAATAATGGAAGTGATTTCAGATAATATTTTGCAATAAAAACCTTTGTTTACTCTATGGAAAAATATGTAGCTTAGTTGTTTCCTTTGTAAACATTTCGGAACCAAATCTAATAAATATGTTTGCTGTTAAAATTGACGGGTTTCTTGTGGATGAACCATTACACTATTAACAATATTCCTTAAATGTTCCCTTGATATTGGGAACAACAATTCACGCTCATCCACTGTTTTTTTTTTAAAATTCAAAACGCTTTTTGACAGCTTCAGTAAATATGGACTATATAAGCTATAAGAAATCTCAGCGGTCCTTCACATAGCTTCGTTACATGCATGGTTAAATTTTTCTCACTCGGTATATACTGATACATAAAATAATGTAATACATAAACGTGCATACACATCATAAACAATTCGACACTCTTCGCCAAATTTTCAGAAAAAAGTTCTGTAAATTGGCCTACATCTGTTGTAAAACGACCAGCAACAATGTGACAAGGATTTACAGCTCGTAGCCATTGTACACGTATTCATGTATAGCTAATTCTATGCAGCACTAGGAGGCCTAAGGAAAAATTTCAAATATGCTTCTGACAAACCCGCAAATTCACAAAATTCAAGTAACGTTACTGAAATGTCTATTATTTATCAAAACGTAAAAATAGTGAAATGTTAGTATTCCCAACCCTATAAATATATTGATGACATTTTAATTTTTCTTGCTATAAGGCCGCCAACACGACATCATCCAGTCCGTTGCATAATTTCAAGTAGTCGCAATATATTAAATGTAATGTATTTTGTCAGGCAACTTTTTAAGGTCAGATCCCTAGCAGAGTCTGTCCAGGATCCAGGATGACACTAGGCTGGAAATCAACATTTCGTTGATAATGAGATCAAAACACATGTTTTTATATTGATCTTATATTGTTAACAGAGGTAAATTGAATTAAAAACAGCAACTTGAAATTAGATGTGCTGTTTAAAAGGTAAATTTTCAATTATTGATTACTCTATAATTTGATACTGAATTTTACAGAATATACATGAATACATAGTCCTTTTACACCAAATCATAATTCAGTCTTTAAGAACTACCATTTTAATTGCACTTCTATTTATCAAGGATAATAATATCTGCATTAAAGTGATATAGAAACAAAAGTGTAGATCTCTTTTTCGTAATAGCTGCCAAAACATTTTTATTTATGTAAGCTTAACTTTAGCTATTTTCCTTTATTTACACTTAATTTTATTAATCTTATGTTTAGTTAAAGCAGACTAAGCAGTACAGTTGCAAAATCTGAACATAGGCAATTGATTGATTGATTTATTCAAAGAATTTTAGGCCTCCGGCCCATACTACAAATATACAAAATTTTCAGTATTTACAATTCATGAGTTGTGTTCATAACTATACAAAAAATACATTCACACTGTTCCAATATACTATAAACAATAGATAATAAGCACATGCATACAAACATGTAATATAACTATAAAAAGCATATCATTTTCATATTGTTTTATAATGAAGTAATTGTTAACAATGCTTTATAAATACCTCAAATAATAGTTGGCAATGCTTATTTTATTACATGAAAATTAGCTTGTTTTATTGTTTATTGTGGACTTTTGAAAAAACAAAAAAACAAAGAAAAGATTTAATTGTTATACCACTTTGCTAGTTTGTGGCAAGTAACAAATGATATAAGAACTAAGATATTTTTCTAATAATATCACATTTATCAGTGCTTAGTAGAAAATAAAAAATAACAATAGCAATACCATTATTTTTAATTCATATAAAGAACTGTTCTGCTTCGGCTACCCAAGACATCAAGCAAACACTTCGCAATGCTATAAACCGCCACATCTTTCATATAATAATATTATAAAGTTATCATTGATCAAGGATTATGTTATTTATACATTTCATTAGCATTAGTCAAGAGTTTAAAAATCATAAAACAATTTTATGATTGATTCTATCGCCATTATTATGAAAATAATGGTAAACAAGACAAGCACTATTATCAAAATCTCTAAACCATCTTTTAAGATTGAATGTGAATATTTTTAAGAGAAAGTTCCCATTTTCTGTCATTAAAATCAAGGATTGAGTATTTAGAACATATTCTAAACATCGCTCATAAGTTTAATTAAAATATAAAACAATCTTTGATCGGTTATATGACCAATTTCAAGCAAATATTCATAAGCATCTGAACACTTGTTGTTAGTTAGCTCATAATTCTGTTTTAAGTGTTTTAAGAATGTGAATATGAGCATTTTAGGGAAATAGTCCTTTTTATTGACAGTTGCTTTACATTTAAGACAAGAAAAGTCGAATAAGTTATCATAAAATTGAGTCATAGAAGTTACATTATCTACAAGTAAATAATAAAATCATGCTGGAGCAAAAACCTGAAAAACATAACCCTTTGGAGTACTTCAATTTGAAAACCGATCAAAGGCTTAACCGAAACTATCATTTATATTCATATATTTCGAAAAAGACTTTCATGCAGAAAAAAATAAAACACCTGGATTATCTTACAGGGAGTCTTGCATATAAGAATCCAAATTCGGACGTGGAAAAGTCTGCTCAAAAATGTAAAGCTTTATTTTTAAAAAGTCTTGGGCGACTTTCAGAATATATATGGACAAGACGTTTTAAATAAAAGATTTAAATACAATACAATGATGTACGAACGTTATTTCACAGCTAGGTTCATTTCTGGAGTGCACACACAACATTCATTTTTAATAAAAGGGAAGACGGGTACTTAACAAACTGTTACTTGGTTAGCTTTGTTGTAAGTTTACTTTGATATTGGTAACGTTATTTCAAATTCTATGATTATTTAAAATGTCACTCTTTAAAGACATTGACGTGAATTCAAATGAGTAAATTCAATGCAGAGAACACTGCCATAGAAAAGGAAATAAGAGTAATTTACTTTATTTTTTATTAAAGTTTAAAATGTCATTAAACCTAGTACCAATATTCTCCGTTGTTGGGGAGAGGCGCACTTTTCAAGGTCGTACAAACAATTAGGTAAAATTCAATACAATAAAAGCCTGAAAACATATGAACTTTAAAAGGATTCAGTGAAAGCATTACTTTCTACAAAATTAATATCAAATATACCTGCAAAAACATGCGATAACATGTTCTTATCAATCTGCATTTACAATCTTTTATGTCTTATGTAAGTTTTAATCAATCACAGCAAGGCATCTGCAGCAAAATGACAGAACGTTATGTGGAGTAATCGGCTGACCTTCAAAAAACCTCCTGTACTCCAGTATCTGCAAGAAAGTGAATGCATTTTTAAAAGTACTGTTATGAAAAATATAAATTATATGTTTTAATTAAGTCTGTCAATTGCCCAGAAACCAAACGAATATAAAGTTATACATTGATACACTAATCTACCCAGGTTGATGATGTATAAAATTAAGAACTACAATATTTTGTTTCTGAAATAATTCATTTTGGTGTTTTCTGTTTGAAGTGTAAAGATTTGAGCTGCAAGTCAGGTGAAAAATATTCCTGAAAGTGATCTTTGGGGATGCTAGAGATTTGAGCATGAATAATATTACATTCTTTGAATTGTTCTGACTGTATGCTTTTTATCAACTTTTGAGTTTAACGTTCTTCGCTTTACCCATATTGTATACCTATGACATTCCACATTTACTTTTATTAACCTAAACATTGAATTAGTAACGCTCTCATTTCTCTGTAGGTAATTATTTTTATAGGGCGGAATGGCGGTATGTTATTTAAGTAATGAAGTAAATTTATTCGACATTTATCATTACGTTTAATCTGCTACATAACCTTTGGCATATACCTTGCCATTATGAAGCCTAATTATTGTTGACGAGCGACCAAGAACAATACATAGGTAGATCGCGTAGACGGCTTCTGGTGAAGAAGTCAACGCTTAATTGATAGGGCGGCCAGGTTTACATTGGCGTTTTTTACTTAATAGAGATAAGTTGTTTGTGTAAATAATCATATAACAAGTGAATACACATCCTCCTCAAACAAGTTGTAGTGGTGTCCATACTGTAATCAGGTATATCTTTACGTCCGTCTAATAGTCTGTCTGTTTGCCTGTCTATATGTCTGTCTGCATGTCTGCCCGTCCATGGTTGCAATATTATCAGTCATCTGTAAAACTGGTTTAAGCATCCCAGTCGGTCCATATTGCCGACTGACTGTTCCAAGGCGGCAACTGTCGGGTTTGCTTTTTTGTTAAATGACTCCTCACAAATATGTTCTCATTTTTTACATTTGGCTTGCATGTTGACTCCTTGGTCCCGTTCCTTTTAAATTTTTTGTATATGTTGCAATGCCCAATGGTCATATAAACATTCTTATTCGAAATTATCTTTATTGCCAAAGGAACGTTTACTTCAGGCATTTTGTGACGATAAGACGATATTTTCCCTTTCAGCTGTATCTAAGACATTGGTATTAGGAAGAGATTATAAACAGAGAGAGAGAGGATTGTCGATAGATATTCCTTTCCACCGCAATATCTATAGTTTTAATAAGATTTTTAAAATCTGATCTTTTTTTACTCATTTAGACCCGTAAATACATGGTATAGACGACTAGGATTATGTTGTTCAAGTATGTAAAATGTTCCCAAGCGCTTAACATATATCGGTTCCAGACCATGTCATATAAGTCTTATTGATTGTCAAGCGACAAGTCGCATCCTTGTTGATTCATAACAAACTTTTTTTGTCTCCTAGATAACAGGGAACAATAAGGCAACACTTGATAAGGCGGAAGGTCAGGAATACACGTGATCAAATAGTGGGAACGTTATTTTTCCCACTATTAATACTTCTTATAATTCAGGATTATTCTTTAGTAGAAGCATGCTTTCACTAGTTTGATATTTTTGGATAGAAGCATTACCATACTAGCTTTTACCATGCAGAACTTACAAGGAGCAATATGAGATCTGAATTTCCCTTTCCCCACAAAGATTATAATCCATTATATTTAAAAACGCACATATTTATACAGGTTGTTACTACAATACCCTATGCAGTCCATTTTCAATATTTTTGTCGAATTACAAACGATTAATATGGAACGAGTTCAAACAATCGTCAAGCGTACAGAAGGTTGGACGAAGAGTTCACTGGGCAATCTTTGGCAGATTTTCCAGAATAATGTAATGTAACTCAGTTGAATTCATTGTCTTTCATTACACAGATACATGATATTTTTATATGTTTTGCCGGTTTTAAGATGGTACAATAGTATAAGCACATGGTTACTAAAATAGACATATGCATACAGAAAACATGCAGCATTATTAAGGGTAGTGTATATATCTTCCACTGCTGGCCACACTGTATTCTACATATTTTCAATGAACACACGATTATTGAATATTGTGTGCTATTCCTGACAGCATTGAATACATAAAGTATCTATCAGAGAACATCTTGTCATTCTACACATTACATTTGTTTTTCCAATACAAAGTCATAGAATGATTGCAATTTATTTTGAATACTTAATATAAAACTCAATGGCGTATTATTGCTTTCAATATTACAAACAATCATTGTATCAGACATCAAGTCTCTTGTTCCTAACCTGCGTAAGCTAAATAAATAAATAAATAAATAAATAAATAAATAAATAAATAAATAAATAAGAATTAAAGGCTTTGCCAAATAATCGCAACAATCTCGATTCCTGATGTGCGTGCCTTCCATTTTGGAAGCAAGGATACAAGATGTGATTTAAGACACTTTTTTTGTGAGGAATCTTCATATTGATCCACAGTTTCATTAAGATAATAACGAAGAGGGTACTTCAATCCTGTTAAAAAGTATAGTTTATTTGTTTCCTTTGAAATCTTTTTCAGAGTTAAGTTGTCTTTAAAGATACCACTTCGTCAGACTTGGCGTGTTCCGTGTGGCTGAACCGTACACTATTTCTTGGATGTCTTTACTATTGTGTTCGACCATTCACGGTCATGTATAACCATCTGATTTACAGCTTTTTTGACAATAGCGGAGAAAATCTTTGAATGGCAAAGAAATAAAAGCAATTCTTCATACGACTTCGTTGCAGGCATTTTCTTCTTAGCTGTACCATTTGTCTGCCCGGTATTATGCACCAAAATTAATATTAGTCTGGTAAAACACATGACCTTAAAATAACAATATTAATACTAATGATATCAAGAATATATGTGATACTACTACTACTACTACTACTACTACTACTACTACTACTACTACTACTACTACTACTACTACTACTACGTTCGTTTTGTGATGTGCTGTGGATTGTCATCGAACAACTAATACACTATTTGTTTAACGACCATGGACTATATACTTCTTTTTATATACTAAATATCTAGATATAATGTAACATAATTAAATGCATTTCGTTTCATTTAATAACATCGCAAGGTGCATCGTTTTACTTTTTGACAACCGAATCGAATGACAAAAAGCTGAAGAGTGCGTACAGTAATAACAAGTTGAGACACATCGAATTAACGACGTTTGCAACATGCATTTAACCGAAGGTGTTTTAATTCGAATGTCATTCTTTTCTTATCAAATATTTGCAGCCCGTAGCTGTTATACATGTATAATATTAGATTAAGATAATTCGAATGATGCAGCACTTTATCTTCATCATAGAAACACAGAAGACATATAATAAGAAATAATTTAAAATATAGCATTTATTTTTTGACTAGCCCTGTTTTCAAACTCGCAAAATTCAAAATAAATAAAGTAACTTTAAATAAAGGAGTGAACATGTCAACTGGTAGTAATGCCTACCCTCTTATAAATATTTAGTACATATAATTTTTCCTAATCAAGCCGTTAATACTACACCAACCTGTTGCACACTTTCGAAGTAAACAAGCCACAGAAAAGAAACAGCAAGTGCAGCTTATTTGATCAGGCAACTTTTAATGTCAGATCCGGTTCATAGAGAGTTATATGATTCCTAAAGATTGTTCATTGTTGAAAAGTGACCAGTCTGTTACTTATATATTTTAACAAGGTTTAGATAAAAGGAGCGTCTGTCTGAAATGGCTGTGCGCTATTGTTTATTTAGTGTATTTGCTATTTGCAATTAATTGTAAAACAACTACTCGGTCTAGGTTTTAGGTAAGTGATGACACTTGAAAAAAACACACACTCTTTATAACAGTTTCTTTGTCAATGCCCATGCTTTCAAAAACAATTGTATGAGCAAAACATTTGTCAACAACCTTTACCATTTGTAATATTCTAACGCATATTTCCACCAAAATGTGACATAATTCATTGTATTTTATATTCAGTAATTTGGCTCATGGAGACATATTAACAGGCAGCACGATGTTGATTTTTGATTTTGTATTAAGTTTAATTCATTTAAACAAGTTATCGGTACAACTTTTAAATCAAATTTAGAAAGCATGCATTTATTTAAATGCGTTGTTTATCCAGTTAAAATCATTTTAGGAAAGATACGTTAATTCTTGGTCAGCTAGGCACTTGTCATTTTCAAAGTAGTAAGCACATCTAGACCCTTGACAATTGTATGCTCAAATCTATCGATAAGCAGTAAGTAATCCCGAAATATGTATTGTTTCTTAAAGCCAGGAAAGCGTAGAGGCATCAGAAACCGGTAAATTATTCAAAGAAAAATATTCCGCCAAATATAATTATATTAAATCGATAACACATGTCAATTTAATTCCAGATGGATATTTAACAGCTCTGCTGTTAAAAGTTAAATATCCAATTGCTCCCCAGATTAAAGAAATAGAAACAGATCTTACCTAATATATCATTCTATCTAAAGTAAAACCTGTAATTCCACTTTAGCGTTTTCTATCAAAATATTCAGAAACACAAAATGTATGATATTTGTGTGATAGTTGTTCAAGCATTTCTATTTATCTTATCATTTTGAGACCTGGTACTAAATAAAGGTTATGTGTGTATAAGTGTGTGTGCGTGTGCTTGCGTGCGTGTGTATGTGTGTGTGTCTCTCTCTCTCGCTGTGTGTGTGTGTGTGTGTGTTTGTGTGTGTGTGTGTGTGTGTGTGTGTGTGTGTGTGTGTGTGTGTGTGTGTGTGTGTGTGTGTGTGTGTGAAAAACCCTGACTTATAAGGCAAGTCTGTAAAGAAAAATGAAATTCGCCCAAACAAAATCATAATGTATCATCTGAATACCACGTTACACTCTTTATACATATCTGTTAATCCAAAGTGAGAGAAAACCCAAAGGGAAAAATGAAGAGAAAAATATATATTGATGCTTCGAACTTGAACTTCAAAGGCTTTCTGTCTAGGTTTACCAAAATAACACCAATTTAGCCAACTATTCTACTGTTGAAAAATTTGTAAATGAAGTTAAATGAAATAAGTAATGAATATTAGCAAAGAAATAAATGTATTGATTACTAAAATGAAGACATGCTCTATTTTATATGAAAAATATACAAGCTAAATGCACCAATACATAGTTTTCTTGGTATTTGTATCGAGAAATTTGTAACTTCGTTCTTTTTGCTTACCATTTCACACGTAATTCTGTCATTGAAAGATAGACATCATCATCACCACACATTTTATGATCCCGGAACTCTGAGGATATAATTATTATCTTGACGCATCTGTGTTCAGATGGAATGGGAACATAAAACTAAAATAATCTCCTATTTCGCCTCATGCATATACACCATTAGTTCCAAGCCAGCATAAAGTATCAAATTTGTTGCATAGTTTCTTCGTCGATCGATTTGCTCATCTTAGTACTGGAAGTAAAAACCCACAAACTTTAAAAATTGTCTTTCATCATTATGATTTTCTTTCGCGTTGATACACAATCGCGTCCTTTGTAAAATCTGTTCAAATCTTAATAAACAATACACATGTAATATATTCACCTATTGCAAGCCTTTTAGGGATTTTACGAAAGTTCTAAAAGGAACCAAACATAACAAGTGCATACTTCAATTTCAGAAAAGTGTATCACCCGTTCAAACTGTTAAAATTACTACAATTATTGCTGTGTTAATGTTTTATCGTGCCTTATCATGTTTCCACATGATATTAAATATACAACCCCGCATCAATAGAGAATTACAAAAAAACCCTTAATGTTTATTTTTCAGCCATATACTGCTTAAGCTCCGTTTCTTCTTAATCTGCATAAGTCAAAAGACCAACTCAACGATTTAGTAAATCTCAATACGCAATGTTCGTAAGTTCCAGATAAGTAGCCAAAACAATTTAAGTGTTTGAAAAGTTCTTCTTAAACCAATCTGATTATTGATTTATGGATTCTCAAAGGAAATAGCAATATGTGTACTTCTATCCTGTTTCCGGAAAAAAGTGAAGCTAATGTATCTCCTTGTTAACATGTCTAAAATCTTCTTGTCGTCTTTATAATTTACCTCGTAGAAAGAATGGACGTATTGCATGTGTTTTGACCATAACAATATTTCACGCGTGTTCCAAGTAATGTGTAAAGACAATTTCCGCTCTTAAACAGTCCTTCCATTCAGAAATGTATAGCATTACCGATGGTCTACGTGTATGAATCAATAACAAATGCTATTTTTTCACTTTGTAGCGTGTGCAGTTTTCTACATTTTGTCCTATTTAAAGTCACTACATGGGCCATTAGAATATACATGTTCAGAAATAATTTAAGGTTCATTTTATGATGCCATGAGATTAGTCAATATCTGTTTCTGTGCGGAACATTTGGAAAAGCAACGGCAATTGTTAAATTTTGCTACACCAGACAGCAGTCCTTTTAAAGTCTCTCTCCCTTTGCAACCTCTCTACGCCTTCTAACTATTTTTTTTTGTTTTAACGTCAAGCCAATGATATTTGTAAAATCAAATATTTAATACTATATCAAACAGACAAGTGCAAGCAAGACAAATTTATACATGCGTTTAACGTTAAACTGAAAACATTGTCATCATAAGCAACTGCGAAAGGACAACCCTTAGAAATCAACGGCATTGGTAAGAATTTTCGTATAAGCAGTTTGGACAAGACTGCATTTTTCATATTAAAAGTATTATAGCAATAGAATATCCTATGCAAAATCACAGTTCTTTTCTCTTATTCTTCCTTTGCTGGTCATACGATTATACGTAGACAATCACTTCTTTAAAACTTTCCTTTACATTACTTCATCTTAATAGTGGTTGATCTGATACTAAAGTAATGTGTCTTACAACAAATTTTATGACATGCTTTCACTACAATGTATGATATCTTCATAAGAGATCATCTCTTTGATTCCTTTAGTCTTTCTGATTGTTGATGTTTACATTTTGATTTTAGGTAAAGTACACCAATTCAAATAAGTTTACATCTAGCTTAAACTTATTATGTATCACCCTAGCGGGATGGCGCCTCATGAATGTTCATCTATTTGTATTTTACCTGCAATTACGCCTCCCACGGGTAGTTTCTACGTTTTAAATTCAATTGTTTGGGAAAAGTGTAAGAAATGTTCCCGAAGTATGAAAATGTGAATGTATCGTAGGTGCCATTTTATTTTAAGCACTTTGGAATTTGAAATCCAAACTAAGTGCATTTTAAGTGAGTTAAAGTACCATATCATTAATAGTGTTACATTCTCTAGACATGGTATCATGATGACATTATATAAAAAACGATGAATATTGCTGTTGTACGAAACATACTGAATCTATACAGAAGCACACTGAACGTGAAGCAGATCGTTTTTGAACCATCAGTCTTATTGTTCATTGTTGAATATGACTTTAAACGCTATATGTAACCCTTTGCTCGACTGCTACATTTGTACTAGTCTTTTATTAAAAAATCTTGTATAGGTAAATAAGAAAAGGTCCTATCAAAATTTTCACATATATTTAAATTTTATCTACCAATAGACAAAGGCAAACAAGGTAAATGCAAATGTGACAAAAACACAGAGACGAGACATAACACACATAAAGAAAAACCATCAGTTACCGCCTTGGAACGGTCAATCGGCAAAAGGACAAACTGGGGTGCTTAAACCTGGTTTGTGGAGCGCTCCAACCTCGCACTTCCTGAAGGTTTTTCTAACAAACAAACAGTGTAAATAAACAACATCCCGTCAAAGTGTATAGAATAATTGATCTTTAAACATTTGCAAACATGATTTTGTTAATTAATTATCAGTATATCCGAGCAAAATGATATCAAGACAAATATGCAGCAAGCGTGTTAAATTATTCAAGAAGAGACCATTAGCCCTTTCAAAAGGAATATAGAAACAGTTTCATTGTAGAAACTGATATGTAATAAACAAGTCCATATACAAGCACTCTAAATCTGGAAGCAAAAGGTATACTTTGCCTAGTTGGTCGAGTACACCTCCTGCAACACCTCTTATTTCATGGCTCTGACGTTTTGAGCGTATGTCCCGACGGAAGGAAAGTTTCCATGGGGGCAGGTCTTGCAGCTTACCTGCAATTCTCCGGCGGTTCTATATAGGTAGCTGTCAAAAGTTGTACTCCACAATAAAAATGAGGATGTTATTATTATTATTTTTATTATGTCGCTGGGTTGAATCGAACAAGTTATCACCCCATCTCTTAGGTATTTATTCTTCAGCCAAAAACAATAACAAAAAACACAATAACCAAACAAAACACCCCAGAAAACAAGAACAAAAACCAAACCACAAACAAAACAAACAACAGCAACAAAACAAAACAAATAAACAAACAACAGCGACAGCAAAACAAAACAAACAAACAACAACAACTACAAAACAAAACAAATAAACAAACAACAGCGACAACAAAACAAAACAAACAACAACGACAACAACAAAAAACGTAATAGAAGATTCTGTATGAAAAATGCCATAATGTACGTTTACTACTTTAGGCTTCTCCTAATTAATATCGCCATGTTTTGCATTTATTTAAATTAAAATCAAATTTACAAGTCTATTATTAGTCCTTTCAATGACATATAAAAGTATCAGGATAAAACTTTCATAGTGAATGAGTTAAATAATATATTTATGATATCTTTGGTCGTTGTTGCTAGCAACGATATAAACATTTAATTTAATTTTGATACACATGTGCTATTATAATCTGCAATTGTTCGTAATTAATGGTACTCACTAAGAACAGAAAATGAATAAACTTGTATTACACACACTGAAATTTAGTGTCAAATATTTTATAGAATTACAATCAATTAGGTGTCAAAAATTATGATCAAACGGTAGACTGCCATAAAATACTAATTTAGACAATAAGCAAATAACACAAAATGTATCACATATATTTGAGAATATGTGCAGTAAATAAATAAATTATCGTTTACAATTTATACTTAGTTTTTTTTTAATTTTGATTGTTATGAAACTATTTAAAACTATAAATCATTTCTCAAATTCAATTATATAGACTAACACAGTTATGAACTAAAAACAAAAATACAACATGCAAAACATTTAACAACAAAACCCGAAAGTATGAACGCTTCACGTTGTATTTCATTATTAATGACAATTTATTTCTGTTATACATGGAGGTCTATAATTTTCCTGAATGATTGCATAAAATATAAATAACAGCTAAGAGAGAGTGTGAATGATTTTACCAAATGTCATTTAAAAGGCTCAGGAAATATTGACACACGCATTTCATCCATTCTGATTCCGGGGTAATTTATGAAGACGGCATTGAGATTTAAGACTCATTTTCAAAGAAAACTTGTTAGCTACGTTTTTTTTCTGTACAGGGATAAAGCTGTCATTTTTTTTTATAGACGGGATTCCTTTAATCAATTTTTAGACTCCCATTGAAATATGTCTCTAAATTTGTCTAATATTTGAAGCAGCATAATTGTTGCAGCAGGCACTGGATATTGAGTTTTTAGAGGATTCGGAAAATGGAGGTTTGGTTAATTGAAATATATAAATTATAAACCGGAGAAACAAATCCAATAACATTGACTGTTTTGATTATATATGAAGACAGGATGGAGCTTCGATTTTTTAAAATTTGTCTGGAAATTGCCGGCTGTCCACAACTTAAATTATTGTGCAGCAAAAATAAAAATGCAATAAACCTCACCTTACTGCAAAAATAGTAATACTTTCTAAAGAAAGATAGCACATGTAAGTTCACGTGTTCTCTAATATTATAAATAGAGAACGTGAGTTGCGACAATTAAAAAGCGTAATGACATAGCCTTGGAACACCACAGGACATATAACTATTTTGAATTCACACGCACAATTTATTCTGACGAATGGGATTATTCAGAAAGGAACTTTTAGACTTCTAAGAAGTTTAGAAATTGTAAAAAATAATAAATATTCAAATTGTCATTTAGCTTAGTTAGAGTGCAACGTTTTATTTGTAGAACATCAAAGATCTATACACGTATTTAGAAAGTCACATAAAATACATTTTAACACGTCAGAAATGCAAGCTTGAGAGGCATGTACATGTATGTACCGTATCGCGATTTCGAGAAGAATATACAAGGAGTCGTATCATCGGGTCAATATACTTACATACGTAAATTAGAAACTAGAGAAACAAGGCCAAACAGTTTAAACACTTGAATATAATAAGACAATGTATATTGATATATATCTGTCTGTTTAAAAAACTGAAATTTATGAATGAAGACAGTTCATACATTTGAAGACGATGCACAGTGTAAGCGATATATGCAGGTGATTAAAATGGACATTCAAAAGGCACATTCGATTATTTTAATATTGAATAAAATAACTTTTGTGTTAAACACCTATTTATGAAACATTGATTATTTCCAATGTCACTTCGTTCATTTTTTTCGCAGCTAAGGGCATGGGTGAAGATAATCGATAAGTTCTTTTAATTTATTTTTGTATAAATCACAACTAAAACAATGATACAATTTGATAGCTGTAAGTGCTGACCAAATAATATTGTATTAAGAAAAATAACAAGGTTTTATATGTTTTGTATAATTTAGAAGAAATCTAACATTACATTTAATAAACTATACCCAACGGTATCTTTCCAGCTAACCTGCTGTGCACCAATGGTTCCACCTGGACATATGTCTGATGTATTCTACTCTACAGATAATTAGCTGGACGTCGTCAATATGACCATAATTGTGTGATGTAACAAAAAACAAAACAAAATAAAAAACAAAACAAACCAGCATCAGAAGATAAAATATTGTAAACACACAACACAACATTCAACATAAACATATCTCAAATCCAAAAATTCAACCCCACACATTTACATATGCGTCCTTCTTAATAAATTTAATATAAATCAGGAGAATATCAAACATTTTTTTCTGGCTTTACTAAAACGCCAATTAAGAGTCGCTTTATTTTCTCCTAAATTAAACAAAACTGAAGAACACACTTTGCTACAGCTTGGATTCCGCTGATCAATCATTGTAAAAAGGTGTCTTGAAGCACTTTTCTGTTTAGACTATCGTCGTAGCATCTTCGGTCCTAGGATTTGGAAAAAGATTAGACTAGGGCTTTGGCGACAAAAAGCATAAAAGTATAAAGACGCAATATAATATAGTTTAAACAGTATGCACTGTTAATCAAACATTTTTTTTGTCTTGTATGTGATGTGATATACCGCAACAATCTATACATTTAATTTATATAATTAAAGAATATTGTGGTTAGCTTTTGAATTATTTATTGACAGTAATCTTTTCGATAACAGTTTTATGTTTATAGATCTACCACGCTGGATAGTCTAGATAGTATTTTTGAAACTATAGCCATCGGTGAAATTTTTCTGTCTATACGCTCTTTAGCAACTGTTGTGTAGATCAGGTCTTTGACCACAAACCTAACAATTGTTGAGCGACATGTCGCATCCTTATTGACTTTTTACAGTTGTATGAAATACCGTTGTCTCTCCTAGATAATAGGGAACAATAAAACAGCATGTGATGGGAACGAAAAATCAAAGTGGAAACATTATTTATATAGTTTATGCTTTGTATGTTAAAATACTTTAGGGTTAAGCTTTCTAGAGGCATGTTTTCACCAAGTTGAAATAACCCAAAATCATTTTATTCACAATGCTCAAATTATAAGTAGTGATATAAAAGTCTAATTTCCCTTTCCTCACAAAAATTGTAATCTGGTATATTTTGAAAAGGATTTATCCATACCTATTATTATTACAATACCCGTTCTCAGTCCCTTTGCAATATCATTGTCGAATCTCGATCGATTTATATTTTTATCGTTCCATACTTTGAATAGGGGAATTTATAGATTCATCGTTGAACAAATCAACAAGCATTGCAAAGATTGATCGTTGCTACTGGCAATCTTTGGCAGATTTTCCAGAATAAGAACAATAGGGTGATGGGACGGTTCAGTATAAAACTCAATTCACTTACAATAATATACAATACATACATGCGAAGCATCAAAGGCGACGCAAAAATGGAAGCGGTAAAGAGATTAAAGCAATATGGGTGCAAGTAACAAAGACATTTGAAACTAGCTAACTAAAACGTTAAGCTTATATTATTTGCTTGAATGTTTTCAGTATACTAAAAATCTCGACAAAAAGTATGTATAACTTATATTCCTGTGACCATAGAATTATTAAATACAAAAGGCGACACTATTTCATAGGTTGTGCAAGATGTTGCACATTATGTAGATGTGAGTTATGTAGATATTACATATGTAGAAAAAATTGACAAGGTTATTATAACTAACTTTAAAACTAAACGGCACACGCAGAAATTGCACATCTGAAGCAGCCTAAAATTACACAAATAAAGTTTGTTCAGATAATATTTTTTTCGATCTAAGTATCTTTTTTCTTTCACAGTATCTTATTGCTTATTTTATAAGTTATTATGAAAGATTTAGGAACACAACAATAAATAAAATAGAACGCCGTTTACCGAATTAGGACCGGTATCAGATTTAGAAAGTCCGCAAAACAAACTTTCCCCATGGGTAAATTTCAGTGAGCATTCCATATATATAGCGTCTCCAATGAAATAACATCCTTCAATGCATTGCATTTTCTGTATAGATATATAATGTTTTTTTTTTATCTCATTTATATCTTTTTGCATATATTAATAAGGTGCAATACGCTGAGCATGTTTTATTTACATTAATTTTAGTTTAATGGCGCACATAAGGCAAACAATATTAATTGATTTTATCAAGCGACTTATCTTAGATATATTTTACTGCTTTAAATTAAAGTTTTGAACGTTGAATGTAATTTTAAACTATTCCGCGGCTTTATGATCGACATTCATCTGACAGAATATCTCGCGTCCTGTAACAAATTTGGGGATGTGTTGGTATTGTGAGTTTAACATAACGCTTGCCAATTGCTAATCAATATCTATTGTTATCTAAACACGACGCGATTGTTTGTTATTTTCCTATGAGCTTTGCAACATATACCAAAATTTAAACAAGGCACATGACAAAGGTATTCATATGCAAGCCAAGTGTGAAAGTGAGAACAAATCTGTGATGAGTCACGTTGCCGAGGCTTTTATCTACTGTACATACTGTATATATGTTTATAGTTTATTTTATTACTAGTTATTATGTATGTATATAAGTTCTTTGTATCTGTTTTTACTCCCGATGCAGGTGCTTATTGTTAGTTGTTTCACTTTGACGGGATATTGTTATTAACACTGTTTGCTAGAAAAACCTCCAGGAAGTGCGAGGTTGGAGCGCTCCACAAACCAAGTTCCAAGGCGGTAACTGATGATTTTTCTTTACGTGTGTTATGTCTCGTCTCTGTGTTTTTGTCACATTTACATTTACCTTGTTTGCCTTTGTCTACTGGTAGATAAAATTTAAATATCTTTGGAAATTTTGATAGGACCTTTTCTTCTTTACCTATTCATTAAACAAAATTAGCAAACGCAACAGAAACCACCCTGGCCCTATCTCGCTATATCATCACAGTTTTCTTCAAACTTTTGCTAGACTAGAATGTAAATACTTTCCCCTTGTCGTTTTACATTTTAATATATGTTGCAGTATTGGACATCTATCATATTGTCTTCTTATAAATTAAAAAAGTTGTTGTAAACCGTTAATTCATAATAATCTAAGAATTAATAAATTAAAAATACCGAAAAGGTGTATTTATATGGGAGCATTTCTAAACACATTCTTATCAAAATAGATATATGCATACAGAAAATATGCAATATAAATGAGAAAAGTGTCCATATCCTTTAGTGATGTTTTAAAGATAATATTATGTCAAAAGAGAAAGAGAGTTTTTTCTTCATATGGGGAAATTTCTTTTTTCATCTTGAATTAATGCAGAAGGACTTTAGGAGATCTAAACCACATCTTTTAAATTTAAAAATATAACGCTGGCGACATTGTATTAAACATACTTTTAGCTTGCAGGCCATTATAGAACATTGTATGTTATGTCTCGCAGGTGTGAATACATAAAGTATCCAGACATCATTTTGTCATTTTACACATTATAACCCCTTTTCAAATGAAATAATCAGACAACGTCCTGTAATGACATTTCGAATAATACATAGAAAATCTCAATCCCGTATTATTGCTTTCCACATTACAGACAAATATTACATCAGCTATCCTAATAAACGTATACAAAAAGTGAAGTTATAGTTTTGCCAAATCCTCTCGAAATCCCAGAATCTAACTTAAGTACCTTTTATATAAGTAACTAGAAAAAATAAAAGTTATTAAAGACACTTTTTGTGAGAATTCTGAATATTAATCCACCGTTTCATTAAGATAATAACGAAGAGCGTACTTCAATCCTGTTAGAAAAAAGGTGTAGTTTATTTACTACCTTTATTATCATTTCTAGGGCCAAATTGTCTTTAAATATACTGCGTCGCCGGAATGGACAGTGTCTGTGTGGCTGAACCGTTACAAAATTTCTTAAGAGTCATGGACCTTATGTTCACGCTCATGTATTAGCATCTGATTCACCCTTATTCACCCTTATTTTAGACAATAGCAGAGAAAAAGATGTATATCTCTGAGTAGACAAGAAATAAAAGCTTCATACGGCTTCGGTGCATGTATTGTAACAGTTTTCTACTTCGGTGTAATTTTGTCTGTTCGTATGTTATGCATCTGTCATATTAGAATTATTATCATTTTTTTAAATACAGTGCAGCGACCAGTTATTTTCATAAAGGCATCGTCAAGCTTTTAGGTGGAGGAATACCCGAGATAAATGTCTGGGTAGAACCACCGGTGCACCGCAAGTCAGCTGTGGAAGTCCTTCGACACGAACGGAACTAGAACCCACGCAGTGAGAAGCTAAGCAGTCAGAGGAGTAACAAATCGGCGACACCACCACAACGCCACAGGCGCCCCCCGAAATAAGACTTGACTTATCAGTAATAGTTTGATGCTGCTGCTACTACAACTACTACTACAACTACTACTACTACTACTACTACTACTACTACTACTACTACTACTACTACTACTACTACTACTTCTACTACTACTACTACTACTACTACTACTACTTCTACTATTACTACTACTACTAAAACTACTACTACTACTACTACTACCACTACTGCTACAACAACAACAACTACTACTACTACTACCACTACTACTACCACCACTACTACCACTACTACATCTACTGCTACAACAACAACAACAACTACTACTACTACCACTACTACTACTACCACTACTGCTACAACTACTACCACTACTTCTACTACCACTACTTCTACAACTACTACCACTACTTCTACTACCACTACCCTCACCACCACCAATAATAATAACAATAATAGTAATAACAATAATAATAATAATAATAATAATAATAATAATAATAATAATAATAATAATAATAATAATAATAATAATAATAATAATAATAATAATAATATTTTTTGTAATGTGGCTTTTCAGATTTTCATGAAACTATTCACACGCTTCTTCTTTGTATTACGATCATGGACTTCTGGTAGCAGTGTTATTACGATATATCTAGGTATCTTAATATACGTATATACATCTCAATGCAGTTTTTTTTTCCAGATATAAACATTACAAGGCTCATCCTTTTACTTTATGACAATGGAATAGACTGTCAAAATGCTGGATAAGGCGGTATAGCAATGACACATTGTTTCACATCGAGTTAACGACGTTTGCTACATGCATATAACCGAAGGTGTTCAAGTCGATTGTCGTTTTATTCAAATTAATTCAACCCGTAGCTCGTAGCCATTGTTCATGTATAATATTAGATAATGATAGTGGAGATGGTGCAGCACGGTCTTTTCATCATGTTATAACAACAGTCATATAATAGGAAAACATTTAAAATGACCTATTTGTGTCTGGGCTAGTGTTGACTGCAAACTTATGAAATTAAAAATAAGTAAAGTCACTGTAAATGTTTGTCTTTAATTTACAGAAGAAACGGAATAGACACGTTAGCTGTTAAATCTATATCAACCAATCCATTGCACTTTTTCGAAGCAAACAAGAAGTCAAAAGAAATTGTACTTTCAGCTTATTTGATTTGTCAAGTTTTAATGTTTATTCCTTCTGACCCAATGTTTGCACCAAATCCAATAACCAATAAAATCAAGTCTGTCATCTGTCTACCATTCAGCATACAGATAGATATGTAAGTCAGAATCACATAGCTAGCTGACGTTATACAATTATATGAATGATTGGCGTGCATATTGTTTTTAATAACTCAATTGTTTGCAAGTAAAATATATGTATATATATTGTGCTATGCAATTATCTTTCATATTTAAACAGATCATACCCAAATCCGACATCCTACTTTAGGGATAGTTTCAAATACATTACCTTAATATTTCCAAAAAATTGGAATGATTATCAGTCAAGAGACTATATTCTTTATACGGAAAAGGAGAAAAACTGTTCCATATAAATATAGATGCAAAAACGATATTTCTGATAAAAGTTACCTAAGAAATGGCCACACTGGTCCTTATGCAAGGATTTGTCTATGATTTTTACACACAAGTTTGTATGATTTCGCCATCAGGAATCGTATTTTTTTACTTTACCTTCCCTGTGTGTTTATGTTCTCATTTTGATTTTATTTATGCGAAGTACATCCATTTGAATGCGTTTCTGTCCAGCATAATTCTGTTATGTATTACCTCAGAGTGACGACATCCTATGACTTAAGTGACAAGCAAATTATCCATTTTCTATTCCCGGATATTGACCGCAGCTACATTTGTACCATTCTTTCTTTGTAATATTCTATCAGAGAGGAGCTGATGTTAACTTTACACGACTTGCATAAATGATTTTCTTCTGAAGTTATATGTATAACGGAGAAAGATATTTTCTAGACAAATATGCCTCAAGCGTTTTGAATTATTCAAGAAGATACCATTAGCTCTGTAATAGGAACACAGAAACAGTGTCATTGTGGATAATTTAATATAAGTCAAAGAAGTCCATAAAACAAGCACTTTAAATATCAAAGCAAACTAATACTCTGTCTAGTAGGTCGAGTTATCGGCTCGCAACAGCCCGGGCTACGGTGCTGACTTTTTAATGTAGATCCTATCCAGGTCGAGACTTTTCATGTGGGCAGGTCTTGCAGCTGACCACGAATGTGCCTATAGCTAGATAGTTGTCATGATTCGTACCCTGCATAAAAAAGTTGATGTCACTATTATAATTATAGTTTTGTGGCTGGGATGAATTTAACAACCAAATTCTTTACTCCCACTCATTTGTATTTATATGACTCATGCATGCATTGGATGTACCATTAAACAATTCTCTATTAATTCCACACAAAACGGAGAAATTAGATCCTGCGCCATACGAAAATGATAAAACGTATGTGTTACTGCTTTAAGCTTCTTCCAAGAAATATCGCCACGTTTTGCAATTTAATACAATAAAATGAACAAGCTTATTTTCTGCACGTATTACTCGCCGGATAAAGCAATGAACAGCGAATGTGTAATATTTATGATGTTTGATTTTTTGCGATATACAATATTTGTTTACGATATAAACGATATCCTTAACCTTTGATACGCAAGTTTTATTATAATCCGTTAACATTATTTCATAATTGACGATACTCACTTAGAATATGAATTAATTCAAATGTATGCTTAGCTTAGAATATTACACGCACTGAATTTTAGTATTGAATACCTTATCAAATTAAAATCAACAACGTGCTTAAGAACAGTCGTCGAAAATCGAATGTAAAAAAAATGTCTGAAGATAATTAAACTTTTTATAGACAATTAAAGATAGCTTTACAGATTTCTTTTTAGAAAAATGCCACAAATAAATGGATAATCGTTTACAATTTTATTAAGTTCATTAAAACGTTTATGTCGTTTAACTCATTAAAAAAAGAAGTTTCACGAAAGACATATTTAAACTTTTTTTAAAAATACGTCTTAAAAATTGAAAAATATTAGTTTATATTTTCAACTATAAATCTTTTCTTGACGATATCTAAGTTGTAGATTTCTGGAATAAAAAAGAAATAAACATGCAAAACATAACACTCTTTGCAAGAAAATACGAATGTAAGTTCATAAGTTAGAACGCATCAAGAATATATTTCATTACTAATGGCCAGTTATTTCTGTTCTATCTAGACATATGGAAGTCCGTTCTTTTCTTGAATCACTTTATAAATATATATAATAGCTATTCGAGAGCGTAAATGATTTTTACAAAATGTCCTTTAAACACGTTAGGAAATAATGACACACGCAATTTATTCATTCTGACGCCGGGGTAATTTATGAAGGCGACATTAAGATTTCATAATCATTTTCTAAGAAAACAAATAGGTACGTTATCTCTAAACAAGTCAAAAATAGTCACTTTGTTATAAATGGGATTTCTTTGAATCAATATTCAGATTGCCATAACAATACGTCTTTAAACATTTCTCATATCTGAAGCAACATCGTGGTTGCAGGCACGGAATTGGGTTTAAGGTTTTAAGAGGATTTGGAGAATGGAGGGTTGGTTAATTGAACTTTATGAATTATAAACCGGAGAAACAAATGCAACAACATTGGCATTTAAGATTAAATATGAAGACATGATGTCTGCAATTTAGATTTTTTTTAAAAACGTGCATGGAAAGTGCCGACTGACACTTATGCAAAAGCCAGGCATTGAAGTTACATGTAACTTGCAAGTATAAACCTATCGTAGAAGGAAATATAATACCGAAGATGTTTGTAGATGAGAAAACTGATCAAAGACGCTTAGACAAGATAAAGCTTTGCTTTAGTTGTCTGTAAATCTGATTTTAAAATATCAATCAAGAATTTGTCGACTGACAAAAAAAGTTCCACAACATAATTAGAAGAAGCTTAATTTTCTTACTGCATATTGCTCAACAGTTTTACGGTTGGCTGACTACACAAAACACCTTTCTTTAGAAAACGAGGTAAAAACTGTTGCATATATTCAACTACTGGGGTGAATTAGATCTTGATTACATGTTGTTAACATGTCGTGGAAATCTTGTCTAAATCACAGCAAGATTCGCCAATTGAACCATTGTACACCCCACTGCAAAGTATTACTTCTAAAGCAAGATAACACATGTAAGGCCACGTTTCACTCGTTTTTTTAAATAGAGATCACAAATGGCGACAATATAAAAGCGTAACGGCTCCAACAAGGTAGCATTGGAACACCGTAGGACATCTTATTATTGTGAAGTCACACGAACATAATCCATTATTACGAACTGCTTATTCAGAAAGGAGACTTTAAGACTTCTAAGAAGTTTTAGAATGTAAGATTTTTTTTTAAAATATTTAAACTTTCATTAAGCATGATTAATGTACGCCAAGTAATGTTGAACATCATAGCTCCATATTTAGAAAGTCACAAAAATGTCTTAAACACATCCACTATTAGATCCACAAGCTTCAATGCACGCATATACGGTATCGAGATTTCGAGAGAATTATGCGAGGAGCCGTCTCCTCGGGTTAATAAACTGACGAAAGTAACAAAACAAGTGGTGAAACAAAGGCAAATAATTTCCATAGTATAATAAGACATGGTATAGTTTTGATATATATCGATTTGATTGGAATCCTGATATTTTAAGTAAAGTAGAAAGTCAATTCATTGTAAGATGATGCAGTGTTTTAGAAATTATGAATCATATCTATTAGACTTAAAGGCAATTATTGATAAAACCTTGATTAGTTACAATATTAACTCTTTCAGTTTTGCAACTAGACATGGGTAAAGACAATCTATACAGTAAAGCTGTTAAATTCTCTTCTTTATAACTATAGACATGATTGTAACATTGATAGCCACGTGTGAAACTCTGCGTCATACTGACTTTCAACGGCCAGACTGTGGTGCTCAGAAGTTTATATAAAACAACGTTATTCTTTTATTTAAAAGTATTTTTGCAACCGCATTCTTGGTAAGTTGCACTCATTTACTTTGAAAAAGAGTAATTAATCATTTGATTTCTTCAGATGAAAGCAACAACAACAGATTTCTCTTTAAAGCAGCATTAAAAAAGTTACTGGAAGATACGAATGTATTTTAAAAAGAGTTCTAAAAACAATTTTGAAGCATTATAAGGTAAACTAACCTAATGATTGTACAGTGTAAACAGAAACAAACTTTGATTAAAGCGTGGATTTGTAAAATGGTAAGGTTTATTCAATGATAGCATTGAAATAGATATTTATCTATAGAATCAGCAATGTTTAGGGAAAATAATGCGATTTAATCGACATTCATCTGACACAATATCTTACGTCCTGTCACAAAACCGAGGGTGTGCAAGTATTACGAGCTGACCACTCGGTCCATTTTGCCGACTGACCGTTCCAAGGCGTTTACTGTCGGGTTTGCTCTTTTCGTTAAATGACCCATCACAAATTTGTTCTTACTCTTCGCCTGGCTTGCATGTGAATACCCGTTGTTCTGTGCCTTTTCGGGGTTTTAATATATGTTGAAATGCTCATAGGACTTTGTCATACATTCTTATTTATAAGCTGACCGTAACGCATGCCAATGGCTAATAATACATGATGTTATCTAAAGAACGGAATTGTTCTTTTGTTTCTCTTTCTGTTACGAGGCATCAGCACAAGTTTGGTCCTACTGGCGATGTCCAGCTAGTAACTGAAGTAGGATTACCCCAGACTTATGTCTAAGAAGATCCACAGGCGTATCGCAAGTTAGCTGGAAAACATGGAAGTTCCCGACCGGAACTGGACTCGAACCCACTTGGTGAGGGACTGAGACAGCAGGAGACAAAAGTATTGTTCAGAGTATGTACGTAGTATGGCAGTAAGTTCTAATCTTTAGCCAATTGATCAGTATAACGAAAATGATACGCTTCTTCGTTTAAGGATACACACTTTTATTATTTCTTGAAACAATTAGATAAAACACTAGAATATGATTCGTCAATTTGAATGTTGGTAAACACAGTTTGATACGAATCCATAACTGTGCAGTTTGTTTTCATTGTGATTTAACTACAGCGAAAATTACTATACAGAAAAAACAACCTTTAGAAATAATATTAAGGTGAATTGTATATGTTTCTGCAGTTTCTTAGTGCTAAATACTGAAAAAATAAACATTGACTTCGAAGAAAGTATATTTTGTTATCACTTACGACAAAAAATCATGAGTAGTTCTTTGTATGATCTGTTTACAAATTCATCATCTCCTGGGACAATCTCCCATCTCCTATCTAGTGAATCGACAGTCAATATATTTATGTGTTCTACATATCCAGCATATCGAAAGGCATTACTTACCCTTTCCCTACCACCAATTTGACTTAATCTAGAAGTTTATCGTAAGTCAGAAGAAAAATCACGACAAAATCGAATCTTCTTAAACAGTAAAACATACAGAGTAACAATTACATTCTACAATAAAAAATGAAATACCAACATCAGTTTTGTAACTGAATAATTACAAACGTTCACATAAAAAACATGAGCTATTTCACGTTATTTTATAAACTATTCTTTATACAATGCCACGATGCAAACATAGTAGAGCATATTTTCTTATAGTAATTAAAACAATAGATGTAAACATGTTTCCCATCCTGGAAATTTATGATAATATTTTAAGAAATATTTTAAGGGGTGTTAATAGGGGAGTTATGCATAGGAACATGGTTACTAAAATAGATATACGCATACAGATCTCGGCGCCGTATGACCTATCAAGTGTCGGTGTGCCGTAACCCAGCCCCCAAATAAAAAAAAACGCATACAGAAAACATGCAACATGTTTATATACTTTGCTAAGTATTTTGCATGTTTATGATATATATATATAAGAGAGAGAGAGAGAGAGAGAGAGAGAGAGAGAGAGAGAGAGAGAGAGAGAGAGAGAGAGAGAGAGAGAGAGAGAGAGAGAGAGAGAGGGATAGGGAGAGAAAAAGAGATGTGTGTATATATGTATAAATAAATAAATATATCTATATATATATCTATCTATCTGTATCTATATCTATATCTATATCTATATCTATATATATATATATATATATATATATATATATATATATATATATATATATACACACATCTCTTTTTCTCTCCCTATCCCTCTCTCTCTCTCTCTCTCTCTCTCTCTCTCTCTCTATATATATAAATATATATATATATTCTTCAATGTCTTTTCCACAGAGAATGCTATGTTAATTAGAGTAGATTAGTATTATTCTTTAATAGTGATATTCCCTGCTAAGCATATTTATTGGGTAAAATGTTTTGAAGTCTTTGAGTAAAATACTTTTTAGTCTTACATCAATACATAAGGATTTCGAACATTGCAATACCCATTAGATCTAAACGGATGTCCCGTCTTTTAAGATAAATAATATAATGCCTGCGTGATTACACCATCACAGAATGTGCTATTCCTGGCAGGTGTAGGGAGAGTGTACAAAGTAAACAAGATTTTTAACAGGTTATATTCATTTTGATTTCATAACAGACAACATAAATAATGACGTGCATTATTTCTGCTTTCATACATTATTATTTTATTCACAACACATTTCTTCACCTAAGCATCAACGGAATTCCAGTGTAAAGAATACCTTACTTGTGAACGCAATGTATACTGCAAACCTGTTCGCGAAACGTTTATCTACTTTGCTGTGTTTGTAAATATTAAACACTCTCTTAATGAATTTCTACGTCATATAATGTGATGAATTGCCAGTGGTGGAATCATTACTTTTGCACTTTGTTGTGTGTTTCATGAACTGTAAGTAAAAACTAGGGTTTTATTATCCTAAGTTAAATTAATTGCGAAATATGCCAAACAATATAAGTTTGTATACGAATTATCGCTATAATAAATTCACGTACACGTATCAAACTGACGATTTAATAATTTTTAATGTCTGTATGGTTTAGTGCATGCAAACATAGATTATATATATGTTTTCTCATTTTTTCGATATTTCAACAATATCCTTTTAGGTATAACTCGAACCGAATATGATAGATATGCTTGTTCGTAGTGATTAATAGTTCAAACGTGAAAGAAAATGAGAAGATAATACATAACAAATAGAAGTCAATTTAATTCACTTCTGATTTTTATTTAAAATTATAAAATGCAAAATATCGCCTTTTTGATTAGCTACGTTGCGTCTGACAGATATTATCTTGTCATTCTAAACATTACAATTGTTATTCGAAATCAGACAACGTCCTATAAAGGTTGCAATATATTTTAAATATGTAATCAAAACTCAATCCTGTATTATTGCTATCCATGTTACAAACAATCATTGTATTAGGCTTCAAGTCTCTGCGTACGTAAAAAAAATCAAACCATACTTTTGCCAAATGAACTCGAAATTTCAAAACCCAATGAGCGTGCCTCCTAGATTATTAGACCGAATAATGAAGTTATTTAACACACTAATTTTTGACGAATCCAAATATTGACCCACAATTTCATTAAGATAATGAAAAGTGTGTATTTCAATTCTGATTGAAATAAATTGTAGTTTTTTTGCTTCCTTTGTTGTCATTTCAGAGCCAAGCTTTCCGATCTCTTAGATGTCCTTGATATTTTGTTCAATCTCTCAAGCTGATGTTTTATTCTCTGATCCAGAAACTATTTGACAAAAGCAGAGAAAATGTTTTATATGTTTTAGATGGCAGAAAATAAAAGCAGTTCTTCATACGGAAGCGTTGCATGCCTAATTATATTTTTCTTATTTAATGTACTCTTTTTCAGTTGGAATGTTATGCATTAGCCTTATACGTATCTTGTTTGACTTTGAACGAACAATTACTCTATTATAATATGATATATCATAATAATGATATCATTTTATAATAATAATAATAATACTACTACTACTACTACTAATAATAATACTAATAATAATAATAGTAATAATAATAATAATAATAATGTATGAATACGAAGCACGCCAGAACAAAATAACCTTAGTAGTATCATCACGATACTAGGAATAAGTAATAATTTCGATCATATTTTACTCTCTCTCTCTCTTTCTATTTAAATATTTGTTAACTCAAAATGAGGGATAATATGAAAGGGAGAAATAAAAGTCATTAATAATTATATCTATAGAGATCCGGAACCGTAGAATTAGTGATGATGATAACCAATCGTTCATTGAGAGAATGATAGAGAGTAAGGTAAAATAAAAAGGTGACAATGAACGTATATGCTCTATGCCACAACAATGAAAAAACAATGGATGTTAAAAGCATCATGATTCCGATATTTAATTTTCTTTGTATCGAGAGATGTGTCACTTCTTTTCTCCATCCACGTTTTCAGCTTAAAACTCGAGTAGTAAAAACCAAATCCTCCAAAAAAATCTTTCATCATCATGATTGATTTTCGGTTAATGGGGTATAAGGTATAAGCTAATAGATATTCGCGACATTTATCATGTATCTTCAAATCTAAATACAGAATACACATGCTTTATGGTAATCTTCTGCAAGTGCTTTAGGGCAATATTATATAAAGGTTTAGAAAAGAACCACAAACATTATCAAGTGCGTATTTGAATTCCGTTTCGCGTAGATGTATCCATTTTAAACGCTTTAAAGATTATTGTAATTATTACTCTTTGATGTTTTATTTTTTGTCGTGCAGCCTTGTCTTATTTCCACAATATATTAAAATTCAAACCAATATAGATAGAAAAAAATAAAGAAGCATTTTCATACTTTTGTTTATCTCACAACCATATATTGCTTAAGCTCTATTCTTCTATTCATAATCTCTATACGTCAATAAACCAGATCGATGCTTTGTTAAATCCTCTCGAAATCTTAGTACCCTAGGTTAGCCACTTATATAAGTATTTCAAATAATGAAAACGTTTGAAAATATCTTCAGTTACCAGTCTGAATATTGATTCATGGGTTCTAAAAGAAAACAACAAAGTGCGCACTTCTATCCTGTTTCTAGAAAAAAGTAAAGCTAATTCATCTAATTCGTTAACAAGTCCAAAGTCTTCTAGTGGTCTATAAAAATACCTTGCAGAAGGAATGGGTGTATTGCATGTGGTTTTACCATTAAACGTTTTAATGCTTGTTTCTGGTGATGTTTACAGGAAATTCACGATAATGATCTGTCCTTCTATTCAGAATTTATATCACCAGTGGTCTGCGTGTATAAATCAATAACGCGGACACTTTTCCTTACTGTGAATTGTGTGTATTTGCTTACAATTTGTCATTTTATGATTATATCATTATATATACAAATAGAATATACTGTTTATAAATTGTTTCAAGTGAATTTTATGTTGTGATGATATTAGTCAATTTTGTTTTCTCATAGTGAGAGATATAGAGAAAAGCAATACAATTGTTGAATTTTGCTACACCATACAGCAGTCATGTCACAGCGTTCTCCATCCCTTTGTAACCTCTCTACGCCTTCATAGCATGTTTCATTCGGGTTACAACAGCCAAATCATGTGTATGAAATCAACTATTTAGTACAATATCAAACAGAAAGTGCAGGAGAGCAAAATTTAAGCATGCATTTAACCTGATACTGAAACAATGTTAACTGTAGAAACTGTAAAAACAACACTTGAAAATGGATATCCTAAAATAATGCAATTCTTATGTTTTAAGTCATACTTATTTAAATTCACAGATCTTATCTCTAGCTCAATTTGGAGTTGTTAACTGACAACGTTTTGGAAACCACTTTTCTAAACCATTATTTTATCATTTTAAGAGTCTAGAGTTGTAATTCGGCTCATAAGTTCAAGAATCATGTTTATGTCACTGTGCTTTGTGCTAATGGTTTAACCTATTCTTAGAGTACTGTGTCTGCTCGTTGTATCACATTTGATGACATTCTTTCACAGTTAAAACAACATTTTATGTGATCCAGAGAACAACGTTTTCTATTGTGTGTAGTTTTTGTTGATAGAAAAGTAAAACTTCATAACCTTTCAATAAAAAAATATATTACTAAGCCCAGCATATGTTAATGGTGTGAAAAAAATAGTCAAAATAACAAAATATTTTTGATTAAAACTATTTAAAATGTCGTGAATGAATGTTTACAGAGATTCTGGAGAGATATTTCATTCAGTTGCTAACCTTGGTAACCTTTATTAAAGACGCAATGATTAAAATTGCAGTCATGTCATATATCATGTGACATCGTTTTGAGACATGAAATGATATATAAGGCAGACTTTGCAAATTTGTATTACTTTAAGGAATTATTTGGATGATTTATCATAACTCTAGAATGACATTCATTTAACAACACTTTATACCATATAATGTAGCACTTTAACTTTTCTTTTGAAGATGCATTTCGTTTTCAAGGTTTTATAAAGCGACAAATGGCTATCAGATATGACGAATCACCTCGTTTATCATACATTTGTTTCCCCAAAGATATCTTAACGGAGGAAAATACCAATGATGTTTCAGCATACGAAGTTAGACTGAACTGCGATTTTTATATCATAAAAGGATACAATCAGCATAGCTCCTGGCCTTATTCCAGTGACGCAAGCAACAAAAATAAAGCCTAATGTTTGAGGTGATGAGCCAACTGTCGAATCTTAACTTAACCTGGAGGTGTATGCCAATTCTAAATGTTACTAGACAGGAAATCAATTTTTTTATTGAATGACCATGTCAAATATACACCGAATAAGCTGGTTTTGGGGACACTTATTACACACATGATTAGAGTCAGATTACTTCACGAAGTTTGGACGTTTAGATCGAGAAAAGAACCATTCAATAACATTTTTTGCTTTCCAAATAGTCAATACAATCCCAGAGTTCTAGCACATAGGAACTCTAATGGTGGTGAATAATCGACCAGTAGGAACTAAATTGACCTTGTAACAAGGCGCAAATCAAATCTGTCCTTCCCCTATTCAACAATAGGCAGGAAAACAACGCTTGATTGATGGTAATGTCAAAACACACTTATGATTTTCTAGTAAGCGCGTTTATTGTGTTGATATGCTTTAAATGTCCACATATACAATAGTATATATTGACAAATGTTAATACCTTAGATAAAATACTACAACGATAGCTGAGATATACACTTTTTCTTTTTCAGGATGTACAGTTTTAAAAAAACGAAATGAGAATATTTACTGCTTTGCCATGAAACCAATAAAGTCAGTTTACAGAAATATTCGTTTAAATTTTCTTCCATTAAGTGACATTCTTAAACTAATATGTTGTGCTGTTGTGTGCTCTGTCGTAAATACAGTGCCAAGGAGATGGAGTATTCCATTTTGATAGATTTAAAAATAAGTGAAAAAACATGTTACACGTAATTCGTTCAGTACATAATTCAGGTTTACTTACAGACAACGTTGACAATAATCCGGTATCTAAGCAAATGACATTTTCAAATGTCAAACTACATTAATAATCTTAATGCTTTTAATGTCGCACGATCTTTGAACATTTAAAATTCTTTCAACAATTTAAAGATGTTGTTTTTCTTTGGCAAAAATATTAGAAAAAGGAAGAACAAGAGACTTTACTGTAAAACAGCTCGTTTTTTATTTTTAGCATTTTTTTTATTAAAATATATAATTTCAATTTGCTTTTTACTGCCTAAACAGGTACATTGTATAGTTTCCGAATGTTAAGAAAGTGCAGTGTACTTGCACGTATTTGTTATACCTAATTGGAAACAGCCAGAGGATTGAAATTCATTCCACTTAAGCAAATGAAGTAAATTGAAATTTAAACACTAATTTAAAAAATAAAGAACAGCAGTTACAAGTTAAATTTCCACATTTTCTCGAAATTTAGAATGACTACCATCTTAGCAATAAACTATCATTTAGTTTTTGCACTCACAAATTCTGAAATACCAGGATAGGTCGAGTTTTCAATAAAAACTTACTTTCCGTGCGTTTTTAAACCTACCTCTCTGGGATGAAAATGATCTGTGGAAATATTCTGGTTTAAGATTAATTTAATTCAAACATAAAAATTGCGGAAGAATCTGCAATAGTTAGTCTTATTATACTATAATGAAAATTTCAGTAAAGTAATATATATGATGAGATTCCCATTTATAATACCCTGTTTAAAAAAGATGATGTACCGCCTTTTGTTATATAGATTTAATCAATCACGAATAATAGGAAGAAACAGGTCATTTATATGTTTTATACGGTAATTAAACATTGAAATGGAGTTGAGGGATTGAAATGTACATGTATGAATAGTTCATATAATTTCGCATTTTATATTTATCTATAGTAGTAATAAAAATAATATATTTTCTAAAATTGTTTTAATTTTAATAGTTTACTGCAGAACAACCTTTATGTTGAGCCTGGATATTGCATTGACTCGTTCTAAAAATAGCAAACATTAATATATAGCACAGATTTTAGCAAAACTTGTTTATGTTAAATGCCACCCGGAGTGCTTTCAAATCAACATAATTCCATACATTGTTAAGTCAGAAAAAAATCAAGCAAACCTGATGCAAAACCACGTTTAATAATTAGGCATAAGTGCATCAAACTTGTCGTCTAGGAAGTGGGTGTAAACGAATTCAGTTATCATAAGTGACTTACTATAATGATGTATGCAAAAAACTAAAATAAATATAAATATAAACAAAATTTCCTTCTTTATCACTGTATTGCCCGTCTGAACATAAACAATATATGATATAGAGCGAAACTTACATCAAATACTTTTTTCAATATGGACAATTTTGCGACAATCCTAAAATTCATTATATCTTACGAATTGAAAAATGTAATCTTTTTCATTTAAGCAGCAAATGCTTTTGCACGGTATAATAAGAGAGTTACTTTAAGCTAATGACTACATATGTATAATAATTGTAATTTACATGTATGCAATGTATGGCTTTCTGTTTCTTTGGAACGAACTTATTTTACACATGCACTATTTTCTCTATCGTAAATCAAAACTTTTAATGAGGAAACGGAATAGGTGCGGAATTTTTTAAACCGGACATGTTGTACACTTTGTGATTTCTGCAGTTATATCACGATTTCAAAATGCATTTGTTTTGGAAAATTGTCTAAAATGGTCTTAATTATTTGCTGCATGCCGAACTGTTGTACTTAAAGCTTTGCTATGATATCTTGATCATGTTATGAATCTTTTTATGACAACTCATTTCTTCCGACCAAGAGTTTGTGCAAAGTACATGGACCATTCAAATCAAGTATGTCATCTGTATACCATTCTGTATACAAATAAGTATGAAAGTCACAATCGAATGGCTTACAGACGTTATAAGATTAAATCAATGGCTGGTGTGCATATTGTTCTGAAATGGACAGAAGTTTGTAAGCAAAAATACTTTTGATGCTATATTAGTAGGAAACTTTTATTTACATTAAACCAGATGACGTCTTAAACTAATAGTCTACAAAAACATATATTAATTAAAATATGAAAGTGGATGATAATCAGTCAACATACTTTACTTGGTATACGGAAATGGGTTAAACCATCCCATATGGATACACAAAAGATCTCTCTGAAGTGCTAAACTCGTACTTATGCATTAATGTGTCTAGGATTTGCACAAGTACATCCATTGAATGCGTTTCCATCTGGCATAATAATATTCTGTATACCCCCGAGTGACGACATCCGATGAATTTTTATCTATTTGTATTATACGTTACTACGCCCCCACTAAACTTGTCAGGCTAGTTATCCTTTTTCTATTCCATTAATCGCAGTCACATTAAATAGCATTGCAGTTCAAATTCTTTACCAAAAGTGCACAGAATTTCCACGTTTCTACGTTTTAAAGTCAGTTGTTTCGGAAACATGTAATTTTTTTTTCAAGAGTAGACAACTGTGAATATAGTAAAATGCATTTAAAAAAGATAATTGAAAACCAAATATTTACAACATCATACTATCAATTATAGTCCATTTACTTAACAT
Source organism: Sinonovacula constricta (assembly GCA_007844125.1). NCBI lineage: Eukaryota > Metazoa > Mollusca > Bivalvia > Cardiida > Solecurtidae > Sinonovacula > Sinonovacula constricta. The sequence goes on along the minus strand of CM017558.1, from coordinate 28,774,938 downwards.
GGTATCATAACGACATTGCATCAAATATGATTGCTATTGTTACAATAGCAAACGAAATGAATTGATATGAAACCACATTGACAGTAAAACAGTTTGTTTTTATACCACCAATCTCAATATTACAAGTTATTTGGAATGACTTAAAATGCTTTCTGTAATCACAACACTGTACTCGACTGCTTCCTTTGTACAATATTTCTTTTTTTCCAGAGAAGAACTGATCTAAACTTACAAGAAGTTCTCGGTTTGTCGAAGTAAAATATTTTCCAGACAAATATACCGCCATCGTTTTGAATTATTCAATAACAGGATATTTGCCCTGTAATAGGATCGTTGAAACAGCGCCCTTGTTGATAATTTAATATAAAAGAAAGAAGTCCATAAACAATCAATATAAAAGCAAAAAAGCTGATATTTTGCCTAGCGGATCTAGTTACCGACATGCAACTCCTCTGAATATATGAACATTAATTTATAAGTGTATGTCTCATCCAGGTTTTGATGTGGGGAAGTCCTGCAGCTGACATGCAATGCACCTGTGGTTTTTGGTAGAACGTTGTCATAGAAAATGTAAATGTCGCTATCACGATTATACATGAAGTTATGTAGATGCGGTGAATTTTCTAACCATAACTCGAACTCTTTGGTATTTATATGGTTCATAAAGCATTATCAATTAACATTCCTCCTTCCAGAGACAAAACGACCCAGTACCGAAGATAAGAAAATAAGAAAACGTTCATTTTGGTACTTCAGACTTTCTTCAAAGACAGTTCTGTCTATCGATTTACGTACGTACTTAGCTATCTCTCTTTATATGTATATATACACAGTGACGGCAGCACTGTATCTGCTTCAAGTGGACACCATCATCCAGATTACTGAAATACTGTTGGTGGGACGATAAACCCAATAAACAATAAACAATATATATATATATATATATATATATATATATATATATATATATATATATATATATATATATATATATATATATATATATATTCTCAGAAAATTTGGACTAAAACAACAACAACACATTCATATATATTATATATACACAGTGACGGCAGCACTATATCTGCTTCAAGTGGACACCATCATCCAGATAACTGAAATACTGTTGGTGGGACGATAAACCCAATAAACAATAAACAATATATATATATATTCTCAGAAAATTTTGACTAAAACTACAACAACACATTCATCTGACATCTCATTTCCTGTCACAAATCAGAGATTGAGAGATTGTAATGTTATTTTAGGCTGACAATAACGCATATATTTACCTTGTTGTAATTTAAATACAACGGGATGTGCAGATTATGTAAATTGTATGACAGTGCGTTTTGTTTGCAAACTGGAATGTTCAGCTCTTTATCCATAGGATAAATAATGTCGACATTAATCGACATTTAACTGACACAAATCCGATGGTGTACAGGTATTATAAGCTGATCAGAACGCATGTCAATCAGTACAAATTGCAATCTTAATATAACGGGATTGTTCTTTTGTTTTCTGTTTTGTTACAATGCACCGACACAAGTATGATCTATTGGCGACGTCCAGCTAATTACTGAAGTATTATTCCTGTTTTCGGCCATTTTTATTCCCCACACATTACTTCTCCTAAGCATCAACCGAATTCCAGTGTAAAGTATTGCTTACTGGTAACTGCAGTTACTCTATACGGCTAGCCTGTTCACGGAACGCATACCAAATTTGCTGCATGTGTAAATACTAAATACTCTCTTAATGAATGTTACTACTTCGTCAAAATGGATGTATTGCGTGTGGCTTAACCGTTACATCTGCACTATGCTATTATTTTCTTGGGTTTTATTATCTAAAGTCATACTAATTGCGAAATATTCCACACAAATTTCTTTTGACGCAGCCATCAATTACGATAACTTTAGTGACATCCAGCTATTTGGTGGAGGAAGACCCAAGACAAATATCTGGATCCATCAGGACTCGAACCCACGCGGTAAAAGTCTTAGCAGTCAGAGTAATCGGTGACTCTACTACTTCTCCACGGGCGCCACTATAAAAATGTATTTGAAGATAATATTAAAAAACTAACAAACGCTTCATATTTGTAACATTGACATGACTGACGTCAGATCAATTTAATTCATCTTTATATTTATATTACCTTTGAACTATATCCGAAAAGCAAAACGTCGCCTTTTAATGAACGACGTGGCGTCTGCCAGCCTAAATTTTGCTAAAATCTTCTCGAAATCTCAAAACCCAAATGTGCGTGCCTTCTTTATTGGTAGTTAAAATAATGGAAGTGATCTAATAAACAATGTTTGTGTTGTTCCTCTAATCTAAAATATACATCTCTTGCTTCTAAACAGTACGTTGACATTATTTTTTTTTAATGGTGTCACTACTTTCATAATAACTAAGCAAAGAAAACGTCAGCTCTTGGAAATTATTTCTATTCAAACAGATCGGGTTTCTTTTCATTGCTCGCATTTGAGAAACCTATCAGAAAGTGCGAGGTTAGAGCTCTGACAAACCGGTTTAAGCACCCCAGTCGGTCTTTATTGCCGACTGACCAATCCAAGGCGGTAACTGTCTGGCTTGCTTTTTTTGTGAAATGACTCATCACATATTTGTTTTTACTTTCATATTGACTTGCATGGGTATACCTTTGTATCTGCCTATTCAAAATTTGGTTAATGTCGCAGTGCTTCTAGGACTTATAGGTCATATATTCTTATTTTGCATTCTTATGTATATATATATATATATATATATATATATATATATATATATATATATATCATGCGGATGATGCATAACTTTATCTTTATTCTGTAAACTCAGCATTAAGATTTTTTTTATATAATCTCTTTATATCTGGTCTAGAGTTGATTAAAAACTTACGAAATTTAAATATATAACGCCACTCTGCATTTTTGTATTTACAGAAATCGAAATGAAAAGAACATGTAAATTTTAAACTGTCCCTACTCTTAAAGAAATAATAAGTTCAAACATTTTTACCGGTTTAAGCCCTTAACAGTATATCATCCAGTCCGTTGCGCACCATGCAGAAAGAGAGAACAAATTGTAATTGTAACTTATTTGATCAGATAACTTTTAATAGCAGATCCAGTTCATAGAATAACATAAGATAATACATAATAAATAGAGGTCAATTTAATTCACTTTTTTTTTGAAATTCTAAAATGCAAAACGTCGCCTTTTTGATTAGCTACGTTGCGTCTGACAGATATTATCTTGTCATTCTAAACATTACAATTGTTATTCGAAATCAGACAACGTCCTATAAAGGTTGCAATATATTTTAAATATGTAATCAAAATCAAAACTTAATCCTGTATTATTGCTATCCATATTACAAACAATCATTGTATAAGGCTTCAAGTCTCTGCATACGTAAAAAATCAAACAATACTTTTGCTAAATCCACTCGAAATTTCAAAACCCAATGAGCGTGCCTTCTAGATAAACAGACCGAATAATGAAGTTATTTTAGACACCAATTTTTGACGAATCCAAATAATGACCCACAATTTCATTAAGAAAGTGCGTATTTCAAACCTGATTGAAAACTGTGTAGTTTTTTTGCTTCCTCTGTTGTCATTTAAGAGCCAGGCTTTCCTCAAATATACCACGTCTCCGGAATGGACGTGTTCTGTGTGCTGAACCATTAAACGTCTCTTAAATGTCCTTGATATTTTGTTTAATCACTCACGCTGATGTTTTATTCTCTGATCCAGAAACTATTTGACAAAAGCAGAGAAATTTTTTTTTTGTTTAAGATGGCAGTTCTTCATACTGACTTATTTGGTGTATTCTTTTTCTGTTGAAATGACTTTGAACGAACAGTTACTCTATTTTAATATGATATATCATAATAATGATATCAAATAATAATAATAATAATAATAATAATAATAATAATAATAATAATAATAATTATAATAATAATAATAAAATAATAATGATACTACTACTTGTACTACTACTTCTACTAATACTACTACTACTAATGCTACTACTACTAATACTACTACTACTACTACTACAACTACTACTACTGCTACTACTACAACTACTACTAAATAAATAAATAAAACCTTTATAAATGTTGCTATTTTATTTACAGGAGGATACCTTCTTATATATTTAGCACACATTTTCTTTACCAGTCTCATTGTAAACACTACATCAGAGAGTCCGTTGCAAACTTTCGAAACAAACATGCCGTTAAAACGAAAGTGTTCTTGCAGCTTATTTGATCGGACGACTTTTAATGATCCATAGAATGACACATAACCGTGACGATTGTTGATTGTTGATAATCGATCTGTCTTTTTCTTTCTTATTTTCTTTAACATGGCGTGTGCCAGAGATGGTACTAGACAGAAACAGCAACGTTTGATTTATTTTGACCTGAAGTTCCCATGTGCGCTCAAATATTTTGTCCCCCACTTTTTTGCTGTTTGTGTTTAATTGCAAATACAACTACCAGGTCAACGTTTGTGGTAAATGATGATATTTGTGAAAATAAACTCCTTTTTAACAGTTTCTTTGTCGCTATCCATGTGTTCGAAAAATCGTTTGGAACCTTTCGTCTATAAACCTTACCAAATGTAATATTCTTACGCACACATCCCCCAGTAAATGTGACAGCATTCATTGTATTATATGTTTTGAAATTTTGTGCCGGGAAATACATGCAAAGCGATTTGAAATTTCTATTTTGTATGAATTTAACATTTATACCAAGTTAGCGATAGAGCTATTTAATCATATTTAAAACAGCATGCATTCTTTTAAATGCGTTATTTGCGAAGTTAATTTTAAGGCAAGAACCACGAAAGGAACTTCTAATTTTCAAAGAAATAAGCCACATAATTTAGAACCTGAATAATAATATGGTTATATTTATTGCTAAACAGTCCTACAAAAGTTTATGTGTCGTTTCTAAATGCTAAGAAAGTGCAATGCCACTAATAATTATTAAAACTGGAAATAATCAGCCAAATTTAGTGCTATCCTTTCGCTTAATAGATGCCAATGTTATTCCGAACGGCCATTTAATGGATCTGCTTTTAAAAGCTAAATTTCCAATTATTTCCTAGCTTGAAAATTCGAAACAGATTCTTACAAAATATGTATAGCAACTATTGAAAGTAAGACCTAGCATTCAACTTAAGTTTTTTCGTAACATCATATGGTTCAGTTAGCAAACCCACATTTCCTTTTTTCTGATAGTTTTCCAAGCATGTTATTTATCGTGTCAGTAATGCCGTCTTTTGACTAAAGAAAGTCTGTGGTTTAAAAACATATGCTTGATAAGGATCGTCTGTTTTCCTTCTGTTCATAATCTTTAAACGTCAATAACAAGATTTAATTCTTTGCTAAATCCTCTCCGAATCTTCAATACCTAAATTTTTGCCACAACAAAAGTATCTCAAATATGAAACGTTTTGAAATATCTCCCTTTACCAGTCTGAATATCGATTCATGGGTTGTAAAAGTAAACAACAAAGTTCGCATTTCTATCCTGTTTCTCGAAAAAAGGAAAGCTAATTCACCTAATTCGTTAACAAGTCAAAAGTCTTCTAGTGGTCTATAGAAATACCTTGCAGAAGGAATAGGTGTATTGCATGTGGTTTTACCATGAAACGTTTTAATGCCTGTTTCTGGTGATGTTTACAGGAAATTCACGATAATGATCTGTCCTTCTATTCAGAATTTATATCACTACCAGTGGTCTGCGTGTATAAATCAATAACGCGGACACTTTTCCTTACTGTGAATTGTGTATATTTTCTTACAATTTGTCATTTTATGTTTACATCATTATATATACAAATAGAATATACTGTTTATAAATTGTTTTAAGTGAATTTTATGTTGTGATGATATAAGTCAATTTTACTATCTCTAAAAGGGAAAAGCATTTCAATTGTTGAATTTTGCTACACCATACAACATTCCTGCCACAGTTTCCTCCATCCCTTTCTAACCTCTCTACGCCTTCATAGCATGTTTCTTTCGGGTAACAACAGCCAAATTTGTGTATGAAATCAACTATTTAGCACCATATCAAACAGAAAGTGCAGGCAAGCCAAATTTAAACATGCATTTAACCTGATACTGAAACAATGTTAACTGTAGAAACTGTAAAAACAACACTTGAAAATGGATATCCTAAAATAATGCAATTTTTATGTTTTAAGTCATACTTATTTAAATTCACAGATCTTATCTCTAGCTCAATTTGGAGTTGTCAACTGACAACTGTTTGGAAACCACTTTTCTAAACCATTATTTTATCATTTTAAGAGTCTAGTGTTGTAATTCGGCTCATAAATTCAAGAATCATGTTTATGTCACTGTGCTTTGCGCTAATGGTTAAACCTATTCTTAGAGTACTGTGTCTGTACGTTGTATCACATTTGATGACATGCTTTCACAGTTAAAACAACATTTTATGTGATCCAGAGAACAACGTTTTCTATTGTGTGTATCTTTTGTTGATAGAAAAGAAGTTAAACTTCATAACCTTTCAATAAAAAATACATTACTAAGCCCAGCATATGTTAATGATGTGAAAAAATAGTCAAAATAACAAAATATTGTTGATTAAAACTATTTAAAATGTCGTAAAAGAATGTTTACTTTAGATTGACAAATAAATAAAGATATACAGAGATTCTGGAGCGATATTTCATTCAGTTGCTAACCTTGGTAACCTTTATTAAAGACGCAATGATTAAAATTGCAGTCATGTCATATATCATGTGACATCGTTTTGAGACATGAAATGATATATAAGGCAGACTTTGCTAATTTGTATTACTTTAAGGAATTATTTGGATGATTTATCATAACTCTAGAATGACATTCATCTAACAACACTTCATACCATATAATGTAGCACTTTAACTTTTCTTTTGAAGATGCATTTCGTTTTCAAGGTTTTATAAAGCGACAAATGGCTATCAGATATGATGAATCACCTCGTTTATCATACATTTGTTTCCCCAAAGATATCTTAACGGAGGAAAATACCAATGATGTTTCAGCATACGAAGTTAGACTGAACTGCGATATTTATATCATAAAAGGATACAATCAGCAGAGCCCCTGGCCTTATTCCAGTGACGCAAGCAACAAAAATAAAGCCTAATGTTTGAGGTGATGAGCCACCTGTCGAATCTTAACTTAACCTGGAGGTGTATGCCAATTCTAAATGTTATTAGACAGGAAATCAATTTTGTATTGAATGACCATGTCAAATATACACCGACTAAGTTCGTTTTGGGACACTAATTACACATATGATTAGAGTCAGATTACTTCACGAAGTTTGGACGTTTAGATCGAGAAAAGAATCATTCAATAACATTTTTTGCTTTCCAAATAGTCAATACAATCCCAGAGTTCTAGCACATAGGAACTCTAATGGTGGTGAATAATCGACCAGTAGGAACTAAATTGACCTTGTAACAAGGCGCAAATCAAATCTGTCCTTCCCCTATTTAACAATAGGCAGGAAACAACGCTTGATTGATGGTAATGTTAAACCACACTTATGATTTTCTAGTAAGCGCATTTATTGTGTTGTTATGCTTTAAATATCCACATATACAATAGTATATATTGACAAATGTTAATACCTTAGATAAAATACTACAACGATAGCTGAGATATACACTTTTTCTTTTTCAGGATGTACAGTTTTAAAAAAGCGAAATAAGAATATTAACTGCTTTGCCATGAAACCAATAAATTCCGTTTACAGAAATATTCGTTTAAATTTTCTTCCATTAAGTGACATTCTTAAACTAATATGTTGTGCTGTTGTGTGCTCTGTAGTAAATACAGTGCCAAGGAGATGGAGTATTCCATTTTCATAGATTTAAAAATAAGTGAAAAAACATGTTACACGTAATTCGTTCAGTACATAATTCAGGTTTACTTACAGACAACGTTGACAATAATCCGGTATCTAAGCAAATGACATTTTCAAATGTCAAACTACATTGCTAATCTTAATGCTTTTAATGACGCACGATCTTTGAACATTTAAAATTCTTTCAACAATTTAAAGATGTTGTTTTTCTTTGGCAAAAATAATAGAAAAAGGAAGAACAAGAGACTTTACTGTAAAACAGCTCGTTTTTTATTTTTAGCATTTTTTTTATTAAAATATATAATTTCAATTTGCCTTTTACCGCCTAAACACGTACATTGTATAGTTTCCGAATGTTAAGAAAGTGCAGTGTACTTGCACGTATTTGTTATACCTAATTGGAAACAGCCAGAGGAATGAAATTCATTCCACTTAAGCAAATGAAGTAAATTAAGTTTTAAACATTAATTCAAAAAAATAAAGAACAGCAGTTACAAGTTAAATTTCCACATTTTCTCGAAATTTAGAATGACTAACAATTTACCAATAATCTATCATGTAGTTTTTGCACTCACAAATTCTGATATACCAGGATAGGTCGAGTTTTTAATAAATAACTTACTTTTCATGCGTTTTTAAACCTACCTCTCTGGGATGAAAATGATCTGTGGAAATATTCTGGTTTAAGATTAATTTAATTCAAACATAAAAATTGCGGAAGAATCTGAAATAGTTAGTCTTATTATACTAAAATGAAAATTTCAGTGAAGTAATATATATGATGAGATTCCCATTTATAATACCCTGTTTAAAAAAGATGATGTACCGCCTTTTGTTATATAGATTTAATCAATCACGAATAATAGGAAGAAACAGGCCATTTATATGTTTTATACGGTAATTAAACATTGAAATGGAGTTGAGGGATTGAAATGTACATGTATGAATAGTTCATATAATTTCGCATTTTATATTTATCTATAGTAGTAATAAAAATAATATATTTTCTAAAATTGTTTTAATTTTAATAGTTTACTGCAGAACAACCTTTAGGTTGAGCCTGGATATTGCATTGACTCGTTCTAAAAATAGCAAACATTAATATATAGCACAGATTTTAGCAAAACTTGTTTATGTTAAATGCCACCCGGAGTGCTTTCAAATCAACATAATTCCATACATTGTTAAGTCAGAAAAAAAATCAAGCAAACCTGATGCAAAACCACGTTTAATAATTAGGCATAAGTGCATCAAACTTGTCGTCTAGGAAGTGGGTGTAAACGAATTCAGTTATCATAAGTGACTTACTATAATGATGTATGCAAAAAACTAAAATAAATATAAATATAAACAAAATTTCCTTCTTTATCACTGTATTGCCCGTCTGAACATAAACAATATATGATATAGAGCGAAACTTACATCAAATACTTTTTTCAATATGGACAATTTTGCGACAATCCTAAAATTCATTATATCTTACGAATTGAAAAATGTAATCTTTTTCATTTAAGCAGCAAATGCTTTTGCACGGTATAATAAGAGAGTTACTTTAAGCTAATGACTACATATGTATAATAATTGTAATTTACATGTATGCAATGTATATGGCTTTCTGTTTCTTTGGAACGAACTTATTTTACACATGCACTATTTTCTCTATCGTAAATCAAAACTTTTAATGAGGAAACGGATTAGGTGCGGAATTTTTTAAACCGGACATGTTGTACACTTTGTGATTTCTGCAGTTATATCACGATTTCAAAATGCATTTGTTTTGGAAAATTGTCTAAAATGGTCTTAATTATTTGCTGCATGCCGAACTGTTGTACTTAAAGCTTTGCTATGATATCTTGATCATGTTATGAATCTTTTTATGATAACTCATTTCTTCCGACCAAGAGTTTGTGCAAAGTACATGGACCAATCAAATCAAGTATGTCATCTGTATACCATTCTGTATACAAATAAGTATGAAAGTCACAATCGAATGGCTTACAGACGTTATAAGATTAAATCAATGGCTGGTGTGCATATTGTTCTGAAATGCACAGAAGTTTGTTAGCAAAAGTACTTTTGATGCTATATAAGTAGGAAACTTTTATTTACATTAAACCAGATGACGGCTTAAACTAATAGTCTACAAAAAACATTTTTTAATTAAAATATGAAAGTGGATGAAAATCAGTCAACATACTTTACTTGGTATATGGAAATGGGTTAAACCATCCCATATGGATACAAAAAAGATCTCTCTGAAGTGCTAAACTCGTACTTATGCATTAATGTGTATAGGATTTGCACAAGTACATCCATTGAATGCGTTTCCATCTGGCATAATTATATTCTGTATACCCCCGTGTGACGACATCCGATGAATTTTTATCTATTTGTATTATACGTTAATACGCCCCCACTAAACATGTCAGGCTAGTTATCTTTTTTCTATTCCATTAATCGCAGTCACATTAAATAACATTGCAGTTCAAATTCTTTACCAAAAGTGCACAGAATTTCCACGTTTCTACGTTTTAAAGTCAGTTGTTTCGGAAACATGTAAGACTTTTTTTTCAAGAGTAGACAACTGTGAATATAGTAAAATACATTTAAAAAAGATAATTGAAAACCAAATATTTACAACATCATACTATCAATAATAGTCCATTTACTTAACATGGTATCATAACGACATTGCATCAAATATGATTGCTTTTGTTACAATAGCAAACGAAATGAATTGATATGAAACCACATTGACAGTAAAACAGTTTGTTTTTATACCACCAATCTCAATATTACAAGTAATTTGGAATGACTTAAAATGCTTTCTGTAATCACAACACTGTACTCAACTGCTTCCTTTGTACAATATTTCTTTTTTTCCAGAGAAGAATTGATCTAAACTTACCAGAAGTTCTCGGTTTGTCAAAGTAAGATATTTTCCAAACAAATATACCGCCATCGTTTTGAATTATTCAATAACAGGATATTTGCCCTGTAATAGGATCGTTAAAACAGAGTCCTTGTTGATAATTTAATATAGAAGAAAGAAGTCCATAAACAATCAATATAAAAGCAAAAAGCTGATATTTTGCCTAGCGGGTTGAGTTACCGACATGCAACTCCTCTGAATATATGACCATTCATTTATAAGTGTATGTCTCATCTAGGTTTTGATGTGGGGAAGTCCTGCAGCTGACATGCAATGCACCTGTGGTTTTTGGTAGAACGTTGTCATAGAAAATGTAGATGTCGCTATAACGATTATACATGTAGTTATGTAGATGCGTTGAATTTTCTAACCATAACTCGAACTCTTTGGTATTTATATGGTTTATACAAGCATTATCAATTAACATTCCTCCTTCCAGAGCCAAAACGACCCAGTACGAAGATAAGAAAATAAGAAAACGTTCATTTTGGTACTTCAGACTTTCTTCAAAGACAGTTCTATCTACCGATTTACGTACGTACTTAGCTATCTCCCTTTATATATATATATATATATATATTCTCAGAAAATTCAGACTAAAAAAACAACAACACATTCATCTGACATCTCATGTCCTGTCACAAATCAGAGATTGAGAGATTGTAATGTTATTTTGGGCTGACCATAACGCATGTATTTACCATGTTGTAATCTAAATACAACGGGATTGTGCAGATTTTGTAAATTGCATGACAGTGCGTTTTGTTTGCAAACTGGAATGTTCAGCTCTTTATCCATAGGATAAATAATTTTGACATTAATCGACACAAATCCGATGGTGTACAGGTATTATAAGCTGATCAGAACGCATGTCAATCAGTACAAATTGCAATCTTAATATAACGGGATTGTTCTTTTGTATTCTGTTTTGTTACAACGCACCGACACAAGTATGATCTATTGGCGACGTCCAGCTAACTACTGAAGTATTATTCCTGTTTTCGGCCATTTTTATTTCCCCACACATTTCTTCTCCTAAGCATCAACCGAATTCCAGTGTTAAGTATTGCTTACTGGTAACTGCAGTTACTCTATACGGCTAGCCTGTTCACGGAACGCATACCAAATTTGCTGCATGTGTAAATACTAAATACTCTCTTAATGAATTTTACAACTTCGTCAAAATGGATGTATTGCGTGTGGCTTAACCGTTACATCTGCACTATGCTATTATTTTCTTGGGTTTTATTATCTAAAGTCATACTAATTGCGAAACATTCCACACAAATTTCTTTTGACGAAGCCATCAATTACGATAATTTTAGTGACGTCCAGCTATTTGGTGGAGGAAGACCCAAGACAAATATCTGGATCCATCAGGACTCGAACCCACGCGGTAAAAGTCTTAGCAGTCAGAGTAATCGGTGACTCTACTACTTCTCCACGGGCGCCACTATAAAAATGTATTTGAAGATAATATTAAAAAACTAACAAACGCTTCATATTTTTAACATTGACATGACTGACGTCAGATCAATTTGATTCATCTTTATATTTATATTACCTTTGAACTATATCCGAAAAGCAAAACGTCGCCTTTTAATGAACGACGTGGCGTCTACCAGCCTAAATTTTGCTAAAATCTTCTCGGAATCTCAAAACCCAAATGTGCGTGCCTTCTTTATTGGTAGTTAAAATAATGGAAGTGATTTAATAAACAATGTTTGTGTTGTTCCTCTAATCTAAAATATACATCTCTCGCATTTCTAAACAGTACGTTGACATTATTTTTTTCAACAGTGTCACTACTTTCATAATAACTAAGCAAAGAAAACGTCAGCTCTTGGAAATTATTTCTATTCAAACAGATCGGGTTTCTTTTCATTGCTCGCATTTGAGAAACCTATCAGAAAGTGCGAGGTTAGAGCTCTGACAAACCGGTTTAAGCACCCCAGTCGGTCTATATTGCCGACTGACCAATCCAAGGCGGTAACTGTCTGGCTTGCTTCTTTGTGAAATGACTCATCACATATTTGTTCTTACTTTCATATTGACTTGCATGGGAATACCTTTGTATCTGCCTATTCAAAATTTGGTTTATGTCGCAGTGCTTCTAGGACTTATAGGTCATATATTCTTATTTTGCAGCAAACATCTAACCGAATGTGTTAAAGTCGATTGATATTTGTAATTTAATTGCTGCCCTTAATATATATATATATATATATATATATATATATATATATATATATATATATATATATATATATATATATATATATATATATATATATATATATATATATTATATATATATATACCGGACCTGGTAGCGCAATCAATAGAGCGTCGGCTGCAGGTACGGGAGGCCCCGGGTTTCGATCCCGGGCCGCGACATACCAAAGTCGTTAAAAATGGTAGTGGTATAGCTCCCTTGCTACGCTAAATCAAATATAAGGGTACAGTTTCCGAATATTTGGCCCGTTGTCGGATAATGTGGACTGGGTGTGTATCATCCAGGATTTTCACGGCATGCTATACCACAGTGAAGGCACACTATCGCTTCAATGGACACATACTTGAAATACTGTTGGTGGACGATACACCCAATAAATATAATAAAATATAATAATAATATAATAATAATAATAATATATATATATATATATATATATACTATATATATCATCTATATATTATATATATATATATAATATATATATTCTATATATATATATATATATATCTAATATATTATCTATATATATGATATGATATATCGTATGATGCCTAACCTTAATATTTAGTCCGTAAACATGTAAACTCAGCATTAAGACTTTTTTATAATCTCTTTATATCTGGTCTAGAGTTGATTAAAAACTTACGAAATTAAAATATATAACGCCACTCTGCATTTTTGTATTTACAGAAATCGAAAAGAAAAAAACATGTAAATTTTAAACTGTCCCTACTCTTAAAGAAATAACAAGTTCAAACATTTTTTACCGGTTTAAACCCTTAACAGTATATCATCCAGTCCGTTGCGCACCATGCAGAAAGAGAGAATAAATTGTAATTGTAACTTATTTGATCAGATAACTTTTAATAGCAGATCCAGTTCATAGAATAACATATTAACCTTAAAGATTGTTGAATGCTGAAAAGCGACAAGTGTTTTACTATTGTGTAAATATGCTTGTTCATAGTGATAAAAAGTTCAAACGTGAAATAAAAAATGAGAAGATTATACATAACAAATAGAGGTCAATTTAATTCACTTTTTTTATTTGAAATTCTAAAATGCAAAACGTCGCCTTTTTGATTAGCTACGTTGCGTCTGACAGATATTATCTTGTCATTGTAAACATTACAATTGTTATTCGAAATCAGACAACGTCCTATAAAGGTTGCAATATATTTTGAATATGTAATCAAAGTAAAAACTCAATCCTGTATTATTGCTATCCATATTACAAACAATCATTGTATAAGGCTTCAAGTCTCTGAATACGTAAAAAAATCAAACCATACTTTTGCTAAATCCGCTCGAAATTTCAAAACCCAATGAGCGTGCCTTCTAGATTAACAGACCGAATAATGAAGTTATTTTAGCCACCAATTTTTGATGAATCCAAATAATGACCGACAATTTCATTAAGAAAGTGTGTATTTCAAACCTGATTGAAAACTGTGTAGTTTTTTTGCTTCCTTTGTTGTCATTTAAGAGCCAGGCTTTCCTCAAATATACCACGTCTCCGGAATGGACGTGTTCTGTGTGCTGAACCATTAAACGTCTCTTAAATGTCCTTGATATTTTGTTTAATCACTCACGCTGATGTTTTATTCTCTGATCCAGAAACTATTTGACAAAAGCAGAGAAAATGTTTTATTTGTTTAAGATGGCAGTTCTTCATACTGACTCGTTGCATGCATAATTTCATTTTTCTTATTTGGTGTATTCTTTTTCTGTTGAAATGTTATGCATTAGGCTTATACGTATTTTGTTTGACTTTGAACGAACAGTTACTCTATTTTAATATGATATATCATAATAATGATATCAAATAATAATAATAATAATAATAATAATAATAATAATAATAATAATAATAATAATAATGATGATACTACTACTACTACTAATAATAATACTAAAAATACTACTACTACTACTAATAATAATAATAATAATAAAATAAATAAATAAAAAAAACTTCTATAAATGTTGTTTTTTTTTACAGGAGGATACCTTCTTAAACATTTAGCATATATTTTCTTTACCAGTCTCTTTGTACACACTACATCAGACAGTCCGTTGCAAACTTTCGAAACAAACATGCCATAAAAACAAAAGTGTTCTTGCAGCTTATTTGATCGGACGACTTTTAATGAACCATAGAATGGCACATAACCTTGACGATTGTTGATTGTTGATAATCGATCTGTCTTTCGTTCTTATTTTCTTAAACATGGCGTATGTCAGAGATGGTACTAGACAGAAACAGCAACGTTTGATTTATTTTGACCTGAAGTTCCCATGTGCGCTCAAATATTTTGCCCCCCCCCCCACATTTTTGCTGTTTGTGTTTAATTGCAAATACAACTACCAGGTCAACGCTTGTGGTAAATGATGATATTTGTGAAAATAAACCCCTTTTTAACAGTCTCTTTGTCGCTATCCATGTGTTCGAAAAGTCGTTTGGAACCTTTCGTCTATAAACCTTACCAAATGTAATATTCTTACGCACACATCCCCCCAATAAATGTGACAGCATTCATTGTATTATATGTTTTGCAATTTTGTGCCGTTATCGATAGAGCTATTTAATCATATTTAAAACAGCATGCATTCTTTTTCAAATGCGTTATTTGGGAAGTTAATTTTAAAGCAAGAACCCCGCCAGGAACTTGTCATTTTCAAAGAAATAAGCCACGTAATTTACAAACTGAATAATTATATGGTTATATTCATTGCTAAACAGCCCAACAAAAGTTTTATGTGTCGTTTCTAAATGCTAAGAAAGTGCAATGCCACTAATAATTATTTAAACTGGAAATAATCAGCCAAATTTAGTTCTATCCTTTCGTTTAATAGATGCCTATGTGATTCCGAATGGCCATTTAATGGATCTGCTTTTAAAAGCTAAATTTCCAATTATTTCCTAGCTTGAAATTCGAAACAGATCTTACAAAATATGTATAGCACTATCGAACGTAAGACCTAGCATTCAACTTAAGTTTTTTTTTCTAACATCATATTGTCAGTTAGCAACCCACATTTCCTTTTTTCTGATAGTTATCCAAACATGTTATTTATCGTATCAGTATGCCTCTTTGTGACTAAATAAAGGTCTGTGGTTTTAAAAACAAATGCTGATAAGGATCGTCTGTGTAGGAATACGAAACACGCCAGAACAAAATAACCTTATTAATATCATCTGGATACAAATAATAAGTGATAAGTTTGATAATATCTTACTCTCTCTTTCTTTCTTTCTTTCTCTCTCTCTCTCACTCTTTCTATCTAAATATTTGTTAACTCACAATCAGGGATAATGTGAAAGGGTGAAATAAAGTCATTAATAATTTTATCTCCAGAGATCCGGAACCGTAGAAATAGTGATGATGATAACCAATCTTTCATTGAGAGAACGATAGAGGGTAAGGTAAAATAAAAAGGAGGTGACAATGAACGTACATGCTCTATGTCAAAACAATGAAAAAACAATGGATGTTAAAAGCATAATGATTCCGATATTTAATTTTCTTGGTATCGAGAGATTTGTCACTTCTTTCCTCGATCGACGTTTTCAGCTTAAAACTCGAGAAGTAAAAACTACATTCTCCAAAATGATCTTTCATCCTGGTGATTGATTTTCGGTTGATGGGGTATAAGTTAATAGATATTCGCGCCATTTATCTTGTCTCTTTAAATCTAAATACACAATACACATGCTTTATGGTAATCTTTTGCAAGTGTTTTGGGCAATATTTTATATAGGTTTAGAAAAGAACCACAAACATTATCAAGTGCGTACTTGAATTCCGTTTCGCGTAGATGTATCCCCCCTTTAAAACGCTTTAAATATTATTGTGATTATTACTCTTTGATGTTTTATTTTTTGTCGTGCAGTCTTGTCTTATTTCCACATTATATTAAAATTCAAACCAATATAAATAGAAAATTATAAAGAAACCTTTTCATAATTTTGTTTATCTCACAACGATATATTGCTAAAGCTCTATTTCTTCTGTTCATAATCTGTAAACGTCAATAAACCAGATTTATGCTTTGCTTAATCCTCTCGAAATCTCAATACCCAAGGTTTGCCACTAATAAAAGTATCTCAAATAATGAAAACGTTTGAAAATATCTCCAGTTACCAGTCTGAATATTGATTCATGGGTTCTACAAGTAAACAACAAAGTGCGCACTTCTATCCTGTTTCTAGAAAAAAGTAAAGCTAATTCACCTAATTCGTTAACAAGTCAAAAATCTTCTAATGGTCTATAAAAATACCTTGCAGAAGGAATGGGTATATTGCATGTGGTTTTACCATTAAACGTTTTAATGCTTGTTTCTGGTGATGTTTACAGGAAATTCACGATAATGATCTGTCCTTCTATTCAGAATTTATATCACTATCAGTGGTCTGCGTGTATAAATCAATAACGCAGACACTTTTCCTTACTGTGAATTGTGTATATTTTCTTACAATTTGTCATTTTATGTTTATATCATTATATATACAAATAGAATATACTGTTTATAAATTGTTTTAAGTGAATTTTATGTTGTGATTATAGAAGTCAATTTTGCTTTCACATAGTGAGAAATATAGGGAAAAGCAATAAAATTGTTGAATTTTGCCACACCATACAGCAGTCATAGCTTTCTCCATCCCTTTCTTACCTCTCTACGCCTTCATAGCATGTTTGATTCGGGTAACAACAGCCAAATCATGTGTATGAAATCAACTATTTAGCCCTATATCAAACAGAAAGTGCAGACAAGCCAAATTTAAGCATGCATTTAACCTGATACTGAAACAATGTAGAAACTGTAAAATCAACACTTGAAAATGGAATATCCTAAAATAATGCAATTCTTATGTTTAAAGTCTTAGCAATTTAAATTCACAGATCTTATCTCTAACTAAATTTAGAGCTGTCAACTGACAACGTTTTGGAAACAACTTTTCTTAACCATTATCTTATCATTTAATAAGTCTAAGAGTCTAGAGTTGTAATTCGGCTCATTAGTTTAAGAATCATGTTTATGTCATTGTGCTTTGCGCTAATGGTTAAACCTGTTCTTAGATTACTGTGTCTGTGCGTGTTATCACATTTGATGACATGCTTTCACAGTTAAAACAACATTTTATGTGATCCAGAGAACAACGTTTTCTATTGTGTGTAGCTTTTGTTGATAGAAAAGAAGTAAAACTTCAACGCTTTTCAATCAAAAATAGATTACTAAGCCCAGCCTATGTTAATAATGTAAAAAGATAGTCAAAATAACGAAACATTGCTGATTAAAACTATTTAAAATGTTGTGAGAGTCAATGTTTACTTTAGATTGACAAAAATAAAGATATACAGAGATTCTGGGGCGATATTTTATTCAGTTGCTAACCTTGCTAACATTTATTAAAGACGCAATTATTAAAATTGCAGACATGTCATCTATCATGTGACATCGTTTTGAGACATAAAATATACGTTATATAGAGCAGACTTGCAAATTTATATTGCTTTAACCAGGAATCATTTAGCTGATTTATCATAACTCTTGAATGACATACATCGAACAACACTTCATGCCATATGGTGTAGCACTTTAACTTTTCCTTTGAAGATGCATTTCGTTTTCAAGGTTTTATAAAGCGACAAATGGCTATCAGATATGATGAATCACCTCGTTTATCATACATTTGTTTCCCCGAAGATATCTAAACGGACGAAAATACCAATGATGTTTCAGCATACAAAGTTAGACTGTACTGAGATATTTATATCATAAAAGGATTATATTACAAGCAGCATAGCCCCTGGCCTTATTCCACTGACGCAAGCAACAAAAATAAAGCCTTATGTTTGACGTGATGATCCACGAGTCGAATCTTAACTTAACCCGGAGATGTGTACCAATTCTAAATGTTACTAGAAAATCAACTTTTAATTGATGACCATGTCAAATATACACCGAAAATAAGTTCATTTTTGTGACGCGATTAAAGTCAGATTACTTCACGAAGTTTGGACATTAAGATCGAGAAAAATCATTCAATACATTTTCGCTTTTCAAATAGTCACTACCATTCCAGAGTTCAAGCACAAAGGAGCTGTAATGGTGGTGAATAATCGACCAGTAGAAACTAAATTGACCTTGTAACATGGCGCAAATCAAATCTGTTCTTCCCTTATTAAACATTAGGCAGGATAACAACGCTTGATTGATGGTAATGGCAAACACACACTTATTTTTCTAGTAAGCGCGTTTATTGTGTTGTTATGCTTTAAATGTCAACATGAACAATAGTATATATTGATAAATGTTAATACCTTAGATAGCATACTACAACAATAGCTGAGATATACACTTTTTCTTTTTCAGGATGTATAGTTTTAAAAAAGCGAAATGAGAATATTAACTGCTTTGCCATGAAACCTATAAATTCCGTTTACAGAAATATTCGTTTAAACATTCTTAAATTAAAATGTTGTACTGTTGTATAATTCGTAGTAAATTCTGTGCCAAGGAGATTGAGTATTTCATTTAGAAAGATTTAAAAATAAGTGAAAAAAACATGGTACACATAATACGTTCAGTACATAATTTAGGTTTACTTTAAGACAACGTTGACAATAATCCGGCATCTAAGCAAATGACATTTTTAAGTGTCAAACTACATTGCTACTCTTAATGCTTTTAATGTCGCTTGATCTATGAACATTTGAAATTCTTTCAACAAATTAAAGATGTTGTTTTTCTTTGGCAAAAATATCAGAAAAAGGATCAACAAAAGACTTTACTGTAAAACAGTTCGTTTTTTAAATTTTTAGCATTTTTTATTAAAATATATAAATATTATATAAAAAAATTAATATATATTTATAAATAATATAAGTTAAAAATGAAGAACAGCAGTTACAAGTTAAATTTCCACATTTTCTCGAAATTTAGAATCGACTAACATCTTACCAATAATCTATCATGAAGTTTTTGCACTCACAAGTTCTGATATACCAGGATAGGTCAAGTTGTCAATAAAGAACTTACTTTTACATGCTTTTTTAAACGTTCCTCTCTGGGATGAAAATGATCTGTGGAAATATTCTGGTTTAAGATTAATTTAATTCAAACATAAAAAGTGCGGAAGAATCTGCAATAGTTAGTCTTATTATACTATAATGAACATTTCAGTGAAGTTATATATATTATGATATTCTTATTGATAATACCCTTTTTAAAAAAGTTGAAATATCGCCTTTTGTTATATAGATTTTATCAATCACGAATAAAAGGAAGAAACGGCAATTAAACATTGAAATGGAGTTGAGGGATTGAAATGGACATGTATAAATAATTCATATAATTTCGCATTTTATATTTGTCTATAGTAGTAATAAAAATTATATATTTTCTAAAATTGTTTTGTCTTGTACCAAGCATACCGTCAATTTTAGCATGTCAAAGAATCAACTTTAGATAAGAGCTGCTATAACATATTATTTCAGGTAACACTCAACACAACACACATGCGCGTCTGCTACATTGAGCAAGCGCAAGAAATTTCAGCAGCAACATTTTTGATTTGATCCCTATAAGCGTCAGAAAAATGTTGGACGAACTATTCATTTTAATAGTTTACTGCAGAGCCGCCTGGATGTTGAGCCTGGATATTGCATTGACACGTTCTAATAGCAAACAATAATTTACAGCACAAATTTTAACAAAAACATGTTTATGCTAAATGCCACCAATAGTGCTTTCAAATCAACATTATTCCATACAATGTTAAGTCAGATAAAAAATCAAGCAAACGTGATGCGAAACCACTTTTAATAATTAGACATACGTGCATCCAACTAATCGTCTAGGAAGTGGGTGTAAACGAATTCAGTTATCATAAGTGACTTACTATTATGATGTATAAACTATATATAAATATAAACAAAAGTTCCTTCTTTATTACTGTATTGCCCGTTTGAACATAAATAATATATGATATAGAAGGAAACTTACATCAAATACTTTTTTCAATATGAAGAATTTTACGACAATCCTCAAATTCAATATGAAATCTAATGTAACTTTTACATGGATCTATCTTTTTTTCATTTATGCAATACATGCTTTTGGCCGGTGTAATAAGAGAGTTATACTTTAAGGTAATGACTACTTACGTATAATAATTGTAATTTACATGCATACAGTGTATATGGCTTTCTATTTTGTTGTGACTTTTTTACACATGCAACTTTTTTCTTTATTGTAAATCAAAACTTTTAATGAGGAAACGGAATAGTCGCGGAATAATTTAAACCGGACATGCTGCACACTTTGTGATTTCTGCAATCATATCACGATTTCGAAATGCATTTATTTTGGAAAATTGTCTGAAATGCTCTTAATTATTTGCTGCATGCCGCACTGTTGTACTTAAAGCTTTGCTATGATATCTTGGTCATGTTATGAATCTTTTTATGACAACTCATTTCTTCCGACCAAGAGTTTGTGCAGTACATGGACCAATCAAATCAAGTATGTCATCTGTATACCATTCTGGATACAAATAAGTATGAAAGTCACAATCGAATGGCTGACAGACGTTATAAGATTAAATCAATGGCTAGCGTGCATATTGTTCTGAAATGCACAGAAGTTTGTAAGCAAAATACTTTCGATGCCATATAGGTAGGAAACTTTCTTACATTAAACCAGATGACGGCTTAAACTAATAGCCTACAAAAACAGATATTAATAAGAATACCTACATATTCACAAGAAAGAGATTGATAATCAGTCAACATACTTAACTTGTTATACGGAAAAGGGTTAAACCATTCCATATGGATTCACAAAAGATCTTTCTGAAGTGTTAAACTCGTCTTTATGCATTAATTTGTCTAGGATTTGCACAAGTACATCCATTGAATGCGTTTCCATCTGGCATTATTATTTTCTGTATACCCCCGTGTGACGACATCCGATGAATTTTTATCTATTTGTATTATACGTTAATACGTCGCCACTAAACTTGCCAGGCTAGTTATCTTTTTTTTCTATTCCATTAATCGCAGTCACATTAAATAACATTGCAGTGCAATTTTTTACCAAAAGTGTCCAGCATTTGCACGTCTCGAAGTTTTAAATTTCAGTTGTTTCGTAAAGATGTAAGAAAATGTTTAAGAGTAGACAAATGTGAATATGGTAAAGTCCATTTATTTTTTATTTATTGAAAACCAAAAATTTACAACACCATAGCATCAATAAAGTTCCATTCACTTCACAGGGTAACATAACGACATTGCATCAAATATGATTGCTATTGTTGTAATAGCAAACGAAATGAATTGATATGAAACCACATTGACAGTAAAACAGTTCGTTCTTATACTAGCAATCTTAATATTACATGTATAAGTTATTTGGAGTGACTTAAAATGCTTTCTGTAATCACAAAACTGTGCTCGACTGCTTTCATTTGTACAATATTTCTTTTTTCCAGAGAAGAACTGATCTTAACTTATCAGAAGTTCTCGGTTTGTCCTAGTAAGATATTTTCCAGACAAATATACCGCTATCGTTTTGAATTATTCAATAACAGGATATTTGCCCTGTAATAGGATCGTTGAAACAGCGCCCTTGTTGATAATTTAATATAAAGAAAGTAGTCCGTAAACAATCAACATAATAGCGAAAAAGCTGATATTTTGCCTAGCGGTTGGAGTTACTGACATTCACCTCCTCTGAATATATGACCATTAATTAATAAGTGTATGTCTCATCCAGGTTTTGATGTGGGGGAAGTCTTGCAGCTGACATGCAATGCACATGTCAATCAGTACATATTGCAATCTAAATATGACGGGATTGTTCTTTTGTATTCTATTTTGTTACAACGCACCGACACAAGTATGGTCTATTGGCGACGTCCAGCTAATTACTGAAGTATTATTCCTGTTTGGGGCCATTTTTATTCCCCACACATTTCTTCTTCTAAGCACTAACCGAATTCCAGTGTTAAGTATTGCTTACTTGTAACTGCAGTCACTCTATACGGCTAGCCTGTTCACGGAACGCATACCAAATTTGCTACATTTGTAAATACTAAATACTCTCCTAATGAATTTTACAACTTCGTCAAAATGGATGTATTGCGTGTGGCTTAACCGTTACATCTACACTATGCTATCATTTTCTTGGGTTTTATTATCTGAAGTCTTACTAATTGCGAAACATTCCACACAAAATGTTTTGTTTATGAAATACGTCGCAGCCATCAATTACGATAATTTTAGTGACGTCCAGCTATTTAGTGGAGGAAGGCCCAAGACAAATATCTGGATCGATCGGAACTCGGACCCACGCGGTAAAAGGCTAAGCAGTCAGAGAAATCGGCGACTCTACTTCTTCTCCACTGGCGCCACTATAAAAATGTGTTTGAAGATAATATTAAAAAACTGACACACGCTTCAGATTTGTAACATTGATATGACTTTCGTCAGAACAATTTAATTCATCTTTATATTACCTTTGAACTATATCCGAAAGCAATACGTCGCCTTTTAATGAACGTCGTTGCGTCTACCAGCCTAAATTTTGCCAAATCTTCTCGAAATCTCAAAATCCAATGTGCGTGCCTTCTTTATTGGTAGTTAGAATAATGGAAGTGATTTAAGACAACCAACAATGTTTGTGCGGTTCTTCTAACCCCCAAAAAATACATCGCTCGCTTCTAAACAAGACGCTGACAATTTTTTTTCAATGGTGTCACTACTTTTATCATAACTTAGCAAAAACCTTAGCGCTTGGACATTATTTCTACTCAAACACATCGGTTTTCCTTTCATTGCTTGCCTATCAGGAAATGCGAGGTTAGAGGTCTGAAAAGAAAACTCGGTTTAAGCACCCCAGTCGGTCCATATTGCCGACTGACCAATCCAAGGTGGTTGCTTTTTGTTAAATGACTCTACATATATTTGTTCTTACTTTGATATTTGACTTGCCTGGGAATACCTTTGTCCTATATAATATAGCATCATGCGGATGATGCATCACTTTATCTTTATTCTGTAAACTCAGCAATAAGAAAAACGATCTATTAATATCTGGTCTAGAGTTAATTGAAAACTTACGATATTAAAATGTATAACGTCACTCTGCATTTTTGTATTTACAGAAATAGAAAAGAAATGGACATGTTAATCTTAAATTATCCCTACTCTCAAAGAAATAACAAGTTCAAACATTTTTACCGGTTTAAGCCCTTACCAGTAGTACATCCAGTCCGTTGCGCACCCTACAAAAAGAGAGAATAAATTGTAATTGCAACTTATTTGATCAGATAACTTTTAATAGCAGATCCGGTTCTCAAAATAACATATTAACCTTAAAGAATGTTGAATGCTGAAAAGCGACAATATTTTTTATTATTGTATTTGACATCGCACACATAAAAGCGTTGTCTGTATGAGATGGCACAAATAGAAAGTCAACCTTTGGTTGATAGTGAGGTCAAGTACTCCTGTGCTCTCACATTTATTTCGTGTTTTTGCTGGTTTTTTTTATTGTAAAAAATTTCTAATTGTAATCGTATTTTAATAAATGTAATTTGGTACAGTGAGAAATATTTACATGCAACACGACGTTGAATTTCGACTTTGTATTAGGTTAAACTTAAAACCACGTTACCAAGTAAAACTGTTTAATCAAGTTTGAAACAATATGGCATTGTTTCAAAAAATTGTTCAAATAAATTTAAGGTAGAAAAATCAAATATTAGTCAGCTAAGCTCTTGTCATTGTTACAGAGCAAACACATTTTAACCCTTACCAATTATATGGTCCCATAGTGTCCTTGTGTCGAGACATTAGTCACTTCTTATTTGATTACTTTACCTGCTATCATTCTGTCTCTGAAGGTCGGGTCATCTGCATCACAAATTTTAAGATCCCAGATCTCTGGAGATATAATTATTATCTTGACTGTGTGCAAATGGAATGGGAACATTACACTAGAACACTCCCCTATTTAGCTGACTGATATACACATCAGTTTCGGTAAGGAACCCAACTAGTCACAATTATCGTTCTTTCGTGTCCTGCCCCCACCATTCTTTTTTCAGTCAACATATATAGCTGATATTTATTTAATACACACATTATTTCTTTTGTGTTTTAATTATACTGCGATATTTTTTTATATCTTATATCAATGTATGTAACTTTTTAAACTGAGTAATGCAGTTCGTTTGATAATCGGCTATTTTTCAAAGAAAACGTACATATGCTAATCTTTAATAAAAAAGAAGTATGACTTAATCATTTTTTTTTTAAATATGAAAAGCAAGATAAATCGAATAACAGAAGCAGAGATAAGCCTAAGCTTATCTATTGAGTTTGGAATTATGTTTGTCGAGCCTATCATTATTTATAACACTGAATCATCATAAAGCGTTAAATTTACTGCAGTTTTGCTTTTCCAAGTTCTTTCGTCGTTTGGCTATTTTTCACTTACAACTGGTATAATCAAAACCACTTTTAAGAAACGCAAGTTTTCACGATTGTGTGATTGTTATGGCATGATGGAAAAAAAAATAGACATAAACATGGTAGCCATAAGGTCGCCTTTCTTCGTTCTATTGTGCCTTTACAAATATCTAATAACTTTTATTATACTGGAAAACATTGGAAGAGCGAGGTTCAAATATTTTTGTTTATTGATTGTCATCGACATATAGTTTTACACAGAGAAGTTTAGCGTGAAATGGGGGTGGAGGAAAAGGAGCACGTGGCCAGACTGATTCGGAGGAGATTCGGCACCACGAGATGGAGTCTACCCTATCAGAGATATTTGATAGCGAGTTTATCACGAAAGAGAATTTGAAAGAACCATTATTAAGACTGGAAGAAACATTTGAACATGATGTTGAGGTGGTGACCTTATTGGTTCATATTTACAGGACGAGAGAAAAAGCACAAGTGAGATGATAAATGCCACAACTGAAATTGATGTCTTGAATGCTTTTCATAAGAATATATGACAAAGCCCTATGAGTATTGCAACATATATCAAACTCTGAAAAAGCACAGGACAAAGGTATTTCACGTGCAAGCCAAGTGAAAAGTAAGAACATTCTTTAATGATTCTAAAAGACAAACCCGCCAGTTACCGCCTTGGAACGCTCATAAACCGGTTTAACTGAGCTCTAACCTCACACTTCCTGGTAGGTTTCTCAAATGCAAGCAACGAAAAGGAAACTGATCAATATGAATACAAAAGTGTCCAAGCGCTGACATTTTCTTTAATAAGTTTTGACAAAAGTAGTGACGTCATTGAAAAGTAATGTCCATAGTGTTTAGAAAAGAAAGGGGTATTATTTCGATTAGAAGAGCTAAACAAAAATGGTTGATTATAAGTGAAATTAACTTTTAGTATCAAGAAAAAACATGACCAGAAAAGAATAAATGGTTGCAGCATCCTGTTCATCTGAAAATGGACTTGAGGAACCAAAGCCCAATGTCCATAAATGGAAATACAAGTAACAAGCCTTACAGGATGAATTAAATGACAACATAGATTACACTCACGGGGAGATTTTTTACAACCGCCACTCTACACAAGTAAAATTGTTGTGATCATGAATAAGAATATATGACAAAGTCCTATGAGCAACATATATCAAACTCTGAAAAGGCACAGGACAAAGGTATTTCATGTGCTAGCCAAGTGAAAAGTAAGAACAATTTTTATTATTATAAAACAGTAAACCGAAACTGTCCAACTGTAAAGTAGAAACCTTCTTAATCAACCACTCGACTTAAATCTTCTGTTGCAAATCCTGTGAAAAAAACATCCAGTAGACACGACTTCGAACATGTACAGGAATTAAAAGTGTGTCCACACCAGTATTTACAGGAGTAAAAGAGGCTATAAATTCTGGAAAAGTGTTTTTTCTACCTGTGTTGTCAATACAAATGCATCAGCAGGTGCACATTTCTGCAGTAAAGGCAATACCTTGGTGGAAGTGAATTAAAGGTAGTGGAAGGGTTAGGACACACTAGGAAAGCATATGCAGCACCTTTAGAAAAATGAGACATAAAATATGGTGGAAACAGAAGGTTAGTATACCATTTCAGGAATATGAGAAATTTCCTGCCATGGAGTATGAAAATGGAAAATTAATTAAAAAATTTCAGACCTGTTAGACATTACAGTAATTAATTTAGCGGAGAAAGATGAAAGTGCTCTGAACAACAGCTTCCTGTTAATTTAACATATGAAGAAGTTGCCATAATCAATGATAATTAGGTTTCATATGCGGTTGACGAAAAGCAAAGACGAAAAATTGAGAATTGAATTGAACGAATGGGCTCTACAAGAAGCAGTATTCCACACTATTGCCACAGAGATACAGCTTAAGTTAGATACTGAGCCGGTCTACAGAAATAATGGAATCAAATCCTTCTTCAGCAAAAATTGAAAATGACAGAAAATGCAAAATCTGTCGCAAGGTTCATGACACTTGAGCATGTGAAACACTTAAATCCCTGTATGCGGACGATAGATGGATGAACCAAAGCCAAGATGGTTATGCTTAAGATGTTTAGAGAATGGACCAAAGTGAAAGAGAACTAGAACATTCACAAATGTGACTCAAACAGTAAAAAACCTACATAGGATTGAGAACAGTATCAATCGTGGTGAGCGCTGATGGGAGCACCAGGACATAGATAAATCAAGATGTTGCCGAACGTTTGGGCTTAAGAAATGAACTTGAAACTGTTTCTGTCATAAGTCTGAATGGAAAATCAGGGAGATTACAAATAATTAATGTAGAATTTGATATTAAAAGTGTATATTATAATACCATTGAAAATGTAGAAGGAAGTACTACCAAGCAAGTGTCTGGTTGTTTGAAGTCAATTGACTGGAATCTGCATTCAAGGCATTGGCCCTACTTGAGACACTTGAACTTTCAATCTATTGATAAGAAGGTCAAATTAGACCTACAGATATGCGTAGATTATGCTTTGTTCCATTGTTTAATGGAAGAAATAACCTGTGAAGAAGGTTAATCAACAGCAACATTGACTACTTAAGTCATGTGTATGTCCAATTGAAGTCAAAGAAACCGACACATGTATGCTTACATTTCATACAGGTGTTCCAATGTCCGATGATGTGTCTGATGTTTTAATGAAGTTTTGGGAATTTGAGTCGTCAGTGGATCGAACAGAGAAAACAGTTATAACAGTTAGAGACAAAAATGTATTAAACAATGAGTGAATTAATTGTTTTAAAGCCTTAGGACTGAACTGGTTATCAAAAGTTGACATGTTCACCTATCATTGCCATGAACTGAATCCACTATAACAAAGCGTTTAGTGCTCTAGAAGATTGCATCTCTATTTGACCGTCTAGGTTTTCTTGTACCATTTCCAGTCAAAGCAAAAATCATATTGTGGTTAGCTGTTCTGGATTGGGTTGATTAGCTGCCAGGGAGATTGGTCTATGATAGCACGAATGTGTTGCATTGTTTTTATAGTTATAGTAGGCAATACAAAACATGTATTTCCAATCCCGTGGGTACAATCCACAAGGGATCTTCACCGAGCATGGTATGTACCAACTAGAGACAGTCCTGCTGACCTAGCCTCTCAGGGAGAAACTGTCGAGAAATTGTCAGGAAGTAAGTTGTGGGGAAAGGCCAGCTTTCATTCAGTCTTAAATGTTGGCAAGAAATGAAATTAGGAAACATGGAAGACAAATCCAAAATCGAGACAGCGCGTAACTGCATGAACTTTATAGCAGTGCAGATAGTGACTTCAGACTACAACCACAGACGTTATCTGATTGGAATGGTTTAGGACGAGTCACAGCTTAGGTTCATAGATTTATAGACAATTTTCATGAGAAAAAAACACTTGCGTACAGCAGCAGAACTAACTGTAGAGGAAGGGGAAATAAATGATGCTGGGAATAGACTGATTATTTCTTCTCAGAAGGACTGATTTAGCGATGAATATAGAAACTTAAAAAATGTAAAATCAATTTAGTCCAAAAGTCGTTTGGAATCCGTAAATTTAAGTTTACGCCATGATAAATGAAAAAGAATATAGGACAAAGTCCTGTGAGCATTGCAAAATATACCAAACTTCGAAAAAGCACAGAACAAAGGTATTTCACATGGAAGCCAAGCGAAAAGTAAGAACAAATTTGTGATAAATCAATTAAAAAAAGAGCAAACTCGACAGTTACCGCCTTGGAACGATCAGTCGGCAATATGGACCGACTGGGAAGCCTTAACCGGTTTTACAGAGCTCTAATCTCGCACTTTCTGACGAGTTTCTAAAATGCAAGAATTAAAAAGAAAATCGAACTATTCGAATACGAAATGTCCAAGCGCTGATATTTTCTATCTACGAAAGTAGTGACGTCATAGAAAAATTAATTTCCACAAAGTGTTTAGAAAAGAATATGGTATTTGAAAAACTACACAAATATGGTTGACTATAAATAAAATTTACATGAAATATGCTAAGGCCATGTCCCATTATACAAAGTTTCCAATATTACTTCCGCGTAGGCACTTTGTCACAAGAATCTGAGTAACTTACGAAAACGGAAGTTCTTCATGCAGTCAGCCATAAATGTCACAATAGATGCCAGAAGAAAGACTTAATGATTTTATATCTTAGTTTAAACCTATTTATTTATAGTCGATTGGGAAACAAGTTCTTTTAACTTATATTAATCCCTCTCGACTGTTCACTTCCTGGGTAGAACCAGTACTCAGGTACTGAATACCTGGAGCAATGTGCAGTAAATAGTCTTGCTCAAGGACTAACATCACGTGGTCAGTTTCGGGGTTCGAACCCGGGACCCTCCGAGTCCAACGTCTTAACCACTAGACCACGAACGCCCAACATTTTTAACTAACGATATGTTGATAATTTGCTTCAGTTTATTATGTGCAAAATACTGTAATGTAAACAAAACATCTTTCATATGACTATTATTAACTGCAGAAAGATACTCTGTTGGAAAAGTTTGGTGTAAAATGCTGCTAAGAATCACATTGAACCATAATTTTAGAGTCTTTCATTATGTGAATACAGAAAATGTTTTGTTTATGCTAGCTTATGTTGTTGAACGTAAGAGATTTCATTTGCCTTTCATGGGATCATCATTAGCTTAAAAAGGCTTGAATTCGGGAAATATTTGGAATATTATTACTTAAAATTACAAGATTATAATTTATTGTCAAAGTGTAATAATTTGAGCAAATTCTTTTTTTACAATCTTAATTTCAATCCCACATTTATAGTGAATCAAGCTTAAAATTGGTGAACATATTCTTCTTTGAATTATTTGATAAGCAGATATGTTCATACAGAGGGTTATCATGCTTTCTCAAGTTTGTGTTTAACCGTTTTTAGCAAAAAATGTATATTTCATTTGTATTAATTCGCCAATATGTATAACACCAATATTGAATTATTTTCTTTGTACTGGCGTAAAATGTAAAGTTTTATCCATTTTAGAAACTTTTCTTTGAATATTGTTTTTGAATTATATTTGTATTATGAAAATGCAAATGATTATTAATTTAAGAAATATTTCTTTATTTCTTATCTTTGTGGCAAGAGATTTGAAAGTTGACAAAATATAAGTTTATAGAACAGTCGGCTCCAGATACGGGAGTCACCAGGTTTGATCCCAGGCCGCGACATACCAAAGTCGTAAATAATAGTAGTGGTATAGTTACCTTGCAACGCTCAAGCAAATATAAGCCAGGTGTTCACGGTATGCTATACACAGTGAAGGCAGCACTATATCTGCTTCAAGTAGACATCGTCTCCATATAACTGAAATACTGATAGTGGGACGATAAACCCAATAGACAAACAAAGAACAGTACGTAGAGCAGTATGCAGAAAAGACAAAAAACATTTGTAGATGAATTATTTTAGCTTACTGTAAAGGATCGGATGCATGGATAGTTAACATAATATATTTACTGGAGCGTACTTGTCTCTTGCTTGGTAAAATTGAAGCTAATTTATCTCCTTTGTTAACATGCCTAAAATCTTCTAGTGCTATTTGTATTGCATGTTACTTTACCATTACAATATTTCATGTATGCTCCAGGGAGTGTGTAAAGCCAATTAATTCTTATGTGCTGTCCTACGATCCAGAATTCTACAACATAACACAGGGTCTATGTGAATGAATCAAACATTTTTTTTCTATTATTTGCAGCATGCATATTTTCTAAGATCTTTTCCTATTAAATGTTTGTATGTAAAATATGTATACTAAAAGAATATACTTGTTTAGAAATTGTTTTATGTCCCTATAATCATGTGATGAGATTAGTAAATTTCGGTTTCTATTAATGCGACATTTTTGGAAAAGCAATCAATATTGTTAAATTTGCTACACCAGTCAGCAGTATTTTCAATGTCTCTCTCAATTTGTAATCTCTCAGCGCCTTTATAGTATTTATTAGTGTAACATGAAACCAATAATATGTGAAATTAACTATTTAGCACATATCAAACACACAAATGCTGGCGAGACAAAGTTACACGATTCAGAGAAAATATCAATACAAAAAAGACAACACTTATGGACCGAAATCCTTGAAAAGATTGCAATTTTCAAATTTAAAACATTATTAAACATTGTAAGAAAATTAACAGTTCTCATCTCTAACTCTCTTAACAGTTTTCAGTTTAAGATTGTTTGTGAAACGCCTTGATGAAGCATTCTTTTACCGTATTATAACACTCCGAGTCTGAAGCATGAATTCTGTTTGTTAATTCCAGAATGATGTTTACGTCACTGTGGCAGTGGTTTACCCGATACGTGTCTTAAAACAAATCTTATGACATGCTTTAAGCCAAAACCTTTTATGTGGTACAGATTTGTTCTTACATTTGGCTTGTATATCAATACATCTGACCTGTGCCTTTTCATGGTTTGGTATATGGTGCAATACTCTTACTAATACTAGGATTTTGTCATTTATTCTTTTTGTTGGTAGAAAAACTTTGTTTTCACAGATGATGCTGACCTTTTTTCACAGCCTTATTTACAAATATATGACTAAGCAACGTATGGTAATGATGTGAAAATTTTGAAAATTGTAGTTTTAATCTGTTCAAAATATTTGAAGAATGAATTTTTACCTTAGATTGATCTAAAGAGGAAGATAAACAGTGTTTGGCTATATTTAAATCAGTTGCTTTCCTTCGCTTAACACACATAAAATCTCAGGCATATCATATATCAAATTGAAAGAGAGAAATAAATTTTTCTTCCTTTTTAGATAAAGTGTTGTGTGATGTATAAACCTGTATGAAACTGATGACAGTATGACATCATCCCACCTAGTTGGTAAAACACGTCCATTTCAAATAGCAGTTTTAATGTATGGAAGAACATTCCTATGGTATTCTTTTAGCACTTTAGGGATCATTTAAAAAGATCTAAGACCAGCAGGTGAAGACTAGACAGGTGTTTACAATAAGGAAAAGAAAAGGGCAATTATCTAACAAAGGCTTTATTGCGCCTACATTTTCAGTTCAAGGAACACTGCGGCGTCGAGTTATGACATGATATGACGTTATATAGAAACAAACGAAAAATTGTAGTTTTACCCAGGCAACATGTTTCTTGATAACCCTCTAATAGCAAACATCTAACAAACTTCATACTATCTGATGTAGCACCAAGCCTTTTCTTTGAAAATGCTTTTTATTTTCAGTATTTTATAAAGCAACAAAATGCTATCAGCTATTATGAATCACTCTGTATTTCATGCGGTTGTTTCTCCATCAGAAGATATCGTAACGGAGGCAAATATCTTTGGATGATGTTCGTGTAGACAAAGTAAGGCTGTATTGAGATATTGATATCTTAAAATAAATATATAACCAACGGCATAGCCCCTAGCCGTAGTCCACTGACTCAACAATACACAAGTCTAACATTTGATATAGTAAGTGCCCGGTCGCATCTTAATTGACCCCAGAAGTATATGTATATTCTAATTGTCACTAGACAGGAAAGCAACGTTATATTGATTACTTTGTCAAATAGTCTCCCTATGTAGTTTGCGCTTTATAAGCAATTATGATCAAAAGTAGACTGATTTACGAAATTTGAATTGGAATTTTTTTTTGGTTTCTAAATAGTCACTACAGAACGGGTTAATGCAGTTTGACCCGGATTTACTGTAATGCATCTTCATTATACAAAATACTGATTACTTTTAAGTCAGTTTCCGTCTTGGGCACAGGAGCTTTAATGATGATTTATAGATCAGTATAAACACAATTGACCTATTAATAAGTCCCATAATCTGTCTCTTTCCTTTTTGATAATAGGCAGGATGTCAAGACTTGAAAGATGGTGAGGTCACGATGCATAATTTTGAAAAGCGAAATGTGAATATTAACTGCTTTGCCATCAAACTTAAAATTCCTTAAACAGAATTATTCGTTTATATTTCTGCCACGACGTGACATTCTTATATCAAAATATCGTATTATTGTGTGCTCTGTAGTAAATACAACTCCAAGGAGCACGAACATACCATTTATATTTATTTTATATCATAAAGAAGCAAGTTCTTGATACAACCATGTAATCAGAATATAAATAACATAATATCATGCAATTGGTTCGGTACATAGTTAAGTTTTATATTCTGACAACGTTGGACATTTTCCGACACCTAAGCAATTGCATTTTCCAGAATCAAACTTCATTGCTACATTTTATACTTTTAATGTAGCTATGATCGTTGAACTGAATTATAATGCTTTTAAAGATTTAAAGATGTTATTGTCTATTGATAAAAATATATAAAATGATCAACTCGAGTCCTTACTGTAAAACTTTTTAAAGTATCTTTTTAATTAAATAATCGATTTCAATTTGGTTCTTTTAATACATAAACATGTACTCTGTATAGTTTCCGAATGTTAAAAAAGTGCAGTACTGTTATTCGAAACTACCAGGTGAATGAAATTCATTCTACCTATACAACTGAAGTAAATTGAATAATAAACGAAGTTTTTAAAATTAAAGAACAGCAGGTAAATGTTAAATTCCAGCTCCGAATGTCTAGGATGAAAATGATTTGCTAAAATACTCTGGTTTAGATTAATTTCATTTTAACCAAAACTTACCTAACTGAAACGGTTAGCCGTCTTGTATCACATTTGAAAAGTAATATTAGCTCAACAAAAATAAGCTTCTTTGACTGGGTGCACAACAAGACCTTTCAGCAGCAACCCTTGTATTTGATCCCCATCAATGTCGGAAACAGGTTAGATGGAATTTTGGATTTTTATGGTCTACTGGACAGCAGCTCTCATGTTGAGTACGGGCAGATAGCTTTAAACTGACACGTTCAAAAAAATCTCAACTATTAATATCAAGCACAGATTGTAACACACAATGTTCATGTTAAATGTCTTTCGGAGTGCTTTCAAATCAACATTGTTCCGTAAATATTTAAAAGTCAGATAAAAAAAATCAAACAGACCTGATTGAAATCGGTTAATTATTAGGCATCATTAGGTATCCAAAAAAAAACGCCCTCTGGAAATCATCTGTCGCCGCCTCGGATATGCCATAGACCAATATTTCATTGTACAGAGACAGTCGTTGTTTACAGGACTTTCCAAATACTTCCTGTATTCGTTTAATATTTTCTTCTATTTTGTGCAAAACAACAGCAATACCTGTATAAACTGACATTGGCAAAATGTTAAAATCATAAGTCTCATAACATACCCTTTACACCTCTGTGTATGTCATGTCTATAATTACATTTTCTAATAGGCCACAATATGGCTTGAAAATCGGCAGACAATACATTATGTTATCCACCTAATCAATGTAGCCAGATATGAAACGAAATCACAAGAGGATGAATGCACTAAACATTGATCATTAAAATACGAATGTTCAAATGTTTTACAGTCGAAAGTTAAAAAGATAAGAATCAATTATGCAAACGTGTTTTGTCTGTAAGGACTTCATACATACATGCATACATAAACATATTTTGTATTTTGGTGAGATTGCTATTTTTTCTATGCATCCTTCGTACTACGAAAAGGG
Organism: Sinonovacula constricta; assembly: GCA_007844125.1. Classification (NCBI taxonomy): domain Eukaryota; kingdom Metazoa; phylum Mollusca; class Bivalvia; order Cardiida; family Solecurtidae; genus Sinonovacula; species Sinonovacula constricta. Next base: position 28,739,712 of record CM017558.1, on the reverse strand, counting down.
TTTAATCGAAATCATTGTTAGCGACCCATTGTGATAATGTATGCTAAAAACTAAACTAAAGATACATATTAACTAGGGATGTCAACGGATATCCGGATATCCAGATATCCGTCCGAATCATCGGATATCCGAATCGACTTCGGTATCCGGATATTCGCTTAAAATGTAAAATTTTAAACATTTAGTTAAATGTTTTGGCCATTTCGCTAAGTTATCTTTCTGCTGTCATGTCAGTGTGTATTCACGCATACGCAGGTGTAACGGATTATCGACAGGTGGTGACAGCTGGTGACACGCAGTATCGTATATTTGGCTTCACAGTTTGAGAAATGTGCTAAAGCATGATGGTATGTTTAATAACATGCTAATTAAACGCCAAGGTTTGAAGCTTCTACTGATCCATTTTGTTTAGCGAATACTATCTTTAATTTTGTTGATGAACTTCACAGTTTTAGAAATGTGCTAAAGCTTATGTAAAATAATTTGCCAATTAACAGCCATTGTTTGAAGCTATTACTTATCCATTTTGATTAAGGATTATTATCTTTAATTTCGTTTGTTCGGCTTTATTAAGAACTGAAAGAGCTACAATTGATTAGATATATGTTTGATTTATTCATTTTATTGTCAATTAAAATTACCAAATGTTTTTTATTGTTCATATTTCATTAATCATTAAAATGATCAAGTGCCTATGCCTATGGGAATGTTGATTTAATTATTTCCATTGAAATGACGACTAAATTATATCAATGGAAACGTTAGTAACCCAACACACATCCGACTGCAACATCAGAATTAACTAAGATTTATATCCGGATATCCGGATATCTGTTCGGATCGTTCGACGGATATCCGGATACCAAATTTAATATCCTTTGACATCCCTAATATTAACACAATTTCTTTATTAATGAATGTATCCAGTTTGATTGCGTTTCCAACTAGCATAATTTTGTTATGTATTACCCTAGAGTGCCGACATCCCATGAATTGTCTAATTAATTAACAAGCAAGTTATCTATTTTCTATTCCCGGATATTGACCGCAGCAACATTAAACAACATTACATTGCAAATAGCAAAGACGCACAGCTTTCTACGTTCTACATTTTTAAAGTCAGCGAATGGGTATAGGAATGGAAATATTCAAGAAATAGAAGTAGTGAGAATGTATAGTAAATGCCATTTCTTATATACATGCACTTCAGTATTTGAACTCCAAAATATGTGTGTTTTGAAGTTCAATGTGACTGGAAAATAGTTTATAACACCATAGCATCAATAAAGTTTCGTTTACTGGACAGGTTACAGTGTATCATGGCGACATAGTATTACCTAGTATTGATTTTGCCTTAAATGGAAACCGTACAGAATGTATATGAAAAAATACATTAACATAGATTATCGGAAATGACTTTAAAGGCTTTATGGTCTTACAACTCTTTGTTCAATGCGCACCCGTGCCAGTCTTTTTTGTGATATTCTATAAGAGTAGAGTTGATATAAACTTTTCACTATTTGCATAAATAATTTTCTTCAGAAGTTATCTGTATATCAGAAAAAGATATTTTGTAGACACGTATGCCGCAAGCGTTTTGAACTATTCAAGAAGAGACCAATAGCTCTGTAATAGGAACATAGAAACAGTGTCATTGAGGATAATGTAATATAAAACAAAGAATCCACTTAAGTAAGCAAAATAAATCTTATAGCAAACTGATCTTTTATATAACAGATCTTTTATCTAACGGATAGAGTTACCGGCTTGCAACTCCTCTGAATATATGACCCTCATTTTTGTGTACATAGTCGTAGCTACAAAATACAAGCCGCGACCCTACACGAGTCTGCTCAGAATCCCTACGCAATAGTGCGAGATTTAACGATCAACCTTTGAAAGATGCATTATTTATTTTCGACCAACACATGAAGGAAACAGGGTATTAACTATTGCTTTAATAGTTGTATATTGAACTTTGTCTACAATAAATACATGTGACATTTGGGAACACTTTTGCATACCCTCACATTTCAGTTTAATTAAAGGCGATTTTGAACACTGACTCAATTGTTAGACAGTACAAAGTGTGACAAAATTGCTCTAATTGTTTCTTCTTTCCAAAGCTATGAATTACCGCTATATGAATTTGTGGTAAAATGGGTAAGTAAGCGGTCACTTGTTTTTCTCAGTTTAAAATAGCTAATCCTGCAGGTTGCTCAGATAGAAATTACTTATTTGTAATGACCTAAGGAATAAGTCATTTCTCATACATGTGGGGCGCCGTGGCGGAGCGGGTTGAATCCCTGATTTGTAAGTCATAAGCCCTTCGCTGCAAGTGTTCGAGCCTCTATCGGTGCAGGAATTTTCATGTGGGTTGGTTTTCCAGCTAACAAGCGGCGCGTCGGTGGTTCTAATCCGTAGTTCTGGCTCTTCCTTAGCAAAATATTAGCAGGGCGTCGCAAATATGACCATAAATGTTTCGGTGAGAAGTAACCAAACAAATAACAATTACAAAGCAAATGAAAACCATGTAGGACATTAAATAAACAGTATTTCGCGGGACCTTTTCAGATTTGGTTATTTGAAAAAAAATATTGGTCCAAACTGTCGGATATCATGTTAAAGGGATTATTTACTCTTAAACAAATATTATTTATTTACTCATGCAAATCAAACCATACAGTTAAATATGTGTAGATGATATTCTCGATTAAAGAAATACACTGTAAATAACAAAAAAACATGATTTTGTTACTTTTAAGCGCATTACATGTAGGCCCCTGACTAATATTTTAGTCTAATACAGATTTATTGGCGAATATTAAGAAAGGTGCAGCGTTTAATTATTAAATGAAAATACTGCCTTGTTTTCAATTCTCATATCTGTAGAACTTTTAACTTTTTAAGAAAACGCAACATTTTCCTGCTTAAAGTAAAGGCCTCATGTATTTATGAAGTTGTGGTATATTAAGAGATCCATACAAGGATTTTTGCTGTATATGACTTCAATTTTTTACTTTATACAGTGTTGTAGAAAAATATAAGTCCTAATTAGTATGATAAGCATATCATTCTTTATACGCGAGGATTCTTTATACGCCTTTGTTTACATTCAGATTATGCAACACATTCTTTACTGTAAAATCCCGCTGTAGTAATTGGTGCATTTCCAATTTTGTATTAAGGGTTTGTATCAACAAATCCACTTTAAAGACCACTGCCTAATTAATAGACCCATTCATTTTGTTCTGAAACATGTCTAAATAATTTGATAATATATAGCGAATAATATTTCTATCTGTTTTCTTTGTCAATTTGCAAAGTTTCATTGTCATCCTTTTAAACCATTTCAATATTAGAATATTGTCAGAGTAAGATTTCAAACTACAAAATGTTTTCACATTCTGCGCGCCTTTTGACTTGAAATTTTAGTATACATTAAATCCACAATAGCCGCATATAGAGAAAGAATATAATTCACATGATTTACTGTTCATAGGCAAACTTTGAAATTTTGAGCATGGATGCATTCAGAGTAAAGGAAATTGAATTTTGAAAAAAACAATAACATATACATGTAAGGGTAAAAATACTACGCTTTTAAATTGAAATTTGGTCATCATACTAATATAAACTTGTATCAATCCAGAACAATGTATAAAGCACAAACGTAAAGAATATATGACAAGACTCATTGTCACCCTGCTGAACCATTTCAATATAAGAATATTGTCAGAGTAAGATATCAAAACTACAACAGCTATTCACATTCCTACACCACTCTTTGCTTAACGTTGTATTGTAAAAGTTAATGCCACCCTATCCGGATATAGAGAAAGAATACAATTTACAATATTTCCTGTTCATATGGTTTATTTGCCATTTTGTGCATGTGTGGTTCTTTTTTTCTGTAAGGTCACATTTCTCTCATATTATAAATGGAGAACGTGAATAGCGACAATAACCAGCGTAACGGCTCCAGCAACATAGTTTGGAACGCCGCAGGACATATTTTTGTGAAGTCACACGCACATAATCCATTATGACGAACTGCTTATTCAGAAAGGAGACTTTAAGACTTCTAAGAAGTTTTAGAATGTAAGAAAAAAACACTAAATATTTAAACTTTAATTAAGCATGATTAATGTACGCCAAGTAATGTTGAACATCATAGCTCCATATTTAGAAAGTCACAAAAATGTCTTAAACACATCCACTATTAGATCCACAAGCTTCGAGGCACGCACATACGGTATCGAGATTTCGAGAGAATTATGCGAGGAAAGAAGACTCTAAGACGTCTAAGAAATTTTGGAAATGTATCCAAAAAACAACAACACTGAGCATGAATACAGTCCAAATGTTTTATATGTAGAACATCAAAGTTATAGATATAGAAAATCACATAAAATATCTTAAACACGGCCAAAATCAGAACCACAATCTTGAGAGACACACACATACGAAGAGATTTCGAGAAGAATATGCAAAGAATCGTATTGTCGTGTGAATATATTGACGTATGTTAATTAGAAACTAGAGAAACAATGCCAAACAATTTTTACAACCAAATATAATATGACATGTTAAAGTTTTGATGTCTATCGGCCTGATTTAAAACCTGATAAAAAATTATGAAAGAAGAAAAGAAATACGTTGCACGTTTAAGTTATAAATGTATAGTTGATTCAGTTGGACATACAAAAAAATATATTTTTTAAATTATAAATACTTTGATATTAATTCGAGAAACCATGAATAAAATCATTTGAGTGTAGATTTACCAATTAAAAATTAAAAAAAATACTTTTCATTTTTTGAAAACAGAAAAACGGATGTCAAATGAAATAAACATTCAGCTTAATGTACTGTTTTCGTGACATTTTCAATTATATATCCACAGTAGTTTTATTTCACATGTGGTATTTCGATAACAGTTGCAAGTTAAGCCTCACCGTCGTGTGTGGATAGTACTTTTAAAACATTATACGAATGAACGATTCATGCCAGTTAACTAAATATTTTCTTATGGAAATCATGCTTAGGCCAGGGCAAAAGAAATGTGTGCAACAAAATGCACGCGACAAAATGAATGTTTCCACTAAAGTCATTTGAAACGCATAAGAAAATATTTTTACACAATTCTGACGCCTTAGTCATTTCTGGAGAGGATATTAAGATTTACGTTATTTACTTAAAACTATGTTTTTCAGAACAACAATGGTATGTAACTTTTTTAAGAGGGATCAAATTGTGGAATGTCATAAACTATGTATTAAAACACCAAAACATAAAACACTACAACATAGTGGTGGCAGGCACGCACATTGCTATTTCGATAAGACTGGTTTATTAAAGTATATAAGTATCAGAAAAACACAAGAAAATTGGATGTGCTTTATAAAATTAAACTTACGACGCAACCCCGATGTCTGAATTTAATCTCAATTTGAAAAGTGTTGGATATCCGCAAAAAAAAATACGGACAGAACATGTACAAACGACGTTAAGCAAATATATACATATCATAGCTTAATCCATGATACCATGAAGACAATACTGCAGGTCCATTCTTTCATGGGCAATTATTTAACGTAAATAGTCATAATTAGGATCATGGTCAATTGATGTTGGCGGGATTCGTCAAAAGATTGTTTAAATAAAACAAAAGAATTCAGGATAACAAAATAATGGTGCAACAACATATGCCTGCACGATAACCGTATATATTTATTCATCATGAAGAATCACTTCATGCAGCTCTATGCAATTCAACACATGTAAGACCATTTCTGTCTGAAGTTAGTATGTGAATATAAAATGGCAATTTTAGTGCGCGAATGAGTTTATGAAAAGAACAAACAAAATACACACACAAAAAAAACAAAAAAACAACAACAACAACAACAAACAAACAACAACAACAAAACAAAACAACACCACCACGTATGCAAAGCTGAAATGGTAAAACACACGAGATACATCCTTTCGACGATGTAAAGGTTTATAAATACAACAATATGCTTTAGGAAAGACACTGGAGACATCTCAGATAAACTTGGCCTTTACAAAGCGGCAGTACCCTCTTTGTTACATATGGAATCGTATGGATCAATATCTTCGTCATAAAAAAACTGTACCGACACCTCAATGATTTAGTCCACCATCGCGCCTTGAGTTTTGAGATGCCGGGAGGATTTGACATTGACAAAAACCGTCGTTGATGTATTGACGTATGCAGATTAGAAAATCTGAGAACCGAAGACAAGAACTTGGCGCATTCAAAGGAAGATCGCTCAGAAAGTGACAAAGTAAAAATGTTATGTTTTACTGCAACAACTAAGATCCCTGATTCTATGTATACTTGTTTCCTCAGAGTTTTAATCGTTAAAAACCAAGTGTTTAACGGAGCATTGAAAAATGTTGGTAAAGCACAAAAGTGTATTTGTTGGTTTTGAAAACCTTCATTAAAGTATTTAGTAAGAATTCATAGATTTTGATCGACAATGTAAAAGAAGGTCATTCAAAATGCTAAGGCGTTCACGGACATTGTTTACAAATGCTTACGATTTAAGTGAACACATGAAAATAAAAATAGCATACTAATTTCCTTGTTTAAAAGTACTTTATTAGATTATAAATGCTTTCACAAGCCATAATAGAAGGATTAATAAACGCTCAAGATGTCAGAGAAAATAAATTTAAATTAAACTATTTAATGTAATATGACAACTCAATTTCGTTGTTTGAAAGTATTAAATAAAAAGAATCAACAATTTGTCATCGTTTTCACGCGACGATTGGTTGCGATTTTAACAGGAGGTGTTCTATACACGATCCTGCAGACTGAGGTAGCGCATAAAATAAGTCGGTACATTTTTAAGAAAAAAATACCTATTATTTCCAGTAGTACATTATTATTTTCGCAAACTTGTACATGGCTACACCCAGCAGATATGAAACTGCAATGCTAAAATAGTACGGAACTTATATGATTATACCTATGTAGATCTATATGGCTGAATTTATATTTAATAGTAGGTAATCAGTTTCTTACAGCTGATACCAACTGGTGCTTTTGTAAATCGTTGGAAATACTGCTTAGGTCTTCAATAGAAGTGTAAAATTTGTATATGTTTTAACTGAAGTTTAATACATTTTGTTAAACTGCATCTTCTTCCAGTTCAATTGAAAACAACTTTGAGAAATCAGAGAAGAAAAAATCAAATATAGTACATAGAAACACAACCATTGTGTAAATCAATATGCATGCAACAAAACGCAGCGCATAGAAAATTTTACAAGACGTTCGCCATCATCGGCGGGCACGCTCATTGGAAATTGAAACTTCGAGATTTGGGTAAATGAGAGCTTGATATACTGACGAACGGGAATGAATAAAGCAGAGAAACGATGCTTCAACATAGGCCTTTTGACAACAAACTTTATAAAACAGGGTGAATGTTTGGCGCCTATAATATCGATATGAAGTCTGGAAAGGTCCAACAAACAAACTGGATATGCGTATGAAGCCAACGAAGTTAACGAAGATGTTCTGTTTTAATCTTAAACTACACAATAATGTGCCTTTATGATTCATCAATATAAAAGATACAATTGATTGGATTAACTGGCATTAATTATGCGTAAAACTATTGATTTAATATACAATATTCCTGAGATGTAGTTTAAGAGTCAACAGTTTTTAGAATCTGTTTTTAAACTATTTGAAAACGTAACCACATATGTTTCTATATCAATCATACAAGATATTTATTACTTTAATAATTATATGGTATAAAAACAATTAATGAATTAATGAACATGAACGTTCTAACAAAACATCAAGCATCCGTGGTCTAGTGGTTAAGACGTTGGACTCCGTATGGTCCCGGGTTCGAACCCCGCAACTGACCACGTGGTGTTAGTCCTTGAGCAAGACTACTGCCAAATGTACGCAGTACCTGAGTACTGGTTCTATCCAGAAAGTGGACAGTCGAGAGGGATAAATATAAGTTAAAAGATCGACTATAAAGAATTAGGTTTAAACTTTACAAGATATCCATGAAACATTAAAAGGAATAGTGTAAAGGCGATGTATAGAATAATACTTTCTTAATGGAAATTAAGAAGTCGACAAGGTTAAGCACTTACTTAAAATTAAAAAAAACACACACACAAAAACCAACAACAAAACCAATCAAACTACACTTTCTTAGAAGAACGAGCGAAGAACTTTTTTTGATACAACTGGAGTTCTGTAGATCATTATTGAGACTGTACACGTATTGAAACACTTTCAGTATTTGAAGCGACATCGTTGAGTGGTGGTGACAGGCACCCATATTGGGTATATTTTTCTGGGGTTTGGCAAACAAAATGGGTTGACGTATTGACGTGAGCAAAATACAAATCGTTTAAACGAATCCAAAGTCAGTGGCTAATCTAAGGATCAAAGATGTTTTGACAGAATAGAGTTTGACGTTTGCAGGTTTTTATATTTGATTTTGTAAGGGCACCACTGATCTATACAAGGAAACACTGCAATATATTTATAAGTAATACCTTGTAGCATATCACATTGCTGAATCCGGATAAATAAATATGTTTTGTATATATTTGTTTAGGACATTCGATATACAGAATGTTTGTTTTACGAGCTTAAGTGTTATTACAAAATATCACCGAAACACCTTAGGAAATAACGTAAGGGCACCGTCACACGCAACACTGACGTCTTAAGGACGAGAATACTTTATCAAGACGACTACAGGATTTTGAAAAGCTAAAAATGAATAAAAATATGTGACTTAAAAACAAAAACAAAATTAAGGTCTGTTTTATACGGGAACAGGTGCATCATTAATTCTTTGGTCATTACATATGTCTTATTATATATTATTACAAATTGTCATAAGTGCATCGCTTGTATCTTGAAAGGTGCAACATTTCCTTATATGACGCTTCCATTGCATTTTGTAAAAAGACATTTACTCTCATTTATTGTTCTGAATAACATGTCATTGTACATATTCTGTATTGCAAAGGAGTACTTGAATTTTCCATATTATGTTATATGATCGTGTGTACAATTTGCGTGTCAGCTGAGTTGCGTGCAATTTTATTTCCGCCTCAAAGATAATATACAGAGAAGAAATACATTTCATAGTCCAGTGTCATACGAGTTCTTCTTAATTTCTTCATATAAATGACGGTTATTGTAACGATAAAATTTTGTCGTAAATCAAAAGCTTTAGGCGCTAATATCAGAAAGGTTCCCAGACAAGGAACAGCTGGAATGTGATATGGAAAAAGTTTCTAAAAAGCTTACCAGTAGGTTAAACTTAAAAGCGCCGTTATCCGACAATGCTCTAGAATATGGATAATACAATGCGAGTCACTTAATATACAAAAGTATTTTTGGATGTAAAATAGTTTCGAAAAAAACTAACAAACAAACAACAACAACCAACACAAATTCAATAGTCATGGACCATTCAAAATTAACACAATCAAAGCGGGCAACTGATTGTTAATAAAAAGTAGCGACCAAAAAAGAATGTTTGTTTATTGGGTTTATCGTCCAACCAACAATATTTCAGTTATCCGGAGACTTTGTCCACTTAAAGCAGATATAGTGCTGCCTTAATTGTGTAAAGCATGCCGTGAACATCTGGCATGATACCACACCCAGTCACATTATCCTGACACCGGGCCAACGAGTCGTGGAAGTACCTTTATATTTGCTTATTATCAAGGGAGCTATGCTACTTCCCTTTCTAACGACTTTGGTATGTCGCGGCCCGGGATTGAACCCGGGGCCTCCCGTACCTGTAGCCGACGTTCTACCGATTGCGCTAGCAGGTCCGGTCTAAAAGGATGAAAAGGAAACATAAATGCAACATACATCTCTAGGTTATACACGATTCCTTCTAGATCCTATGTGTATATCAGTTAAATACAATGTATAAGTAAAGACAATAGTTTTCTCTCGATACGCTCAGCTACTAAAAAGTAGAAACACATAGCAATATTGATAAGAATGTGAAACGGTGCATTGTTTCCACAAAATTAAAATTGCATAAAAGGTGAACATCTTATTTCTATATCAGAAAAACACATTTTCTCTAAGGACGAGTTAACACTTTCTCAATATATGGATACTCATTCAGCGGGAATGAAAATACAACTCAGAAATCGATTTCTTTTCCTTAAAACCATTATCTGTTATGATATATTTATGCCCACCATCTGTCACGTTTTTTAGTACAAGTTATTAGCCTTCGACTGCCTCTAGCTGTTGTTTGACATAATCAAACCTATCTGTGCCATTACCCTTCTCCTTTTCTCTCCTCTTCTAGAGCACTTGCTGCTTATTTGCTCTAATCTGGAGAACCTAAGCTGCCGCACTCGACATTTAATCTATAACATCAGTCCTGTAGCTCCAGTCTTTCCAGGCAGCTACAAGTTGTTGTTTGTATTCCTATAGTGACGCTACAGTTTTGTATTCACACGGGGTCGTTCCATACAAGGATTATTAGCCTCTTTTTAGATAAATTGGAAATATTTTATGCTAGAATCAATCGCAATTATTCCATCTAAGAAAGCAAATACGCGCCTTACAACATTGAGTTACTATGTCTCCTGGGAGAGGGACCTAAATGAAATTCTCCGCTTCGATGCTTTGCCCTTTGTACTGTTTGCTTATTTATCTATATTTCACTATTCGCGTTCTTGCCTTTTGTATACATATTCTGTAATGTCCCGTTCAATAGATATTTTGCAAGAGCTGCCATAGAAATGCTGAATTCGTTCTTCCAGTCGGTCAGGAAATCAATTCGATAGTCACGTGATTTAATCGGAGTGCGGTGCTTTTCTTGTAAAGGACTGAGAACTAGGAGTGTAAGGTTTAGATTACTTTTGTTCAAAAGGATTATAAAATAACAATATTGTCTGGGTACATGGTGAGAAAGTCCAATATAATACTAAATGTAAGAACTTAAAAGGTTGAAACTTATTTATTATGTATGGACTTTTTCTTCTTATCTATTGACATATATATGCATAAGTCAGTGATTTCGTAGCAAAAGCTTATGCAAAGAAATTTTGAAAGAATCTAAAACATGGGTATATTATTATTCAGCAATTTCTAGTTAAAAAAGTGTAACGTGTGTCTTTAAAAATATGATTAACATAGCACTCAATAAAATCCATACTAATGATAGTATGGCTTGCTTCTAGATATTCATTGCATATTATTTTGGATCTTATCTGTAATAAAACATGGATATAATTGTGTGTTTAAAAAACTATGTCAAAGTTTGCTTATTCATGGAATAGTGTGTATGGCGATCATTTTTGTGAGTCGGATGTTCCTATCCTTAACCGGTAAGTTATTTATTTTTAATTTTTGTTGATCTCCATGTTATTCAAACAAATATTTATTGACCGCCAATTACTTGAAGCCACTGATTGTGAGAAAAATCCTCTCACCCGCATATACGTGTATTAAATTAATTTGATTAACGCCCTAGTTACTAAACAATGTACAGAAAGAATAGCGAGCCTTACTCTGGCAGCACTAACATTTAAATACACTTCCCTGTATGGATGTAACACAATCTTTCTTTTTCAACTACGGTATGCAGCATGGAAGTTAGAATACAGAAATTTGATGAAAGCTTAAATATATCTGAGATACATTAACATTTTTACCGTTTGCATGCATTAAAAGCAATCTGACTTATTTGCGCACTAAAAATGTTTAGATACCGTGTAGCCATTTATGGGAAAGGATGTCACATGCTTGTATCTTTGTATTTATCTGTAAAATTGAGAATATGTTAGGATTATCCATATTATACATTGCCGAACATATATCTACAAGCTGTCTCAGCACCGAGAAATACATGTTCTAATACAATTGTATTCAATACTTTCTGGGTTTTAAAGGTATTGACAAGTCAAAAGGGAAGATTTTCTTTTCCGTACGTGATAAACGGCAATACTACCATTGTTCTTGTTACTTATAAGGACGGCAAAAATGATCATTAACCGGTTAACTTTTTTCCAAAAGAATTTCTCTTATTTAGTTCGGTTCTTAGAATAAAATACGCCCATTTACACACTTGGTAATAAAGTGTGTATTCAATTAGGTTTAGCAATCTTCAGAAGCTAATGGTTTAACGCATTGTGCAATTTAAAAATAAAATGGTGGTAGTACTTATAAAATGTATACAATAGACAATAAAGAAGCAAGCAAATAAATGTAAGAAAAAAATCCAACCTTTAATAAGGGGAAGATTAACATAATTTGGTTACTGGTAGTTTTTATACAATGAATGATGGATTTGTCTGCTTTGGTTAGGAGTGCACCGAAAAAAATATGGTTAAATTGGAGACGTCAACTAATTATTGGTTGATCCATCGGCACACAGTATTTAAGTTTGAAATCTTCCCCTTATGAAAGGTCCCACCCCAACCGAGAATTGAACATACGCGGTACTGGGTTTGAAAAATCGGCGATTATAAACAATTAGCCTCTGCTGTTGCTGTATATTGAATATGATTGTGATTAAGTATTTGCTTAAGATTAACCTAATGATCACTGCATATCGAAACGTATTACCATTACTCCCTTACTGTACATTCCAGTATCCAACGAAACTGTTTTCTAAATCAACATTTTCGCCATTTAACCACGAGCATCCCCGGCATAAAAGTTTCGGTTAAGATCGGGCTGATAGGCATAGTGCGCTTGTGGTGACGTCGAACAGAATTCAATTTAATTGTATACCCGTTTCTTAATGAAAACTAATAGCATCACTTGGTCCAATCTACCTGACACACATGACAATGTAGATAAATTGTGTACATATGTTTACAAATAACTTTTGAATTCTGTAATTAAAAATGTTTAACATTTGGTAGAAATAGTCGGAATTGTCCATAAAGATGTGTTTTAATAACGTATTCACACAATACAAAATTTGTTTTGTCTAGAAAAGGAAATGGTATCATTGTTATCTAAAGTAAAAAGCTGCAAAAAGTTACTGAAATCTATTATTACAATAAGGGTCAAAATGCTTCACTATTTTCAGTTATCATGCAATATGTCAATTAATTAAAAACAATAAAACAACGTGTTCTATTCAGTTTAAAAAGCATCAAAGGACTAATAACGTGTAAGTTCATTATATAGTTTTAATTCTAGTATGGATTCATAGGTTCTTGATATTAAAGATACTGTAAACTACATCATATTTTAAATTATAATGAGAAAGTTGTTCACAATAGTAACTAAATGTGAAACACAAAGAAAACGTGATATCCGTCTGTTATAGAAGAAAAACCACTTGCACAAAATATTAAAATATCGTTCTGAAATACATATTTTTTTCCAGAGAAATTTGCAATAACATTTTCATTAACTGTTTACCAAACCCGCAATGGACACGTTGTGGTAACCTTTGTGTTCTTGTTCTAGCTGATTCAATTTTCAGATTTAGTAACATAACTAATGACAGGATGACTTGTTATGGTAAACGTCATTACAAATACATTTCTTCAACAAGTTATCAGGCCATCATAGAATCAAGTCACTTCATCTTTGGTCTAGATGGCCATGCCTATATACTGTTATACTGTCTTTGGAAAACTTTAACTGAAGTATCTGGGAACTTGGTGCATTGGGAACCGAAAAAGGCAATACTTGGAAGATGTATACCTGAAGAATATCAGACAATAACATTGATTTCGTATAACACATGGGTGACAATATACTATTTTTTGCCGTTTAATATGTTCAGCAGAGGAAATAAAATATTATTTATTTATAGTAGTCATAAGTTATTAACTAGGAAACTATATACTTATACATCTTACACATTACAAACTGCATAGCTAGAAGTTGCTGGTTTTAAGGAGACTTTTTAAATTCTATATTAAAACAATGCATTTATTACTATTCCTTGATCTAAGAACCCTCTTTAAACTACGCAAGTAAAAAATGCGTTGCTAATGCCCTTCTTAATCAGAAACAACATTCTATACAAAGAAAAGGTAGTTGGCTTGTAATATTAATATTTTTGTCTTAAGCTAAACATAGTGTCCTTTTCATTCAACATCTATGTAACTTTTATCCACAGCTCTCATATCCGTGCTTGATTTAATTGGTGTGACCGTGTTTCCTTTAAAAAATAGTAATATTACCTATAATGATAAATTATACTTAAATTAAATGCAGGGACAAAATGATCAACGTACTCATCTTTAGTTCTTGCATATTACAAAAACACACTTTACACAAAGAAAACACACATGTCGTGAAAACGATGCCTCGATAGATATTAGTCAAATTTACCTTAGAAATAAAAAAAACTCCAAATTTCCATTCTTTGATATACTTATGTCAAAAAGCAAATAAACAAATTCACACCGGCAAATACTTCAAAGGAACATACTCAAAGCAATACTTACACTCCTACTTTTGCCATCCTAAACACACAAAGAATGACATACCATACAAGTTACATTCTATCAAGACTTTTCAGTTTAGCTAGAAACATTAAAATAAACACTGAATCAGCTAAGGCCAATCCTTGCGAAAGAATATTTCCGGTTATTGTTATCAATAAAAGAATAATAAAAGCGGTACAACTCAAATCAAACGCTATTTACTGTTAAGTCAAAACCGCACTATGAAGACCATATGTTTAACCTTTCAATAAAAGTCTTTAAAATGTCTGGATTCCGTAAAAACAAATTCATGTTCCTCCCATTCCCACCCCCGGCAAAGGAAACATTAGAAAAAAATATGAATTTTTATTTTGAAATATGCAAGATACGCACATTGAACGTTTGCAGAGCATAAGACATAATCCAAGCAAGAGATCAACTAAGAATGAGAACAAATGTCCATATGCTCCCACTAAATGAACACGCAGACACGTGTTATATACGATAGACACGATATATATATATATATATATATATATATATATATATATATATATATATATATATATATATATATATATATATATATATATATATATATATATATAGAGAGAGAGAGAGAGAGAGAGAGAGAGAGAGAGAGAGAGAGACAGACAGACAGAGAGAGACAGACAGACAGAGAGACAGACAGAGACAGACAGAGAGACAGAGAGACAGAGACAGAGAGACAGAGACAAAGAGACAGAGAGACAGAGACAGAGAGACAGAGAGACAGAGACAGAGACAGAGACAGAGAGACAGAGAGACAGAGAGAGACACACACACACAGACAGAGAGACAGAGAGGGCAGAGACAGACAGACGGACAGACAGACCACAGAGAGAAAGAGAGACAGACAGACAGACAGACAGACCACAGAGAGAAAGAGAGACAGACAGACAGACAGACAGACAGACAGACAGACAGACAGACAGACAGCCAGACAGACAGACAGACAGAGAGAAACACAGAGAGAGAAACACAGAGAGAGAAAAACAGTGAGAGAGAAACACAGAGAGAGAGAAACAGAAAGAGAGAAGGGAGACATATAGATATTTGGCATTGAGCATTAACAGTAATTCAAATACTGATCTCAGTACCGTTTAACACATACATGTACTGACGACACGTATAATACAATTCTTCACACTTTTTTGCTATTGTTTAGTAAATTAAGTAATAAGTATCGGTCTAAACATAGCAATATAATTTATGTTAAAGTTTTGCAGCTTGCGATTGCGTCACACGTCTGTTCTTACTGCTATGTATGGGATTTCTGTAGGCTCAATGTATTATTCTTCAACTGAAATGATGATCGATTGTAAATAAGATAAAGTTTTATAGTACACTATGAAAATCACAACCTGAACAATTAATGCTACGGTTGTTTAATAATTATTTAGTGACAAAAGGCAACTGCTGCTATATTAAGAATAGATTTTCGATAAGACATGCACAAGTACACACATATTTCTTTCATCCTTATTATAACAGTTTATATTGTTACTAAATAAAAATATATATTAATAAAAAGTAAACGTACTAATATTTCAATGTTTCTAGCCAATCTTAAAGAAGTATCCAAACATCCTTTAAAAAGAAGTACCTCTACATCAGAACTAATAAGATATATTCTATATTGTAAAAACTAAGATATTATCTTAAACATAAACCGTCTACTAGCAACTGCAAGTTAAGTGCATTATAGATGCATATATGACAAATTGTCATTGTCATAACGTAATGCGTTCAAGCATTTGTATTCATAGTAAAATGTAACAAGTGTAAATATCACTTATCTGAAAGCTTGTCATTAACACAACGAGACGTATCACGTATTCAAGTATTCGTTAAACATCATTTAAAAGTCTAATTCTATACATTGTAAGTCCTTCTGGTATATTTTAACATTGGTTAAATATAAATTAACAGGCTTCCATAAATATCAGTTAAGACTAGTCAGTTAATTAGCCACTCCTTCATGAATTGCATGTGTTACAGCAATTGAGGCAGTCAGGCTTTTAAATGACATTTACATTAGTCAATTACAAGAGTTTATTCGTAGAACAATACTTTAAACGCCGTGTTTTGTATACTCCAAGGACTAAACATAAAGGTGTATGTACTTCGACTTGTTTGATAGAACTTTTCATCAGTACATTAAATCCCAAGTCAAAATTATATAGCCAATGTTGGATGGCAGCAGCATCCGCCGACAATAAATTACATTCATGAAGTCACCAGTCTCTCCTGCTTTTACTCCAAGTGTCTTCACTTCCCGTTGTAATGTTTGATAATCCGCCATAATTAGGTGTTACGAAAATGCATACATTGAATTAATCTTATGCTGGAATCACTCAGCGAGAATGTAGTTATAGGATAAGATTACCCTTTTTTTGAAAGGCACCATTTCCTCAAATCTCTTCGTAAAATACAACACAGTTGTCACGTCTGTTAAAGCTTCCCTGCTGTAAATTGTAAGTCTTTGATCTTCAATTAAGTATTAAAGGTATCGTTAAGTAATGTTAATTAGTAATAAATGTAGTATATATGTCATTTCAATCAACAATAATTTGTCATTAGTTTAGTGGAAACGAAAATAACATTTAAAATTCAGAATTTGAATATGAGAATGTGCTTCACATTAACTCAATAAGTATACAGTTTGACAGTCATTAGAGACTGTCATTTACCTCGCTAAAATATTTATACGTTTTTACTTTATTTGTATGTCCTGCCTTTGTTCCGTGTGCGCTCAATCCCCAATGACAAACGTGATCTGATAAACGATCATAAATAGGCGCTACGAATGGCGTTAATCTAATACAACTCATCCTTAAATCAGTCAGCAATTTAATTGCGATGATTGTTTGGAGGGATTTTTTTTATTTTACAGTTACTTTTTTCAATTGTCTTTATAACTTTAATACCGTCTTGGCATCTAGTAATGTTGTGCTGCATTTGACTTGTTTTATTTTTAAGGACAGCATGTTTTATAACGTTTTTTTTTAACAACATTACATATAGATCTTCAAAAATAACATAATAAGCAATGCTGAACATTTTAAAGATAGTTTATCTATAATTGTTTGAATGTGTCATAAGGTTGGTGATAAAGTAATATATGTAAAGCGTAACATTGTGGTAATTTTATAAGACATGGATTATATATAGATATAGTAATAACATTTACATACGCTTAAAAGCAAAGCGAAAAATAAACAAAAAGTGATGTTTTCACATTCATTAATGAAGCCACTTGTTTTTTTGTGGTTATGCATGTATTCGTGATCCATAAGTCCCGAATTAAAAAAAAATCTGATTTGCGAATCGGCGTAAATGGCAAATAACCAATCAACAGGTCACTCAGAAATTCAGTTGTATGGATCATAAAAAACAGGATTCTTTTAATTGTGCATAGATAAATACGTTCATCTTGAAGCATGATTTGTTGTGATATGTTTAGTTAAGGTAAAATTGTTTATGTTAAGTCTCATTAAATCAAGCTGGCTAGTAAGCAACGTCAATATCTATTTGCAGTAAAAAAGTGCCTCTGTGTACCTATGAATTTTATATAAATTCAGGTTCAGACTCCTATGGAAGGCTGTGCTGCTTTTCAATTTCCAATGCGTTGTACATTTAAAGTACTACGGAATAATTTGACCAACCTTTGCACGCCTGTTAAATATCCAAAACCACGTCAAAGGGACATTTAATTGAACGCCAAGCTGTCTTGACGATTTTCGTACTAGAAAGATATTTTGTCCCTAAAATCACAATCAAGCACTTTTCCCTATACATAGCAAATACATTATTTTTACAAATACATTTCTAGCCATTATGATTATTGTTTCCAATGACAACCTTTATGTTTAGATTTATAATACGAGTTATTAATTCAGCTTTTATTTGTAAATTATATTTACTTTGATATTGATTCACCTTATGCTGTCTCTGTATTTATATTTTCCAGCATAAAGGTTTGCACGATTTTGTATTTACGCTAACGGTTTCATAGCAATAATCCACCTTTTTAGTTCTATATATTACATGGCTTTACATTCCACATAATTAATATGTTCAAGTTTTTCTTCCAGGAAATTCTCTTATTGATCTTATCTTAAAAGACAATACATTATTTGACCAACGACAATGTCAAACAACAGATTTGTACATGGATTTGAAGTGAGCTGACAATATGATCGAGCAATTGGCCTTCACATGGGCACAACACATATTACACCATCTGTATTGCATATTGCTTAAATGATCCAACAATTCTGTTAACAAAGTCATTTAAGAAATATTGAACAAAGAACAGTTGTAAAATCTTCGTACAAAAACGGCTTACCAGCAAGAATGATAACCAACTTAAACCACGTGGTTCATTGTTGTCGAAATCGGTACGTTATCAACATGTTAAGAAGTTAAAATGGCACAAATCTGTAATACATAATAACCTTACACAACACCTCGGCCATTTCTATGAAATGGACTTGTCCTGATGCTGCCGAGGAGTTCACTAATTTTCAAATTTGTAAGGCATTCCATAATGGGTTGCGTGATTCAGCGCCCCACTCCAAACGGTCACAGGAAAAATGTCTCTAGTGGAATGCTCTTCCTTCAACTTTCCAGCCAAGCACTTTATAGGTTGGGCAATTGAGTGGACTCCACGTCCATCAGGTTACATTTCACATTAGGTACAACTTTGGACATTGTTTGCTTTTATTATTTAACATACCATCTTAGATAATCTTTTGTCTCTGATTTTTTATTTGGATCGACATATATTCGTGTCATAATCTTAAATTTTCTTTCGTTGGCTTTGTAGTTTCCTTATTGTAAAATGACCAGATGAACCTTATTTATTTTCATTATTTTTCCTTCTGTCGTCAAAACAATTTATCAAAAGATTTAGAACATAGTATTTCAAACTCTTCTCTTTTCTCTTTAAGAACCGTTCAATTACCGAGGATATTGTCTTACATAAAGTAGACATTTAAATAGTTCATTACAATTATTGATATGGGATCTGGAAAATGTATTATTTGATCAGCTTTTATTATTCTTTGATCAGTTTCTATCTTTAAATGCAGGTGCTTACATTTAAACGTCTTTCTGTGATGGAATACATTTATTTATTGAGACAACCACCAGAAAAGCTAGAGTGCTCCACAAACTGAATTAAGCACACAAGCAGACGTTTTAAGACCGGAAATGCTTTTTCCTTTGTGTGTTATGTCTCATCGTCGTCGTTTTTGTAATTCTTTTTTTAACTTTGCATTTGTATATTTTTTGCTTAAACTTTAATACTTGTAATTCTTAAAGAACCATTCATAGTTTCATTATATCTTATCATTTTCGTTTGGTCTTAAATCAAATATGTTTTATTTTTGAAGTACTGTATTCATTTCTTTTTAAAAACAGTAACTTGTGAAAAAATGTTTGTATGAATTAGAAACTGTGACATGTAAAAGAACATTAATACCAAACCAGTTACTGTTATACAAGTGCCAACGCCTTAAATTGAGCATATGGCCTTTTAAAAATATTAAAAATATTTCTTAACATATTTTATTATGTTTTACACAATATAATCTCATTTCATTTTATAAAAGGTTTTCACTTGAATAGTTTATGAGCCTAAACATTTTAGTATGAAAAATGGTATGTCTCCTGAGAAAACATTCCCCTGAACTCATTACTTCTTCATTATGTACTCGATTTTTAAAACAAAAAACGCCAGTGTCAATTTAATTGAATTAGATTGCGAAGAGTCATCTTTACATTATACAGCCCCTGGTAGCAAATGCAGAATTCATGTCAGAATTGTTAGCGTTAGCGGAAAATATCTGAATAGAAATCCACTTTACATGTAACGTTTCTTCCTGAGCGTATTGCAACCGCACTAAAAGGTGATACTGCAGTAAGTATTTTAAAAGATTAAATTTTAGTAATTTTTAATGTTAAAATATGAAAATTGAAATGATTCCTTTGAAAGGGAAATGATGAATAAACAGGTGACTTCGACATTCATTGGAGAAATATAACTTTTTGACTTAAATATTTCTTCACTCACATGCATATAAACCTCAATTGTCCTTCATGTAAAGTTACAGTTACTTTTAACAAACAATCAGACCGCACTTAAACACTGTGAACTAATAGACAAAATTGTAATTTAATTAAGACAGGCAGACAGGTAAGAATACAAATAAAAATATCGGAACAAGGTAATAATTAATGTATTTTTATTTATGAGATAAGTATTATCTAAAGTTGGAGATTAACAGTAATTTCTGGAAATCATGTGTTATTTATTGACCATATGTGTTTCCTTACCTTTTTCCGACCCTTTCTGTATCGCATCTATTAATGAAAAGATATGTAAAGCAGCCAAAAGACTGATCAGAAAATATGTCTCTAAATTGTGGCGAAGAAATGGTCGTTTGCATGAGCACATTCGGAAACCGCTGACTCTCGGTATCGCATCCTTTTATGAGCGGATTTATACAGAATCCAGGGGATTGATCCGAACTTACGTCTCTATATTGTGAGGAAAGATGGTTCTTTGGCATAAATACTGTCAGAGGCCGCTGTCTGGAAGTCTTCATATGTCAATTATGTGTAATAAAATGTCATCTTCCTTTACAAAGTTCTAATGCGTTTGAGAGTAACAATGTCTATAAAAAGATAGCTATTCGCTTCTGCAAACTTATATTTGCTTTTAACAATGTGGATAAATATATATATAATATACAACTTGAAGAAACAACAGAAGAAATGATAAACTTAACTCTAAGCAATATGTCTTAAATGAAAAAAGTGAATAACGACAAAACGGAGATATTCTATCAGCTTTACTATCTGGATGAAAGGTATTTACAGACGTAAGCCAAACTTTTTTACAAACCCATTTTAAGCATATTCAGTAAAATAAAACCTCGCTTATAGAGGCTCATGGTTGGTCGAAATCGAATAATTCTACAAAAATTAAAATATATTGTTATTTCTAAAGCACATACATGGTTACCATTTTCACTTCAATTTAGTATATAGATGAATGGTATATTTTCAAAATTGCATAATAATTAATCAACGCTTCATGACATCCTTGCTTGACAGGAAGTCTTAATTTTCCGTAACTATAATCAATGCCTTGCTAAATTCAACATACAGTGACTACCGGCAAACAAACAGCTTTCTATGGCGCCAGTAAAGATCGACGGAGCTAATAGCAAACGGCCACATTTTGTATGCCACAGTTGATATCACCATTCATCACGTTCGGGATCCCTGACAAGGTTATCAGTCAAAAAACAACATAGTTTCCTGGGGATTTGATGATCACTTTGAAAAAAATAACAACACCCAAGTATATAGGTTTACGTACATACACTGATTATTGTTTGGATCGGCAACAGAACAGAGGTCCGCATACAATCATTAGTTTAGTTAAGGTTGGTTACCTTTTTTTAAAACTCCATTTGCTTTCTTTCATAGGAAAAGCAGGCGTGTCATTTTATTGACAGAGTGTACTTAAAGATTGAAGATCGTTTTCTTAAAAGGATATCATCATTGCGACGGATGGTTAACAATCTTGTAGACTTTTGGAAATGATTGCTTTTGCAATTTGAACATGTACACGGTTTATTTTAATTACTTATGTGATTTTAAGTACATAAATATTGATTATGACCTACTCGTTTATCGACCATTTTGTTATAAGTTAAAAAGCATGTTAATGAGTTCTCATAACTATTTTCGGGCTTCGAAATTGGTTCACGCTTATGAACTTGTTACAATACGTCTTAAAACTTTATAACACAATTTTATGCTTAACGATTTTCTCCATACAATTTATGTCCATCGGCGAATTTCATGTGGTATTTGTCAATGTTTATTTTTTGGATTAAGTTGCAGCAGAAACCCCCCAATATTTTTCATATGAAATAAATGCATGTACACAAATCTAATCAGTCCATAGCTCTGCGGTTACGGTAGATGAAATAGGCTATTGCCATAAATGTAGGCAACTATTGTTGGTTTCTTGATTAGAATATACTATTATACTCCATTGGGACTTGAAGAAAGAGTGAAGAGATATATTTCATACTGAAATCCTTGCAGATTTACATATGAAAGAAATAGATAAAGCATTGACCCAGACGAAAACCGACTTCTTTGTCACTAAACTCAATTAATACCAGAAGACAAAGCACCCTTATTCGGATTCACTTCCGTTATATCCGTATATTTCTGTAATAGCCAGTAAATTTTAACTGTTTTTGGGTTTAGACAATGTTAGTACTGTTACGTGTTATTCTATTTTTGTGAATAAATTCAAGACAATGTGCATAATTTCAGTGATAACACATTTCCATTTACTTATTTATTTTTTACTTTGAAATATAACCATTTTTGAAGATATAAAGGCTGACGATTGATAAGTTCTTTGATTTAAAAAACTACATTGCAGATTTGTTGAAGCGGTTGGGAAAAATTCTTCTAAAAGGCCTTAGTATTTCTGTAGTCAAAACAATTAAAAAAAAGAAAAGAAGATTCCACATACACATTAAATTAACTAAACTTTGTTTGTATTTTTGAAATAGATATCTTGTCACAGCACTAACATGAGGAATAACATGGAAAATAATTTAAAGTTAATTGAAGAATCCACACTCAGCCCTTAGAGCTAATTATCACCACTCACGATACCACTTGATGTTATTCCACTCTTCTTTTGTTAACCATAATATGCGTATCTCACGTCAAATACATGCCTTTTCTTACACACGTGGTCCAGATCATACACCAAGATAGCTATGCGAAGGTGCTGATTTGATTAAATTAATCTTAGCAATCCAATTTATCGCCAATCTTTTTGCAGGAGAACGTGGACGTTATGCGAAGGTTACTGATATTGACAATATCTAAGAACCATCGACACATCTGAGGTTGCCAGGAAATAGTGACTTTCTAAGCAAGAATGACATTATCCTGCAGACTGTCATCAAATAAGAATCATGGTGACAAAAGTGTATACAGCGATAAGGCAAGAGTATGTAGATGAAAACGGACTTTAAAAATAACGTGTCATATGTTAAATAAGCGCATACACAAAACACATTCGTACAATGTTTTATGCTTTCAAATCGATATAATTTTAAATATAATGTATGCTTTATTGTTGCACTTTATTACACACGACCTAAAACAAAACACGCTAAAAACCACGATGATCTTAGTTTAGTAGTTGCATTTTGTGCTATCTTGAATGCTATTCTTTTAATAAAGGCAGACAAAAGTTGTATATACTTTGGCAACACGTTTGGTGAAAAGTTTATTCATGTGCTAAAATAAGTATAATTTTATATATACCAATTTCTTTTTAACATGGATATTTTTGTTGGAATTGCAATTTTCAAACAATGTACAATTGTGCTACACGTATTCTCTTAACCGTGGCAACATGCTTCATTTTAAACAGAAAAAGTTAGTTATAAATGAGAGATCTGAAAACTGATGTTCTATAAAAAGGCTACTATAATTAAATTAAAGAATGTTTGTTTTGTTATCATTCGCATATAACGTACTTATGCACATGCATTAAATACACATATGAACACCTATACATAGCGGTTAACGTGCATTTGCAAATTTGATACGGTTTAAGGCTAAATTCAAGATATACTCTTGACCAGTAACATATAAATAAACATAAAATCAATGCATATTTGTCATCTGCTGTCCTGTAAGATATTCAACTTTGAATTCATGTGGCCGAGTCGTTGCGAATCTATGTATAGGACCTCGGTTACATCATATTACAATATGTACGTTTAATGATATACCCTCGTGTCTCTAGCCTCACGTATGTACTTTATGTCAGTATTAATGTCTGGACACGAAGTGTCGAGGGAAATATTCACAGCTTAAATCGATTGAGAGCCCTGTTACTGAAGCCTTGTCTAAGTACAGAATCGCTTTGAACGATTTCCGAGAAAGTTTTCTCTGGTGAGATGTTTTACGATTTATTTTTATTTATCTTCTAGACTTGAGCTGTGTTTAGGGAATTAAGGTACAAAAAGAGTGTTGGGATGACATTTGTTCAAATGGGAATTTTAAACGAATTATATTGTTTGCAATATAAGTGAAGAAATAAAATCAAATCAAATAGAAGAAGT
Organism: Sinonovacula constricta; assembly: GCA_007844125.1. Classification (NCBI taxonomy): domain Eukaryota; kingdom Metazoa; phylum Mollusca; class Bivalvia; order Cardiida; family Solecurtidae; genus Sinonovacula; species Sinonovacula constricta. The sequence goes on along the minus strand of CM017558.1, from coordinate 28,715,026 downwards.
AGATTATCAACTATTGTTTCATTGTCCTAAATTTTTGTATTATCGTAAATAAAATTGTATATATAAAATAGGTTTTCTTTTTACAAATAGAAGACAGCATGACCTATTGACGTGTTACTGGCTTGCCTACTACAGTTTCAACCGAATGCTAATACGACAGGAAAGATTTTCCAAAGAGAAATGCAATATTAAGTACGTTATTAACTTAGGTGTTGTTTTATCACGAGTATGATTATTCTTATAGTACATATAGTTGTTAATTACGTTTACCAATGGTTGGGCGTATATTTTATGTAAATAAACTATAATATGGATTTACGTGAGAAATGGAAAGGTTGTCGTGCGCTTATAACATGATTATGAAAATAGAAAAGCACTTGATGTTTTTCCATGAATGGTAATTTTTAGAATTCTGGAATGTCCAAGTAAATTTTCTAAGCTGTTTAAACATGCCCAACGTACATTACTCAGACTAGGTATTTAGATTAACGCTTCTGCAGAGACTTAAAAATTACATTGTCGAAGCTATCGATAAACCTATTTTATTACACGATTCTTCGTGTTTTCCCTTTCTAATCAACCTATTACAAATTTCTTATATTACTCTAGTTTAATACAGCTTTTTGATTGATGACGTCGTTAACTAATGCAGATCGTGACATACCATAATTCTACCAAGTATTGTTGTTAAATTTTCATTACCAGCGTATAATGGCATGAAAATCATGCCCAAACCTAAACAAAAAGCAACACTCACAACCGAATGTGTTCTGTATAAATTGTAATATAATGCTGAATAAAAATAGTGCTTTACATTGTTGTTTTGAATGGATTCGTAAGTTCAAGAATACTTCCAAATAAGAAGCATATACTTCTCAAAGAATATCACTTTTATATTTGTTTGTATTAAAATGTCTTTTTTCAAAAGTATGAATTCACAGATATCATAAAAGCTAATATTAATTATGTCAATTTAAAAATCAGTCATAACGGACCTGGTAGGGCAAACGGTAGAGCGAGGCCTCAGGTTCGATCCCGGGCCACGACATACTAACGTCGTTAAAATGGTAGTGGTATAACTCAATTCTTAACGCTCAAGCAAATATAAGGGTAGTTCCACGCCTAGTTGGCCAAGTGTCAGGCTTGTGTGACTGAGTGTGGTATCATGCCATGTGTTCACGGCTTGCTATACACAGTGAAGCTCTACATCGAGAGGACACCAACTCCAAATAACTGAAATACTGTTGGTGGGACGATAAACCCAACAAACATATAAACAAACAAATAAACAAACAATCGAACAAACAAAAATCATCCGTTAAGATGGCTAAACCATTATATAGTACGTAGCTGGATTTGGTTGTAAAAAGATAACTATATTATGCGCATACACCAGTCAGGACTTAAGATTCTGTCATGGGATCACATCACGAGTACATTCAAGATAAAACAGTCAGCTGTAAGCAATAATTTTCATCAATAAAAATTAATTATAGTTTTCTTTTTCGCTTTTTCCGATGAAATATCTGACTCATTCATTAGATTACGCCTTTAATGTTTTCTTAAGTCAGTTATTCCTCTCTCAACAGATTTAAACTCAGCAAAAAGCTTAGTCCTATAAACACAGTTATTTTTCTAAGGAAAACTACAAAAAAGAAAATTACAGTGTTTATCTCGTCTAAATATATCCTTCGGGAAATAAAATAATGTTCATAGTGGAAATTTTGTCAAATATACTGTAACAATGAGTAATTTAATCTTTAATTACACATGTATAATTATTAATTTGAAGCAGATCTTCGTCAATTGTTTATACAATGTTAGTTTTGTCAATACAACAAATTTAAAGGTGCACGCTGTTAATATATTCAGTTCATCTTAATTTAATTTTCATGACTCGTTTCAATTTTTATTTTTCTAGGTATACTTCAAAATCAGACTTTTTAATTTAAGATCATTTAACTAAAATACGTGTTATTTCAAAGGTATTCATAACAAGGAGTTCTCTTAAATGTATAACTTCAACCATTTGCAAGATTTAAAGTTGACCTTTCTAGAATTTACATAGCATATATATGGACACATTTTTAAATTGGATATATGTGTTCCAGGCATTTACACCTTCATCTTTATCACGAACTCTTATAAGACTAATATGACTGACCTGATTTACTAAGAAATCCGCACACAATGTAAAATGTACGTTCCTTGTTCAGTAAAAACATGCATAAACTGATGAACTTCTTTAAATTTCTTAGAAAAAAAAAGATTAAACATACAAATATTAAGTCTCTTAGTTTTTAAAAAAGACAAATTTTATGAATCAGAAATAGTCAAAGTTATATAAGCTGCATTGCTGTACTTAAGAGTATTTCGTAACTTTCTATTCTAAACGAAGTCAGTTAATCTACACTTTAAGTTCAATGTATATTTATAATTATCAAATCTAGTTATTAACTATTATCTTTAAAATTAATATGTCATTTTAATTCACAAAAAAGTTTATCAAACTCCAATATGTTTAACACTGTCTTATTTGTATCTGCAAGTTAAATGTTTAATTGCAAGATACATGTTCAGTTGCAAGATAAATGTTCAGTTGCAAGTTAAATGTTCAATTGCAAGATACATGTTCAGTTGCAAGTTAAATGTTCAGTTGCAAGATAAATGTTCAGTTGCAAGATAAATGTTCAATTGCAAGATAAATGTTCAGTTGCAAGATAAATGTTCAGTTGCAAGATAAATGTTCAGTTGCAAGTTAAATGTTCAATTGCAAGATAAATGTTCAGTTGCAAGATAAATGTTCAATTGCAAGATAAATGTTCAGTTGCAAGATAAATGTTCAGTTGCAAGTTAAATGTTCAATTGCAAGATAAATGTTCAGTTGCAAGATAAATGTTCAATTGCAAGATAAATGTTCAGTTGCAAGATACATGTTCAGTTGCAAGATAAATGTTCAGTTGCAAGATACATGTTCAGTTGCAAGATAAATGTTCAGTTGCAAGATACATGTTCAGTTGCAAGATAAATGTTCAGTTGCAAGATAAATGTTCAATTGCAAGATAAATGTTCAGTTGCAAGATAAATGTTCAGTTGCAAGTTAAATGTTCAATTGCAAGATACATGTTCAGTTGCAAGATAAATGTTCAGTTGCAAGATACATGTTCAGTTGCAAGATAAATGTTCAATTGCAAGATAAATGTTCAGTTGCAAGATAAATGTTCAGTTGCAAGTTAAATGTTCAATTGCAAGATAAATGTTCAATTGCAAGATAAATGTTCAGTTGCAAGATAAATGTTCAGTTGCAAGTTAAATGTTCAATTGCAAGATAAATGTTCAGTTGCAAGATAAATGTTCAATTGCAAGATAAATGTTCAATTGCAAGATAAATGTTCAGTTGCAAGATAAATGTTCAGTTGCAAGTTAAATGTTCAGTTGCAAGATAAATGTTCAGTTGCAAGATAAATGTTCAATTGCAAGATACATGTTCAGTTGCAAGATAAATGTTCAGTTGCAAGATAAATGTTCAATTGCAAGATAAATGTTCAGTTGCAAGATAAATGTTCAGTTGCAAGATAAATGTTCAATTGCAAGATACATGTTCAGTTGCAAGATACATGTTCAGTTGCAAGATAAATGTTCAGTTGCAAGATAAATGTTCAATTGCAAGATAAATGTTCAGTTGCAAGATAAATGTTCAGTTGCAAGTTAAATGTTCAATTGCAAGATAAATGTTCAGTTGCAAGGTAAATATTCTAATGCAATGTAAATGTTCAATTGCATAATAAATGTCTATTTGAACCCCCATCAAACCATTTAGTAAAGCCACCTTTTTGATTTTTTAGTAATTTCATTATGACGAAAGATATCATAATTAAGATATTGGTGTATTTTTCAATATAATTTTATTTTGTCGGTTATTTAGAGTGTGAGTTTTAAGGCAGTAAACGTATGCAAATATACATTTTTTTCTTAAAATAAGCAGATTATTCGGTTTACAAATGGCATCCCTCTAAATGTTGCCATTATAATGTTTTTAAATTGCATTGAAGGTATTAGAACTTACCGACACGGCATTTTTTCAATTATTAATAAACAAGAATTTTAATATGCATTATAGAATGCAAACCGATTAAACGCTGCTATTGCATTTAACGTTTTATGAGAAATGTTTGTTGGGAAATACAATTAGGCTTTACATATGATTTTTGTTGTTATATGTAGATGTTTTTTTCTCATGTATTTAAAAGCAAATCAAAAGCTAGCTTATTAAATCGTCTATTTTTCAAAATTTTGAAATTTTACTTGATAAATATATATTTCGAAATAAATTTAAATGATAAGAATAAAATTCGACAGTATATCACCTCCCCTGACAGCTCGTTTACTTTCTTTCGAGCATTTACTTTTATATATATATATATTTTCCCGTGGGCGACTTTCTTATGCAGACACCAAGTGTCACTCTGAAATGCTCGAGTCTGGTAAATTTGTAAAATTATACATGGTAAAACCAAAAGAATTTTCGGGGAAATCTTTTCAAGGATTCCTGCACTTGTCATTGGCTTCTATTTTGGCAAATCGATTTTAATCTTTGAATATTTCCCTCGACACTTTTATGTCCAGACAATTATATTATAATATTATTACAAAACATGTTTTGACATATGATGTTATCTCATTTTTACAGATTTTATTCAATAAGGTAGAGACAAAGCATTAAAAATGTTTTGCTATATCTACATTATAAAAAGAAATTTTACTTGATAAATATATATTTCGAAATAAATTTAAATGATAAGAATAAAATTCGACAGTATATCACCTCCCCTGACAGCTCGTTTACTTTCTTTCGAGCATTTACTTTTATATATATATATATTTTCCCGTGGGCGACTTTCTTATGCAGCCACCAAGTGTCACTCTGAAATGCTCGAGTCTGGTAAATTTGTAAAATTATACATGGTAAAACCAAAAGAATTTTCGGGGAAATCTTTTCAAGGATTCCTGCACTTGTCATTGGCTTCTATTTTGGCAAATCGATTTTAATCTTTGAATATTTCCCTCGACACTTTTATGTCCAGACAATTATATTATAATATTATTACAAAACATGTTTTGACATATGATGTTATCTCATTTTTACAGATTTTATTCAATAAGGTAGAGACAAAGCATTAAAAATGTTTTGCTATATCTACATTATAAAAAGAAGAAAAAAAACCTCCCGTTTGTTAGTTTTCTATTTACTATGGCAGTAAAGTAATTAACATGTCACTTTTATAAGCGTCGCTCAAGTTTGCTTATTTAAATTGATATGAAAATTTGGAACTTTTTGTTCATCGCAATTGTATATATATTGTATATTTTTAGCTTTTCTTTTTAAATTTATCCGACAGTTTGCCTACTTCTACTACATGGAACAACTTACTATCCCTGTTCTGGGGAATTTGTGTGAAGCTCCTGCTTAATCTTATACCTTTGTTTAAAAGGCTGATAATCACATGATACTTATTGTTAGACAGTCCAAATTGTGAAATATAAAGCTTTAAATGCCAATTGTTTCCAAATTTGTCAATATGCACACGAGGGATTAGGCAGAAAATTGATTTACCGGATGATCATGTAACGTTATCTTCAAGTAAGTGATCACGTGGTTTTCTTAGTGTAACTGCGCAACAAGGATAGGAAATACATTTAAGTGACACACGAGGAATTTTACTTTTTACTTGAATGAAGAGCACAGGGTCTGTTTAGGTAAGAATAATTTATTTAGTAGCATGAGAGAAAGTAAGAATTCACAGGAGAGTCATATTATCCGCATAGTAGTCGGGGCTTTACGTATATTTACCATATTTGCTTAATGTCTTTAATATATAAATCTGCCGGAATTTAAACAGAAATGACCCTCTTTCCTTTTTTAATTCCCAATGTCTACTTATGGTACAATCAATCTTTTTATATTAACATACAGCTTGACCGGACCTGGTTGCGCAATCGGTAGAGCGTCGGCTCCGGGTACGGAAGGCTCTGGGTTCGATCCCGGACCGCGACATACCAAAGTCGTTAAAAATGGTAGTGATATAGCTCCCTTGCTAACGCTCAAGCAAATATAAGGGTAGTTCCACGACTGGTTTGCCCGGTGTCAGGATAATGGGACTGGGTGTGGTATCATGCCAGGTGTTCACGGCATGCTATACACAGTGAAGGCAGCACTATACCTGCTTCAAGTGGACACCGTTTCCAGATAACTGAAATACTGTTGGTGGGACGATAAACCCAATAAACAAACAAACAAACAAACATAAGCTTGGGTAATAATTTCTCCGGCATGGCAAAGTTCTTTGTATTGATAAAATGAATGTACATGTATTTCGTTCGCTATGAAAAATAGCATAAATATTTTTCTCTTGATACTGCCAGTATAAATAATACAATCATCACCACAATGATGTATCCAGTTGAAAAGTTTGTTATGTGGTTATCAAGTTTAGTTTGAGAAATTATTTTAAAGCCAACTCCAATGAAAAGATGCAATATTGACTCATTTGATTTCTTCGAAAACATAGGAATGCAAACATTTATCCACAATGTCCGAAAAGCTTGAAACAACTTGTATTAAACATTTCGCTGGATCAAGAAATTGTTCGCATATTCATTAATGTATTTTAACCCTTAAGCCCTAATCGTTTGCTATAAAATATTCAATTTCAGTGTTTGGCTTTGAAAATATCATAATTTTTAAGTTTTTTTTATTAAGTTTCCTTAAAATTATTTCCTGGAAACAAATCTGCAGACAAATCTTTGTCACAACTGTATATTCTTTAAAAAACACAACTCCAAAATAATTTAAAACAATTTATTTATTATTACATGTTTCCACTCGCAGATAATTAAATGGAACCGTATCGTTGACATTTGGTGTTTAAATTGATATTAATTGATATTTTAAAAAATGTGAAGTAGATTAGAGATGAAAAAGCATTACAGGACTTTTATATATGAACAACAACAACAACAACAACAACAACAACAACAACAACAACAACAACAACAACAACAACAAGTTTATCGTTTTTCACAGTAACTATAATTTATTGACTACAGGTTTACGCTAGGGTTGCGGTTCCATTTAAACAAATACAACAAAAGCTAAAATGCGGGAATCTTTTTTTTTCCATTGCATATTGTTGATAACATAATATTACATAACATCAATCGAGACAAGGCGTTGCATTGTGAATAGGTAAATAAGAAAAGGTCCTATCAAAATTTCCACAGATATTTAAATCTAATCAACCTCTAGACAAAGGCAATAAGGGACGGTGTAAAGGTGACAAAAACACAGAGACGAGACATAACATACAAAAAGAAAAACCATCAGTGACCGCCTTGGAACGGTGAGTCGGCAAAAGGAACAACCTGGTTTGTGGAGCGCTCCAATCTCACATTTTCTGAAGGTTCTTTCTATCAAACAAACAGAGTAAATACGAATATCCCTTTAAAGTGAAATAACTAGCAGTAAGCACCTGTATCGAGAGTTAAAACAGATATAATGAACTTATATACAGACAAAATAGTCTCTGCATTAAACAACAAAGCTTGGTATCGACTATGTGCATATTTTGCGTAATAAAATATTTTTTTCGGAAACTGCATATATTTATTCCAAATATATAGCAATGCTTTTATAAAATAAAATTCTTTAAGTCTCACAATTGCAAACAGCTCTAGCCAAAAATATATATTGTAGAAGTGCTGTAACTTTTAAATAACGCAATTAAAAGCATTTATAAATAACCATGACCGAATACAGAAATGAAAATGATTCTCTCTTATTTTTTGTATTTTCATTCAAATTACATCATTTTATAAATATTATTTTATAAAACTAGATAAAACAAAACCGTCAAAGATCATATCTTAGACAAGTCTGCCTGCGGAAAATATTTCAAAGCTAATGGGCAATCAGCAAGGTTTTAGCAATCAAAAAAGATTTACAGCTGTGATCATTTCCCACGACACTTTAAAGGTGGCATGCGATAGTTTGGGCCTTAAATTTCTCGGCAACAACAACAACAACTCACTTGTTACTTGAAAAGATCCCGCAAATACGTTTTATGTCCTACTTCTATTTGAAAAGTTAAACAATTCTCCTCATTTTCCATTACAAACATATCCTTCCCATCTGATACACTCTTCACAGTTAGCAATTTTATAACTAAAACAAACACGTGTTAACTACCTAATTTTTAGATTACGTTATATCAGCATTCATATAATCCACTCAATATCTAATTTTAGTGACACATGATATCACACCAGGCTTTGTATATCTAGTGGTAGGATTGATGAGAAAATACAGGGACACATTACTTATTTCAGAAATTTGATATAATGTAGATATGGGCTTAGATAAAAGTTTAGCTACATGTGGTCGATGTTGACACCAAAAAACATAATAAGCTATTTGTTATTGAATTGTAAATATAGCTCTCACATACGCTCATGTATATAGTTTAAATTTACAAGAAAATACTACAACATACAAAACAATTGCAATAGTTACTAAGTTGCCATTATTCTTTTAAGCTATACGATGATCTCCATTGTGAGTACATTTAAACATATATTATGAAATGATTCTATGCATATTCGCGAAAAAATATATTATGTAATAAATGTCTGGCAGTTTTTATTCCTAAAGAAAACAAGTGAACTAATCCCACAATTTAAACAGTAACAATGTTAAAGTGGAAAGGGACAACACAGAAATTGTAATAATACTTACATTATTGCTCACGGTGGAGAAAAATATACTGACAGCGATTTCAAAACACAATAAGCATTTCTTTGCAAAACCAAAAAAAAACAACAACAACAAAAAAAAAACACAACAAAAAACAACAACAACAAAAACAACAACAAAAAACAAAACAAAAACAAAAACTTGTGTATGATTCTTCGGTTATCAACAGATGTTTGAAGAATTAAATTTTCATACCAAGAATGCGATGGATCGGTTAGATTGCCAAATGAAATAAACATGCTTGTCTCTCATAAAATGTGTACAGAACGTGCATTTACAGTATGACACTTAGTTTTAGTTAGTATTAGATTAAAACAGTTGTCCGAAGCAAAACTAGACAGAGCAAACTCGACAGTTACCGCCTTTAAACAGATTACTTATGTTTTGTTATATACTGAATAAAGAAAATTGTCATATTTTAAGTTTAGTGGATAGTTACTAAGGTAGCTCATTAAGTACCTAATAACCTAAGTAACTAAGTTGTTTACTAAGTAAATCAGTAATTGACTCACTTACTAAGGTAACCAACGAACAACTTAGTATTTGGCCGCAATATTGGTTAAAATTATCACGTTTAACTATCTGTGTGTACCACTTGTTTTCGTGACATTATCTTTGCATTCCGTTTAAATTTCATCCGTAAAAAATACAAAATAGATAAACACTCCAAGTTCAACTGGAAATTACAGATGCAAAGAATTATGTAATATATTATAATAATTATGTTTTTACATTTTATTCTTACATATGCATTCGAATGCTAAACTTTACAAGGAAAGATGTTATAACACAATATTTATCATTTAAATATTTCTAAGCATCGTTTTCCAGGATTATAGCAAATAACACGGCATTCCTCATAATTCAGAGACGGATGCTCTTAGAAATTCTAGGGCTTCTGTAAAGTTTCATACTTCAATCGATGCGAAACTATGTGGTAACTAAGTAAACACATAGGATCTTCTCTGATAAGATGATAAGCTTAACCATGGTGTTTACAGCAAAGATAAACAGAATATTTAATCGAAAACGAAAATACATCACAATATATTCACTAGTTTGATAAAAAATACTTAATATATACAAATTGACAAAATCCTAGATAAAAGCACCAGCAGAATAGAATGTCTAAGAACCTGATAAGTTTCATTTTTATAAAAGAATATAAGACAGTTTGAAATGCTTCTTAAGTGCATTTATAACTCTTTAAGAGCATGCAATCCTGCAACACTCCGATTTAGTGGAACTGCAATATGCAGTGGAGAGGCTACATGTATCAATGTTTTGTATTCATATTTGTTCAGCTAACAGTATCAATTCTGACATGGAAGCTGCATTTGCTGCCTCGGGCAAGCGCATGTTTTGATAACTCCAATGCAGCTATATTGAATTATGTTGACACAAGCTTTTCGTCTAAACAAGAAACAAGAACTAATGAAATAATGGCACCCTCTAATAAGTACAGAAAAAAACGGTTTTAAAAGCAATGGAAAATTCATTAATTTATTATTTTTATTAAACGAAATGCAAAATTATTTGAGAAAGGATAGTTCAAGTGGCTCTCCAAAGTTAAATTGTGTTGATGCAAGTACATGTGGATAAACTGATTTTATTGTTGATAAGTCACGTGTTTTAATTACAACTTACAATAGGTTCAGATATGTTTGTTCGTTTTATAATCACGCATTTTGTGTAGTTGTCCTCATTCAAATACAAAGTCAATATTATTTTAAATTGCATCACTACTTAAAATGACTTCATAACTCAGCTCTATGATTACGCCATCGCTTGGAAAGTTTTTCTTCAAATAAAATGTTTTCTTTGCTTTGTTTGCATTTGAGATCACCTCAGGAAATGCGAGGTGAGAGCTGTATAAAACCGGTTTAAGCACACCAGTCGGTCTTTTTGCCGACTTATCGTGCCAAGGAGGTAACTGATGTGTTTCTCTATTTCTTTATATTCCACACTAGACTTGCATATGAATACATTTGTCCTATGCATTTTAAGGTTTTAATACATTTTGCAAGACCCATAGAACCTTGTAATATTTTCTTATTCAATATTGCTTCTGGCAATGCATTATGAGTTACTGATTATACACAGGGGAAAATGTGTGATTTAAATATGAATATGGAATACACAGTATGCAGTAAACTACTGACTCTATCAACGAAGGTGTAGGTATACGAGTTTAAAGAAACCCTTAATGTAATTTCACGTACTTGTATTCTTCTGAAATGCTAACACATAGATCTGATTATTATTGAATTCAGAAGCATACATAGCAGGATGATATTATATTTAGGGTTTGTATGACATGTGCTTACAAGGAAGTATGACAAAACCCTATTAGCATAGCAACATATACCAACATTTGTCAAATGTAATGAGTCATTAAACAAAAAAGAGCAAACTCGACAGTTACCGCCTTTAAACCGTCAGTCGGAAATAGGGACCAACTGGGGTGTTTAAACCGGATTTACAGAGCTCCAACCTCGTACATCCTGCGAGGTTTCTCAAATGCAAGCAATGACAAGAAAACTGATCGAGTTGAATAAAATTTCCCAAGCGCTGACGTTTTCTTAAGAAAGTTATGACGTCGTTAGTGACGTAATTGAAAATTATTACCCAAATGGAACCTAGAAGAGATGAAAGTTATATTTCCATAAGAAGAAGTAAAAATTGTTGATGGTAAATTAAATTAAATTTTAATCAAGGAAAGAATGACGACAGAAGAAGTGTTAATGGTTGTTTCATCCAATTATGTGTAGATGGAAGTGAGGAGGCGAAGTCCAATGTCAATGTGTCACGTTTGCCTCTTCTAGACAGGTAGGTCACCAGTCGATGATAGAATATTTACATGTCATTTCATTCAGTTATTATCGTCATTATGGGTTACTGTGCAAGAAAGAAGAACTGAAAATGCGAAAATATTTTTGATGTTTGCTTAATTTAACACAATGCCATAATGCTGCATTTTATGTTTAGAATGTTTTAATAGTTAAAACATGATTCTAATACTAAAAAATTCCATTCATTGTACAAAAGTGAATATTACTTTGTCAACTTTTGAATTTAAATGAACCGTTAAAACTTAATCAAGATATAAACGTACATACACATCAAACACCTAAGAAAAACTACAGAAAGCTAGCTTTTTTAAAGATCATATTTAACCATAAAATTATATATTTTTACGTATAGACCCTTGTGCAGATACATATTTTAGTATGTTTGGCGCATTTAATTTCTCTACATCAATTAATCATTCTTAAAACACTGAACAAGATAACCTATTGAACTTATTTTGAGGGCTTTAATTCATTTTTGCACTCTGCCCTAAACCAATGTACTAGTTAAGATAATATGATGGTGGCCAATATATTCCAGAAACTCTATTTCTTCTGCAACATAGGCACCATTTAATCAGCCGAAAATTATGTGTACAACTTTTATCTTCCTCGATTTTATTGATGAGGGTCTTGACTGCAGAAATTATACAAATTAGCTAAGATCAATATTATTATTAAAAATAAAGGTACAAAATAATAATGACATACTACAAATATATTATTTATTGAAATATTAAAGTCACTATTGCTTCTATGCGAAAATCACAGGACCCTAAATCAAAACATAACTGTATTACAGTCAACTCTCGTTATTTCAAAATCGGTTATATCAAATTTCCGGTTATGTCAAACTGTTTTCTACGGTCCCGTTTTTTCCTTATAGTTTCTATATAGATCGACTCCGCTTTAATCAAATTCGGATGTGTCAAATTATCGGATATATCAAACTAAATTCTTTGTCCCCACACGTATAAAACTGTTGAAATCAGTTGGTCTATCTCAAACTTCAAATTGCTATAAGATGCAGAACGGCAACAATAGTGATTTTCACACCTACCAAGGAATTCGCGAAGATTTGGGCGCGAGTTTTATCGCCAATTATCGGCAATCAGGATGTCACGTAATTTAGAAAGAGGTTAATCGATTATTATTTAATTAGCTGATATAATGAACAACAATTGTGTTAATCAATTAACGCTGATTAAAGTGTTTCAGTTTGTACTTGTTGTTGTAACAGTTTTTGAGAACTTGTTGACGCGGCCTTCTCAACTTGTAAATAAAATGAGAGGTCGCGAAAGTAAATAATGTGTAAATAAAACGTTAAAAATTTAACCTTTTATGTTTTATTTTATTTTTCTTACAAACAACAACGATAAACCAACGTGCAGGTATCAGCTTCAGGTATACAAAATAAGGCCATGCACTTACGAGGACGCAACAACCTACAATAAAAAGAAGAATATTAAATTACATTGTAAAAAATCTGATAACACTTTAAACATGCAAAACCACACAAACTTGCAGAAACTTAGTTTACAGTGGCAGATATAACAAGGAATTTCAGTCATTACCAGTCATCGTGTAGCAGGTAAGATTTCAAGATTTACACAAACTATCCTTAAATTCGGATAATTCAAACTTCGGATATCTCAAACTATTTTCTACGGTCCCTTGAAATTTGAGATAACGAGAGTTGACTATATTGATTTAATTTGCATGAAAGTAGAGTGTTTCAATCTAATCGTGTTATAATATGTATAATATATGTTACTGTTTGGCATCACAATGAAACATTCCAATTTGTAAGTGGTAAAATTAAGTAATCTTGCAGTAACCTGAGATAAATTGCACGGTCTTAAAGTTACGATGGTGGCCAAAGGCTAATTATACACGTCATAAAGCGACGTTATGTCACAATTGTTTACTTTCCAGTGTTAGTAATTGTTTAAATAATGCTGTGAAGTATACCAAGATTTATTTCCTTTACAATGATTGAACATATCATTTCGAAAAGAAACAATGTTAAAACAGATTTTAACCAACCCGTATGTGCTTTGCGTTGAAATTTTGCATATTGCATATATATAATGATAACTCATGTTGCATGTCATTCATTTTTAATACTTTTTTTATTATGGTACTTGCTAACTTAGTTAAAATGGAAAACCATTGCGAATAACCAGTTTGATTGGACTTTGTCTCACCAAACTTAATTGCCTGTCATTAAAATTTTAGCTAAAGTAGGAAAGGAATTACAACAGTAAGGAAGATAGCTGTACATTACCATTCTTGTCCATTGCACTTTGCCGAAAAATAAAATATGTTGAAGTTATCTCGAATTGTTTCCCTCTGCTAAACATAAATTTAATTATAGAAAATATATTGTCTCTGTTGTCATCGTTTCAAAGTGAAACATGTTTCAGTACTTTGCCAAAATGTGGAATAATTGTTAAAAGATTACGACAATTTAACTTCTTAAGGCAATTTCACATTCGCCTATTGAATTAGTGCTTTTGTTTGTCTGAAATTATAACCTCACAAAAACAGGAACAAATACTTAGGAAAGAAGATTACTAAAGTAATATTGTACATATGTTATAAATATTCTTAATATAACGCTGATTTGCTTTGTGCTATTTTTAAAAATGAAAAAAATATGCAGGATCAAGACTCTGGTATATTGATGTTTGATTCTTCATAACTAAACTGCTTGTCGAGAGAGTTAAACTATAGCTGAGCTTTTGTGGATTTCAGGCTCTATGCAGCTGGCATATATATATATATATATATATATATATATATATATATATATATATATATATATATATATATATATATATATATATATATATATATATATATATATATTTATAAATATCCGCGATTGAACATTTATATATATATATATATATATATAAAAGGCCAATCGCTGATATTTTTCGCTAATCGATAATCGCTGATTTTCTTTGAACCGTTATGACGAAAGTAGTGACGTCATTGAAAAGTAGTGCCCTCATAGTGTTAAGTCAAATGTCCATCAAAACAATTACAATCCTCATAGGGTGAATTAAATGACAACAGCTATGGATTCAGAATAACCAATATGTTCAGGATAACTAGCTTCACTTGCAGTGCATATCTTCATTAAACATTGGATGCCATCATGAGCCTATAAAGGCTATCGTTTTCTTGCAAATTAACTTAGTTTACAAAACTCATACACAAATGCACTGTGCAAATAATGAAATATGATATGCTACTTATAGAGTACTTTACACTGTCATTTTTAAATAGATGTTTTATAAAACCGAGAAAATTCTCCTGGAAATCTTTTCAAGAACTCGTGCAGAGGCACTGTATTCAATAAAAGGAGAATGATTTTAATCTACGAATATTTCACACTTTAATTCCAGACTGTAAATTGACATTTTTTACAAACCATATTTGGGACTTGATGTTATCTTATTATAATTGGTATAATTTGGTGACATGCCGAAAAAGCTTAAGAATGCTTTCGTTTTATCTACATTATAATAAAGACAGTAATAAACAGCACCAGTTTTCGATTCTTAGCTTTCTATTTTACAAGTCCAAACGTTCATAACATGTCATTTTTATAAACGATATTCAAGCATGCTCATTATCTAAATTCATTTTAAAGCATTTTTTGGCTATGTAAATGACCTCGCATTTGCCTTTATACACTGGGGCAAACGAACTCTGCGGTTGAGTAATTGAAAGAAAACATAATGCATGTTGCTGTCTTTCGTTTTAAACTAAATAGTGGGTAATGGAAGTCTGGTTTATCTCGGACAATATTTTTTTTCAGTACATACATACATACATATACTTTATTGGCATAATGCATAAACAAACCATACATAAAGCCAAATATTAAAACATATAAACAGTTGTGATCAGTAGTGCAACTACACGTTTGTTTTTCGGAAAGAACAATATTATTGTTTATTACGGATTTTGAAAGCTAATATAATATATTTTCCAATATTTCTAATAGTGTTTCTATTTTGTGAAGACATGAGGCTAATATATTTCTGTTTTGTCGGAAAATTGCAAAAATATGATTTAAAAAGCTGTTATTTCTCGATATTTGGGACATATTAAAAGAAAATGATAACAATCCTCAACAATATTGACGTAATTGCTTCCGTTTATATTTCTATTAGTATCAGAACGGGAAGTGTATTTCTTTCCTTTTTCCTCGTCTCCATGTCTAATGCACATTAATCATTTTTGTCGTATTTCTTTACATTTATAGCAATAACTTATTATCTTTTTACTAGTTCAAGAGCTTTGATAAGATTAAACTATATGCCTTTATTTCGATTTGCAAAAACACTCTGCTGTTGTTTTCATACGTCTAGGTACTTCCAGGATAAATAAACTATTAAAAAACGCCATTAACATCATAGGATATTTGTTGATTGACTTTACAACAACATGTGAATAATACTTTAACGATTGGGAACGACTTTAAAAAAAATATACAAGGCCAGAACGATAATTTCCTAAACGTCGGACCCAGAAGTAAACGATTATTTTTTATTTGACAATAAAAATGATCTTATTTGTTTTAGCTTAAAAATGGTCTGAAAGAAGGAATGTTTATTATTACTAAGTACTTAACGCAATGACCCTTTAATTATTCGAACATGCTTAAATCGATTTATACTTAAGATCGATACGTTTCTATTCATAGCTAGTTAATAATAATAATAATAATAATAATAATAATAATAATAATAAAAATAATAATAATAATAATAATAATAATAATATTAATAATAATAATAATGATAATGATAATAATAAGATGAATAATAATAATAATAATAACAACAATAAAAATAATTATAATCAAACCAAATACATTGTACAAGATTTGATTCGGAAATCTCTCTCTATTCGTTTGTTAGTTTTCAAATGAATCACTTTTGATAGATCTTTTATTTTAAGCAAATAATAATATTGATTCAAAGACCCTCATCTTAACGCTGTTTGGAGGATTAGATCATTCTGTCGAAACATGATCGGGAAATTGGGGGTAATGGTGTACGGCAGACGATCTTGGCAATAAATCCAATCCGTGATAACTGTCACAATTCTGGCAAGCAATATGTAGTCGTATGCTTTTCGTTTTGTACACATTTTCACTTTGCAGCTAGGTGTTGGCTAATTGTCGTTGACTGATGAGCATGACAAAGACATTTGTGTCTCTCCTTCGACTCCCAAGTGTGATTAAGGTCACGAGGCGCGACGTTGATTTGTAGATGCAAATAATTATCGTCCAGCAGAATATAAATGATAAAAATGGAAGGGCCATCAGATCAAAATATCATAAAAGATTTAATTACACTTTCACATCTCTAATGATTTCAAACTATGATGTATTTTCAAAAACAGTGATTCTTTCCTAAAACTTTTGAAACATATATTCGGATAAATATATCAAGAAAAAGATATGAGAATTGCTAACACCGAAAAGTGCATATCATTGTCAAAAAATAAAGTAAATGATATAGTCTTTCTCTAGAAGAAAACCCCAAATAACCTGCGACTACGACATCTTTAATAAGCTTGAGCATTGCAACAGATACCAAAATTTGAAAAGGCACAGGAGAAAGGTGCCAGCAAATGTAAAAGTAAAAAAAAACTGAGATGAGTCATTTAACAAAAAGAGCAAGCCCAACAATAACGCCATGGGACGGTCAGTCGCTTAAGGGACCGACTGGCGTGCTTTTACAGAGCTCTAAACTCGCACTTCCTGAGGAGTTACTCAAATACAAGATGAAAGGAAAATAGATCAATTTGAATAAAGAATGTGCAAGCGTTGACGTTTTCTTTGATTAGTAACGACAAAAGTAGTGACGTAAGTGAGAAATAACTTTCCACATACTATTTAGAAGAGAGAAGTATTTTTTTCTGTTAGAAGACCAATTCAAATTTGTTGATTGTAAAAGAATGTAATTTTCTTAATCAAGAAAAGAAATGGCCAGAGAAGTAGAAATAGTTGTTTCATCCTGTTAATTTGAAGATGGAATTGAGGAGCCAAATGTATTGTCCTTCAAAGGAAAAAAACGAAACAATCATCATAGAATTAATTTAAATGTCGCCATAGATTACCTGCACGAGAAGATTTTTACGACCGCCACATTGCACAAGTAACAAGCTATGTGTAGATCACTTAATTGCGAAGTTTTATTATGCAGGGCTTATTTATATTTTAAGCAAGAAAAAAACACAAATTCTTTTCTTTATGTATAGATGTTTGCAATGTTACAATTGTACATCTACAAATAAGGTCAACTAAATTTCAGTGAATAAATGACTTTGTAAGAAAAACAATTTCTTTGAAGACAAATACAGCAATTCACGCATGATTATCGTATTTTGATGGATTTATATAAGTGTGTCTTAAGTATGGCTATGTTGTTTATTACACACGGTACAGTGCGACAATATTATGAGAACGTATCATATGAAAAACATATACATAGAATAAAAATCACTAGACATAGGTGTATACAAATACTAGAAAGATGTAAAACTGACAAACCCAATGCGACGAGACAATACGCAAAAATAAAGAAACATAACAGTATCAGTCTCTGAATATTTTTTTTAAATTTGATAATTTGTTTTTTAATGCTTTTTCCTTTTTGATTTGATTTAATATTTAATTTGGAAATTGAATATGGTTTGAATGATGACTGTTTCCGTTGAACACACTTATCAGTTAAATTTTTATGGAACATACCAAAACACGTTTAACTTTGAGCAATAGTCTAACGTTTTAAACTCTATGTTTTATAGAAAGTAAAACCACGTACATGTATGTATGAATGTGAATGGGATAACGTCACTCGTGTAAGGTATATCTTTTGAGAGCGCTCTTTACCTTTTCAAATTAGTCTATATACTTGTGGTTCTTATCTACTTTCGTAAAACCAAAAAAGACAACGACAACAGCAACACGCAGCAATAGAAATAACGTTGATATGGAAAATCAGACTTTGCTTTAACGTTTTAATAATATTCACTAAACAATACAAAATGTGTGTATAAACACGACCATTGAATCCGAGTGAGTAGACATAAACCACACCACTACCTTGTACATGGTATCGTCGGGGCTTGATTATGCAAGATAAGTTTGTGCAGGCATCTTCATTTCTTGCTTAAACTATGCCATGTCGACAAATCAACAGGGGCTCGAGAAATAAAACAATGGCCTGCCACGGTGACAATATATATTGTTTATGTGCTTCGCAAGTAAAACATCATCATGAGGTACTGAAATGTCGGTTTGGGAAAACAGCAATTAATAAATGATTAAATGATAGTTTTAAATATCTAGGTGTACATAAATTTGATAATTAAACAATGAAATTGGTTTATTGTGTATTATACTTCCAGACTATTGTTCTTGCATGTATATATGTGCCCTTGCATGAGATGCAAGAATGTACGTATATTGCGATAATTTTGGGGTTTTGGGTTAAATTATATACTCTACTGAAAACAGGATATGACATTAATATAAACATATACAAGGTAACTCTGTAACCGTAAATTGTCGTTTACGTTTAAAACACATTATACGATAAAAAGGTGGTGCAAGAGTGTTTCAGTTTTCAACAGATACCGTACACACTTTGCCATATAGCAAGTCACATAAACATTTCCTTGGTATTTAATATGAATTCATATTATGCATCAGCCTGTTTATTTAAAATGTTAAGCACATTCATTTGCTTTAACTCTCAATGTTGCAGCAAAAACGAGAAATTAATCCCTTCATTTGCATGGGCAGAAATAAAGAAATGTTATATATAAATTTGTCAACATTCTAATGACACTCGTTTACGAAAGGCTGCAATGTTTTCATAGTAACACATAAAATAAATGAGCGGCTTCATTTAATGTTGACGAAATTTGGACATTTTAAACAAAATGACGTCGGATTTCCTCATGTGTTAAAACCAAATCCTTTCCAACGATTGTATTGGGTCTACCTTTGTAAATGTAAAGTGTCAAAAAGTTATATTGATGTACCGGTTCTGATCGCGAAAGGTGAATAATTGGTTATGGATACATATACTATTGTATTGTGATTCCATCTTGAAACATGCAATAGCCCTCGACACAAACGTGCATTAAATTACATTAGCACCTATTTTGTAATCCCATGGTTCCCATTGTTTTCCATTCAATACAGCCATTACATATTTTGTTATATTACGTTTGTGTAATACAGCTCTTGATTGATGACGTCATCGAGGTCATCATGATGCAGATTGTCTATTTCATCTAGTAGTGTTCTTCAAAATTTGTAAAAATTGTATCCTGTCGACTAAAATCATTTGATAAAAAGAGTCTGATACTCGTTATCATTTAATACAACATTTATAAAACGCCATATGCTCACTTACTTTTGCTTTTTCCTGAACTCGTGCCGTTAGTTGGCGTTGAGGGAATTATCCGGATTTAAGAAGTTTATATGATTTATTGTTTGCTGGAAAAGCCTAAATTCCACAACGCTAAACGATTTAAAATATTTATATTAATATGTTTTTTTTCACGCGAAGACATTTTAACTAAAATAAAGCTAAATTGCGCGGATCCTTTCGGTTGCATTTTGTTGCTTACATCAAATTTTTACAAGCAAAAGATGGCACTGCATAAAGTAGGCTAAGTGCTTAATTGAAAATGCCTTGTAACGACGATTTATTCTTTGATCTTCTTGACAAAATAGTTTATTTCCACAACGATTTCAGTAAGATTATTCCAATGTCATGATTTGGTAACAAAATGCTCTGATTTCTTACCTTCTACAGATAAAACAAGTATAGTTCCTTTACCGAATAAATTAAGAACATAAAATGCTTATTTCCGTTGTATTTTTATTCAAAATACAAACTTGGTTAAATGCTCATGCGATTAAACTAGTATACGTAATTGACAGTCTTACAAATTCTACATCCAAAAATAAAAAAAACTAAGCTGATTGTATGTACTCCCTAAGCGAAGCCTCAGTCTGTACGATCGATAAAACCAAATCGCAAAACATCTAATCTAAGGAAACTCTCTGGAAAATCTGTAGGAACACGAATCAGGCATTTAATAAGGTTTCAGTATATATAAATCTTAAGCTGAAAATATTTTTACGACACGTTCTATGTGTTATCCAAATGTTGAAGCCTGTGTTTTCTCTCAAACAACGAACACAATTGTTGTTAAAACCCACGAAATGATGTTAATTGATGTCCAACAGATGACCGATGCTGACATAATGGGACAAATAATGTGTTATATGTTGGCAGGTTAAATATCTATTATATTTGTAGCTGTGACTTCATTTACACATGTATCCCAATTCTCAAAATAAAAAGACCCCCAAAAATGAATTACAATAATGTTTGCATTATTAAAATACAGTTAGCATTTCTGTGCAGATCAAAATATTTAAATATAATACTCCGCTTATCAGCAAATATTAAACAAAAGTCTACATCTTTCTAAGACATAGAAGCAGCTGGATTGCTGGAAGAAACAAACATGTTTGTTGTTTTCTTTTCAAAGAATCCTAAAGTGAAATGAAGTGTCATCCCCAAAACAATCTATAGGGTTAGAATTTTACCGGAATCAGCAAAAAATTCAAATATTTCACTTTTTCATCGCTGATCTGTTGTATTAATATAGCTACTTGTCTCATAGAATGTGTAAAAAAGTGAATATACGGTATGAACATATATGCTTTGTCTTTGGTAGTAATTAATTTAAACAGTATTTCAAAGGCAAGTGATCATTAAGGTTTTATTTTATTTTTCGTATTAAACATGGATGAATAGAAAACTATGGGGTTTAACATTACTAAGTTTACAAATTAGTCAGCTTATACACTGATTAAGCACCTGGTTACCTAAGTAACTAAGCAACTGTCAAAGAAGGTATTAAAACGAAGTAACCCAGTAACTAAGTTACTTGCTTACTAACCAAGGTAATTAACCTACAAACCAATGTTTAGAAGCAGTATTTGGCTTATTTCAGCAAGTTAATCTTTCTGCGAGAATAACTTTATTTCGTAATACAATCATTGTTTTTAATTTTAATTTAAGCCTCAAATAACCAATTCGAATGTAGATACTTATCTTAGTTTAAGTTTAACTTGGAAATTGCAGATCCGAATAAAATATGTTTATACATTGAATTCTAACTTTGCCATAGAGTAACACATTATTGATATTTAAAAGACCTCTAGTCACTGGCTTCAAGGATTGCCAAGCAAATGACACTTCATTTCTCCACAATTAAGAGACAAATATTCTTATCAATTGTAGAGATTCCGTAAAGCCTCATATACCAATCGATGCTAGACTTGGTGGCAGCTTTAGGAGCTCATACGATCGCCAATGATGAAATGATCATCTTAACAATAGTTTATCAGCAAAGATAAAGAGATGAAGAGAAAAAGAGACAAAGAGAATCTTAAACAAGTGACGCTTTAGTCATATTTAAACTTCTTAATAAACTAAAATTGATATATATATATATATATATATATATATATATATATATATATATATATATATATATATATATATATATATATATATATATTTAAATAGCGGGTTGTAAACAAATCACCAAATCATGTAGCAGCAGTGAATATATATATATATTCACTGCTGCTACATGATTTGGTGATTTGTTTACAACTCGCTATTTAAATATACACTGTAGATTGTTATTAGTTCTTTGTTACTATTTTTTAATTTGAAGTAAAGATTCTGGAAATGGATTAAAATTAAACGTACTTATCACAAGAAAGACATGTTAAAATATTAAAATATATATAATACATAACAAAGAAATAATCAACTTACGTTAAAAAGGTGTCGATATACGACTTGAAAGTTACTTATTAAGTTATTACAATTATTCTTCTGACGAGTTAGTATATAATTCTGATTATCTAGCAAAACAGACGAGGCACACAGAGCAGACTACAATGGCAAGCATGACGTAAAAAAGTAATTATAGCTAATATAAGACGAGTCTTAACACACTGTGTTAATTACCTGAGTGCATATAGGGGTTGAACAATTTTCGTATGCGACACTTTTCGCACAAAACATTTCTTTCAAAAATTATTTGGTACTATTTTATGGACTTAAAATGCAATTTCGAAGTGTACTGGCACAAAACACTCTTTAAGTTTGCTACTAAATCGAATGTACATGTTGAATGTATTTTTCGGTAGGAGAATAATTTGTCCTTTGATAATAGACAATGTATAATATATTTGTTACAATCATCTTAGATCTTGGAGAAAGTTTTAGTTGTTTATAAGAGCACATGCTTTACCTTATTTTAAATTTTCATAGACAATTTATCAGGAAATATATCATGCAAAACAGTGACATAGGGACAAAAAAAGTTTGTTCATATAGCTGCATAAAGACATTTTTTGATGCGTATGTCGAAATTTCTACGTAATTAAACAGCTTGTTGCTTAAATCTCATATTCTAATGCATACACATACATATTTTGTCTAACAATTTTGTGTACAAGCGTGTTGTACATGATCGACATAAAAAGAAAAAAAATACCACAAACTATTGTCGGAATGTTTGACATATTGATCTGTTACTGAAGCAAAATGTAAATCTAATCTGAATAAAAGGTTAGCACGTTATTATATCAAATCACAAAAAACAGTAAAGACCATTATTTTGAGAAAAATGAAGCCGGAATGCTTATAACAACCGCTTGCAGATAGTTTTCTTTAAATATCGAACGGCAGTCTAAGTTTAATAAAGTCAAATACATCTTTGACCGCTTCTACACAGAAAGTTCGATTATAGAATACACGTAATTATAATTAATTTTCAATTTTGAACATATATATTATTACTTACAAGAAAAGAAAAAAGGAACTACACATACTTCTTGAAAATATTAAAATATAACTTTTATCCCAAACTGCCACACTGAGTGAAAAGCCTATATTCTGTAAAGGTGTGTTTTTCAGCGTAAAAACATTTCAATATACACCTACACTGTACATTACATCGCTATATGCGCACACACACACACAAACACACACACACACACGCACGCACGCACGCACGGACGCACGCACGCGCGCATGCACGCACGCATGCACGCACGCAAGCACGCTCACACAACACCATTGCGCAAACACACACGCACGCACGCACGCACACAACACACAACATGAATTAAGATAAGTTTAATGTTAAGGTGTTATGTAGCATACATTTTGCACATGAGATTTTCTTCCTTTACACTGCAGTATGCAACATTCTCTGGAGCATTTGCTGTGACATAATTTACAATATTTAAAAACACCTCAGAAGAATCGGCGGAAAACAAACACGTGTAACAAAAGCTTATGAATGTGTATATTTTTAAAACCGGTTTGGGGATAACATATAAACATATGTAAGACAGAAGCACAGATAACTTTTGCAATAAAACATCCCAGATTTCTCTGGAGATTAGAAACTGGAATGTCAGAATGTCTGAAGGTAACAAAATTTTAAATAAAGAATTTACAAATGTAAACAGAAGATAGTGTCAACTATCTAGGGTCGATGTAAAAATTGTGTTAACCCTTGACTCAATCTAATGTGCGTTTGATTTTAAGCTTGAGAATCCTCGTTCAGCCACGTTTATTGCTATTTTTGATGTTTTGATAATTTAAGTATGGATTTCATTAATAGTTCTATTTTATATGTCATACAAAAATAAAAATTACCTAGATCATTTTAAGGAACAATTACACATTTGATTTGAAGTAAGGATGCAGACTTCATAATTGAACGCAATTAAATGTCTACAAAAACAGAGCATATTTAACCGTATGTACATTTCCATTTCGACCATGTGTAGAAAATCGTTCTTGACAGTGCTAAAGTCAATAATAATGTAATTAAAAGTTAAAAATAATAATACTAAATACTACCAATATATGTTGTTATTGGTAATGATGACGTAGATACTGCTTTGTTGAGGAAAAGTATCTTAACCTTAATCGGACATTGCTCGTATTAAATGGCCTAATTTGTCATAAAATGGTCTGTGTAAATATAACGCAAATGATTGAGTTTTAACTACCCGAGATGCTCATGCTTGCCATCAAAATACATCATTTAATTATGAAAGTGCTGGAATTGAAAGACCTAAGCATTATAACAGTACTGAAACATATTCGGCCATTGATTATTCAAGACCAATTATAACATTGTGTCGTAATTATTTTAAAATGTTTTTAGTTTACGTTTTGTCTAAATAAGGTTGTGGCATTAATCCAGGAGTGATTTCGTTTATTTTGAAGCCTTGGATCATTTTGCAAATGAGCAAAGAGATTTAAACTTACCCGTATATGTTGTGCATTGACATTTCGCATACGTTAAATATTTCATATACAAATTATATATCTTACATGCAACTTGTATTGTATTTCATAAATGTATAATAATTTAGCCCTTAAGAACTACCTTTCCTTGCTAACTTCGTAAAATTGGAATACCAAAGAGAGGAAGCATTGTATTGGATTTCGTCTCTCCTAATTTAATTGTCTGTCGCCAGTTATAGTTGGAGTAAGAATAGAATTGCAGTAGGAAGGTAGTTGACTGTACAAGTATATTTTTTTCTTTGTGCAACGCCACAAAATCAGGAGTGTTGAATTTCTCAAGAATATTCGCCCACTATATAATGCACAAACTCTTAAGGAAGAGATAATGTATGATACCTGTCATAATGGCCAGAAGGTCGAGCATGTTTCAGATACATGCCAAGACGCTTTGTTGTGATTTACAGGTGACTTCTGCTAGCAAAGTAATTAAAGTAATCTCTATTGCATAACCATGTTTTAAGTTTTTGGTGAATAATACAACTTTAAAGTTTGCGTTCAAGTATCATTTCTAAGTGCTTCACTCTGCTATCAGTTGGTTCTCTCTTAAGCTATTTAAAGTGTTAATTAAGACCCCCTTCGATGACGCTGTTATTGTCATGGGTGAATGATGTGCCCATTAAAAGACTCACAGACTTGATAACCAAGAGGATAAAGAAATATTAAACACATCATCATCAAATGTGGATATACTGTATACCGTGTTATTTATGTTGTTTTAACTAAATATCAATTTACATGTTTTTCTTAAGTAAATTGTTTATTTGCCACCAACATACGTCTTTTGTCTCTTGAAAAATGATATTTTATACCTTTAATATCAAAACAAAGTTTCATTTACATCGAGAAATTGGATACAAACATCACAAATGGTACAAAATCAAGGCGCATAAGATCTTATACGAATGCATATACGAAATCATTTCCACAGATACAATTAATTTCTGCTAGAAAACTGGTCAGATATGCGTTTTAGAACTGTTTATAAAAAAAGAAACGTGATGCACAAACAAGCAGTTCATTTTATTTATGTTTTATGCAGAGTATTTTCTACGATCGCTTACAAAGCATAATAAAACAACCGTAAACGTTATCTTTATTCAAAATACAGACATCATGAAAAATAGGTTTCATAAATCTTGTATAAGCTTTTTGAGAATACGAAAACATATTTTATACATATTAAAACTTTAACTTTGGTCATAAACTTTAGTTTTCTTTTATGAGTGTACATGAATCAGCATGACATGGCCGTTTGTAGCGAAATTAATAAAAACATTTCAAATAAATTTTAAACATGTAATATACAATGATAGTGGATCAAGTTGTCTTAAACCAATTTATATGAGGATTCCTCTGCTGAATTCATACTACAGTTAAAAATTGATATTGCAAAATGTTGATATTCTAAAGCTGCTTGTCTTTCAGTATTAACTATGTACATGGACACCAAATTCACTTTCTACAGAGTCAAATGCTTTCGTTTTATTTCTTCTATTTGTATATCTGCTGCTCTTATCCCTACTGTCGAATCCTTTTGGAATAGAGCACTATAACTTTTTACATGCGTCCATTTATGAGAATTGCCCTTTTCACCCATGACATCAAAATATCTTCGTATTTATAAGAAAAGGGTTTTTGTATTTTAAATAACTTTCTATAGTAAGAGTTGTATAAACTTCTTCAACGTATGGACGATCATTTGATTTCGCCATATGCTGCATAGGATGGGTATCAACTAACTTTGAAATTTCATACCAATATCCTGAAGTGTATAATTGCGTTATAAACACACTGAAAAGTAAGATCAACAGCGACTAACCCAATTCTTACGTCTTGTGGCAACCTTCATTTGCATTTTGATGCATTTAATAATACAATTTTGTTATGTAATTTGTTCAATAGCTCGGGGCGATGATATAAACCATGAATGCCAATAGATAAGTATTGGTAAAAATGTTGTGTCTCGCATCAGTGTTCATATTGGATCCAAAATCCCATATACAATTGCTAAACTTGTATCCGCTCTATTGTTTGCCCTGATCATTTTTCAAAAGCCGAAATAATTAGCTAATACTAATATCATCCCAGACTGTCTTTTCAAACATATCCAAGGATACTGACCTCGATCGTGATACATACGGGAAAATTGGCAATGATTATTTCGAATGAAAACTACCATTGATGGACAGTCCATTCAAGCAAGAGACTTTAATACGAAGACCTCGTCAGGCCTCTGTCTACTTAGCTTTTTTTCTCAGACTGGTCATCATCAAGCCTAATCTTTCCCCGAGAATTGTGGAGACATATGACTGATAACCTTATCACAAGACTCCGGCCATGATTAATGACAGTCTTAGCACTTGCACACTCAATTTGGTAGTTTAGTATAAGATTCGTATTTTTTTTCAATGATGTCTATTTGTCGTTTGCCTCTGTGCGGACTTCAAACACAATTAAATACAAATTCTTACTAAAATAGATATGTAACCTTCGCTATATCATTTTCACATTAAACTATTTTATTCGATATTATAGATTGCTACTCTGTTGGTACATAGAATGTGAACGTACTGATGTGGTGGTAACTTCTCGTCATCATATAATATTTATTTTTACTTGTAATTGACCTTAATTATCATTACATGCCTACGTCTGATATCAATATTTTTTGTGCAATGGGAAATTTAAAAGCGGATAAGGATATATACGCCACAAAAATGATAAAAATGTATTTAACTTCAACGCCCAGGACAAACAAGACATAAATAGTAAGGCAAATCAGGAGATTTATGTCTTAAACTGTTGAATATGGCCTTTGTGTACATTTGAAATATTAATTATTGGTCCTTTCTCCTGTACTTCTGCCTGTTAGTCTTACTTTTCGTTTTTCGTTTGTTTGTCAGGCTTGTCTCATTGTTAATGATTGAAATTACTCTGGACTGTTGTTTATTTTCTTCCCACGTTGGTCACAATTAATGAGCTGTAACATGAACCCATTTCATATGGTCTTCAAGTTTCTGTCTTGATTTCAAGAAATAACATCATGCAATGCTCCTAATAAATGTGTCAGTGATTTTCTATTGAGTGCATATAATCCAGTAGAGCCCCATCCTCGATGTTTTAACAATACCCAGTTGGTGATGCTATCAACCGTTTCTATTCATTTATGTTCGGCTAACGCTAAAAATGAATTAAGTAATGAATTTTGCATTTATTTCCACGGGCTAAAGCATACTTTAGTTGACTCCTGTGCAACGATTCAATTATGTTGATATTCATGCTTTCGTTTGACGTCGAGCTGAAGAAATAGAAGAAATGGCTGTCGCTAGTGAGTATTGGAAAATGAGATACAAAATGTAATGATGATCTGGTAAACGTAAATATTGCAATAGAATTTATTTTAATTAATTTTTGCACACCTTATGCACACTATTTGATTTATTGAAAAAAAACACGTTTGTTTTACAAGACTTTATAATTCATAAAGTATTCAGGTCTTAAAACGGGTTTATTATAATTGACATATGTATTGACGTATTTATTGAATAATGCTTATATATGATAACTTTCCTGAAAATCAATTGTGTTAAATTGTTTGTAAACTTTTACTTGTAGACATGTAAGTATTATTATGGCTTCTATCATACTTAGTTTTATTTTATACAGCATGTCTAGTTGAAAAAAGAACCTTGAGGCGAATCGTTGAAAACTTTAGCCATTTTAACATAGTATTTAGGAATTTAATAAGCTTTAACTAACTGTAACAGAAGATAAGAGGTACAATATATAATGTTGCCACATACTCATTGATTAATTTTAATTTAAGTGTGTTCAATAATGTTTAAAGTTTTTATAGAAGCCACTTGCTTGGGACAGTAATTAAAAAAGATAGTGATGTTTTATTTAGTTTCAAGTTTGAATTCAAGAAATTGAGATGTTTCATCTATTATCAAACAAATAAATATCTATGTTTGTTTCACTTTATCTTGTTTTATTAGATGTTAACATATCGAGTTATTCAAAGAGGAAAATGCATGGTAAGCGATGAAAAAGCTAACCATGTATTTTGTCAGACCTAGAATTGGCAATTCTATATTCACATCAGGTGGAACATCTTATAACAATGACCAATAGAAAATATTTAAGCCCAAAATAATATGTGTCTTGCAATGAGTACATTGATTACTTCGATTATTATACTAAACTCTTGGACTCTCGTTTTTACAAATCTATAAACCTCAACATGCATCTTCCACCACATATTAAAAAAATCGTTCGTTCGTTCGTTAAGAGACATTTAAAAAATCGCCTAATCTCTCATTCAAAACACTCGAGAAGACAAAATGATAAAAGATAAGACCACGTTTTCCCCTTTTTCAGAATAACAACGATGACAACTTTACACAAAGAGAATGCAATAATGAAATCAGTTGAAGTAGAATCTCACATTTACTTGAATGCACTTTCAATTTTGAATACGTACAACATTTACTTAAGCTACTTAATTTATTAAAGCACAACACACACACACATTCGGTTGACAACATAAATAGAGGGTATTCTGTAAACCGGTTGTAGATTAAATTGTTTTCACCGAAATGAAACATTTCAAAACATTTAAACTATTAAGTACCGACTACGAGTTGAAATAAAATCGACCGAACTGACTGGAATAAGCTAAAGTCTGTAATTACCTTAGCAGTATCGGAAAATGTAAGTCTCAAACAGTTTATCACGGTAGACTATACATATCTCAAGAAAATGCATGTTATTGTTGCCTAACATAATCAATTATTCAAGAAAATAAAAGCGTAGAAATTGAAAAGCATAGGAAAATAATACAATACTTTATTACTTTAAACTTACTGCTGTTTCGAAAAGGCTGTATTTTGACACGTACACTTTGTCTTGAAGCTATTCTATTTTACATCACATTCCTAAAATGTCTGAAACTGGGTCACTAAAATGACTTAAACCATTTTCTGCTAAGAATATAAAACTAAATTGGTGTGTCATCAACATACAAATATTGTTGTATGGTAATTGAACTGATACTGTTAAAACAGCCAGGATTAATGACACATTACATTTAAAGACGATATTATATACTACGTATTGAACTCATCTAGGATTACTTTTGGCTTGGCTTAGAAAAACTAATGTCAACAAAAAATCTAATCTAAATTCCTAAACATTTTAAACACATTCTGCCGTCCTATATTCCCGAGTTCTTACCAGCCCGACATACAACTATTGAATTGTTTTTAAGAATATAACCAATAAGAGCATGAGAAGAATTTTAGTCGAGAGGCAGTAAGATGTGTAAACGTAATTGTTTTGCTTAATATCCTACCTCGACAAATAGATTAATCAACTATTGTGTTTTGTGACCATGTAAGAGAAAATAAGGCATCTATGCACATTTTATTTGTTTCGTTTTAATGTATTATGGTGGCGAGATTAAATGGATGCCAATGATCAAGCCTATACAAGAGTAGAGAATACATACTTGGACAATTGTGTTTCAAATAGATGTTGTTTCCTTTCACTGCTTTCACATGAGAAACCTCTTAGAATGTTCGAGTTAAGAGCTCTCTGTAAATGCATCCTAGCTGTTCTTGTCGCCGACTAACCGTTCTTAGGCGGTAACTGTTGGGTTTTCTCAAAACCATGTCCAGTCACAGTTTTGACTTATACATTTGGCAGGCACATTTGTCATTACCTTTGTCATATGTCTTTTCAGGTTTTAAAATATATCGTAACTCTAAAAATAGTATTTTCGTTTCATGTTGATCGGAAAGACAGCTATTTGTTGTCTTCTGATGAGTAATTAAACACTAGTCTTACCATGTAAAAATGTTATTGTTGTTAATTGTGTAATTTCGAGTTGGTTATGTTTTGGCCGAGGACAGTATAATCAATAATTTTGTTCAAGCAAAACAACAGGGTCAAAATAATTGTCCTTATTTTCCAATGACAGAATAATTATTGCATTCAGTTTCGTTGCTTCGGCGTTCGAATTAAGAAAATGATGCTCGCTCTGTCAGCTCAAAGTGCTTTTGGTTCATCCAACCAAAATTTCTTGTTTTCCTTTATTATTAGCATCGCAATCCTTCTGTCCGCGGGATGAAATAAATAAATAAATAAATAAATAAATAAATAAAAAATGTAAACATGATTAAAATTAGGAAGAAAATGCAACATAGCACAGAGATATGATATAGGTAAGCGAGTGGCGTAGTGGTAGACATTTGTCCTCCTGTGACTGCGGGGCGAAAGACTTTATGTAGAAATGTCTTTCACCTGACCTGTTGTGCCCCTGTGTTTCATTTGCCTCTGGTCCGTCTGTACTACGGCGCTTGCGATGTATTTAAAAAATAGTAAAACTAAACGGATAATTCATAAATTATTATATATTATTTCATCGTAGTTTATCACTAACAAGAAGGCAGAGGATACAGTAATAAACATCGTGCAAGTTTTAATTGATACGTAAGTTACATTTGACAACATTTTCTATATAAATTACACCATCATGTCATATATTGTAGGAAAGAGAAATCACAACTCTATTTAGGCACTTACTCATTTATTAACAAAGCAACCATATAATGCAATAGTGATTATAGAAAATCATAAAAGTGTCAATTTCTTAACTTTTTGTCTCGGTAACTACATGAGGGCGACACTGTTTTTAAGCCTTTTTTTAAAATAAATCCACAGCATTTACTTTAATAGAAATACATGTGAGAGTAAGCGATGTCTGTAAATGTTTCCTCCATATCATTAAAGCCTTCACTGTCACTTTCACTATTTCAGTCCAACTTAACACTTGCACTTGTAAAGTAAGTTGTAATCATTTCATTCCAGTTTCCGATACCTCCGAGATTTGACCCATTTACTGACTCTTTAAGGCATTTAGCCACTTCTTCTGGGGATGAATCCATTGTGTTTATGTTTTATTATCCGGTATTAACACAGATCGATGACAAATTCCACTTTTATATCGATAAAAACGCAGTAAACAGTAAAGATCGGTGAAAAATTATTTATCCGAGATACCGGAAGTATCACGTGGCGTCCGTTTGACCAATCAAAAGGCCAATAAGGTTTATTTAGCAACAGGTGCGCGATTTCCTTTGTGTTGGTCACTTGTTTTAAGAGATTGTAGTGTCTACTTGGAATGACGATTATGTTTAAAAGTAGAATAATTGAATTCCCCGGAAATTAACCTTTATAACGATACCAAATAAAACCACTCTGTCTCTTTTTTGTGCTTAAAATGCGCTAATGAATTGGGCTCATTTTCCATTGTTCGTTGCATAATCTCGATATTTACGTGAACATAAACAGAGTATAGGGTCCGATCGAAGTTAAAATAAATAGTCAAAAACTTATTTAATTCGACTATATTTTCAATTTCTTCGTAGTAAAGAGTCTCATTAATAATAACATTAATAATATAGCAAAATCTAAAAATCGATATTTTTGCACCTACATGCCATCTGAGCTTATCTCGATAATATGAAAAGCGATTTTAGACTGATTTTGATATGGTCAGTCACATTTAAACGCATTAGTATACAAAAAACTAAAATATTTCCTAAATCGTCCTTTATACAGAAAACATGTAAAGATCAAAGCATAACCTTTTACAAAAGCCTTAATATATCAAATGCCAATATCGGTATGCAGACGTTTTTGGCATATTAAACAGACGTCTGCATTTGTAAAATTCAGAATTGGTATTGGAGAATTGATTTTGAAACAAGAAAACGAGACAATCCCTTCTTCTTGACATTTATGTTGTTAAATGCTATATTCTAGAATGCTTTACGAGTAGTAGGTAACATTTATATTGTCCTGTTCTTCTTCAAGGCTAGACTTATCATCTGATTTAAATGTATAATTTATAGTAAAACAACCCATTTTGAGATTTGTTTACATTTCAGGTCATAATTTGTAGTTTTTTTAATTTTTTTGTGTATTTTAGACTTGCCTTAATACATACCCCAAAGCTTATTACATTTTATTCAATACAAAAATAATTCAGAAAGGGCCAAGTCACCATCATGATATCATTTAAAATAAACTACTTAGATGGGACTCGACATTGATGTTCATAGCCTTGATGTATCACACATTTATCAATATCCAGATCTATGCGAGCAAATAAAGCTGACATCACGTTAGATCAAATTCTGACATTTTCTGTCTAGCTATTTTATCAGCACATACATGTTTTCCTACTTGTGGCGACGATGGGCTGTATCTTTACAGTAAGTTGCATATAGAGGCCAACATACTAACGTAGCTTCATCGCCCACAAAACCCAGCAGATTTGCGGGTGTCACTACAAGTAGCGACATACAGAAAATATATATATACTCAAACTTAATTTTGTGTGGATTTTAAAACATTTAAATTGCTCCAAAATTTCAAAAGTTTTGAAACCTTAAACTATATAATTGCAAAGTAAGGTTAAGCACATTTATAGGAATGGTGGACCGTGGTTAAAGACTGTTAAATCTGTGGTCATAGAGTTTGGTCTGCAACTAATTAAGATGCTTCTATATTATAAGTGTGTACGATATAAAGCGCATAGAGAAAACACAATAAAATGCCAAAATAAATAAATAAATCAATCAAAATAAATAATAATAAAAAATAACAAATGCGTAAGAAATACCAAAAAGGAAATTTGAAGGATGTTTTGTGCGTACGTTTGTTGAGTTTATTTTATCAATATTATCACTTGTTGTTTAATCATAATTCCGGTTAAACAGTTAGTTATTTTCAGAACTTTCTGAAGTATAATTTTATGCATCTGTTGGAAAAATAATCTCAATATTCAAATATTTGGTGTCAAAAGAATGATAAAATTACATTTTGCAGGTCTTAGAGTCACACATTAATTCATTCTTTTTCAGGGCTGCAGTCCTGTTAGAATTGTACTCAAGGGATATACTTTATTGGATTTGTCTCTTCATAACTAAATTTCGAATTTAAATACAGTATCTTCGAGAAGGCGTAGAGTTGTAGTGGGATGACGGCTGGTTGTATTGGATGAATTGCGTTGTATCATGGCAGACAGTGACATCGCAGACAGCAACAAAGTTGAAATTCTTCAAAATAATTTCCTTGTTCTATAATCACGTGAGAGAAAATACGGCATTTGTCTTCATGTCATGAGTATTTTTTCATGTTTAAATATTTCGCGGAGGCGTCTCCTTGGTAAATGTCAATGTTGAGACTTTTTTGCAATTACTCGTCAGGTTAAAGGATTTTTAGCCTAGTTTGCTAGACCGTCACACCATGGTTTGCTTTTCCTTTTGATACTTTGAACTGATTTAAAAATGTGAAACATGTAAATGATTTTTCATATTTAAAAAAAAAACAATATATATCTATATGACACCCACCACAACGTCTTAAGAAGTTAAATCCTACAGTTTTATATATAGCTCCATTATATTTAGCGCACTCATATTTCAACTGGGTATTATATGTTTCGTAAATGGAAAATACAATCTGACTCAATAAATCTATATTCCTGAAAACCAGCACTAATACCAGTAGTTATAATTCTTGACGTACGCCAACATCTTAATATTTATCAAATGAAAACAAAATAAAAAACAAATAAGGTTTTACGAAGTTTTTCAAATTAAAATATAAGTTCAACATATTTTAGAATCCCGTTTGTTTGGCATGTAAGCTGGATAGAAATCATTTTCCTTAAAAAATGCGGCTTGACTCTTACAAGGCTCTCTTTTGTTTTTGTTCCATTAATATTTTGGTACTTTGTTTTTATTGGTTGAAAAGCACGTTATCAAAACATGCAACATATATGAATTCCACAGAGCTATTCATTTTCTTGTCATCTTACTAGAACACATATAACATAGCTTAAATAACATTGTTATTTTAAATAGAAACAACATTTTCAGTTCGATATAGATTATAGTTATTTAAAATTCCACACGTACACTGCTGTAAATATTGGTAAAGCATATACAATGAGAGAATAACAGAAATATTAAACTGGCTTTGAAACGTTGTTATTTTTAAGATGAACATAGACTGCTCTAAGTGTCTATTTTCTGTCTCAGGTTTCTTGAAAGCCCCTTTCGTCATCTGATTCCAAAGTGTTGTTTCTGCTTACAACATTTTCCATCTTGGCCAGTGCGTCTATTTATCCTTATTTATGTTGACAGCTTTGATCATCAGCATCAGCAAATCAATATATGAATGCCAAACATCGCCTGCATGTGGGCATGACATCTAAAATTCGTCTTCCTCTTGATGCAAGAGTTATTATCGAAAATGCCACAGCTCTGCAAAGGAATACGATTCTAGTAAATGTAACTAGAGATGGATACAGAAAGAATTAACCACTTGAACAAAACATTTTATGGAGTAATTCCTAACTAATACAATTGTTAATGATTAGAATTGTGTTTATTCTTAAACAGATATATAGACAAAGAAAAAGATGGAAATGTATCTAGATACAAGATTGGTAGAGAACAATTATCTTGTGTCGGGAATATTGCAATAAACTTGAAACAATATGCCCCAGTTAACTGTTTTATCTGAAATGGAATAAATTAACAATCGCTCTTCTTCGTGCCATCCAAGACCCAGAAAAATGAAAGGTTAGCTCTCCTTTGTGTTGCCCGCGAGTCACTAGTCTACTTGCTAAGGAGACTAGGCCAGGACGTTTCTCAAGCCTATTCCCATACATGCACATTCTTACAGAAAACCCCAATACTAAAGCAGATTTCTGTGCTATTTTGGAAAAAAGCCATATACATTTAGCTAGGTAATGCAGTGGCGTTAAAAGATACAACAATCGTACTGAGCCGGGAAGCACTTTCAGCCTATGCCCCTCGGAAAAGGCCAAGACATCTAAATCATCTATTCAACTGTCAAAAGAGATTTGTGTGTGAACAGATTTGCATTAACTTGGAAAGGAAGGAATCGGTTGAACAAACTGTAAATAGAAGTACACAATCTTGTCTTAGTATATGAGTATCATCGGTGGCCGAAATAAATACTATCCCGTTAGTGTATTTATCTATTCCGTACATGCGGCAATAAATCTGTAAATTCTGAATTTTGTCGCCTCAAGTGACTCGGCAAATTGACATAAACACTTGACGATAAAGCGGGACTTCAGATCCCATGAAATAAAGACGCACTAGCTTTTGTAATACCTTCAGTCGATACAATGGAAACAAACAATTTTGTTCCAGAGGAGATATCCAATCTTTAAAATAAATTATTTCAATATTATTTTATATAAAACTGAAAAACTCTGTGCAAAGAACTTGTTGGTATATGGCTTCTCATTTATACCAGTATTTTATATATAGGTGATATAATATACGTGTTTGTTGTCTGTCTATTCAGTTCACCTGCCGATGAAACTACATGTTTGAAATAATGTAGATCAAAACGTCGACGCCTTCCTTCCGTGCCAAAATTTACCCAGATCGATACATATGTCTTCTTTTATGTGTAAAATGTGTCAATCGTTGTATTGTTGTTATGAGCGGCTGTTAAAAAATACCAATTTCCAGTATGACAAAAGCATGCGGACAGAAACCACAAAAGCTGTATAAAATATAGCTGTTGTATGTGTTGAATTGCAAATAACTGCCATTGGCAAATATGAATTGCCTCTACGTATAAAGTATATCCTCGTCATTACATATAATAAGTAAGGAAATGGTGCATTGCTTATAAAAAATATTTCACACTAGTAAAGCTTTTCCAACAACAATGTGTGGCCGATCGTTCCAAGGCGGTAATTTCCGTACTTATTTAATTTCCCGTCTCAGTGGTTTTGCCACGTTCACATTCTCTCTGCGTATGCTTGTGCCTACTGGTAGTTTAAGTTTTCATATATGTGGTAATTCTTGTAAGGCTTGCTCTTTTTCTAATAAACATGACTAAACCGTTAAAACATTAAGGACAAAGGATTAAAAGCGCAAAAACGTGTACTAATTCGTACCGGCAGGTGGAATGCAAGAAAACAACGTGAAATCAGCCTACATCATGACACTAAATCTTTTATATATTTAACAACAAAATGTGTGCATATATATATATATATATATATATATATATATATATATATATATATATATATATATATATATATATATATATATATATATATATATATTTATATATATAATTAACTCATTTGTGACACATATATACCTTTGATGGTTTCCCTTTTTTTGATAAATGTTAGTGTGTCTAGTTCGAGTGGAACATCGTCTTCTTACAACTGAATAATTGCTGTTGTATGGCATACTCATAAAACAAACACATTGTTAAAATTATTACGTTTGTTAAGAAATATAAATATTAAAACATCTTAATTGTTAACGTTTCTTACAATCATAATGTTCAAACTGTGGCTCTTTAAGCATTATTTTTCGTATCAATAATGCTTTATATAGGTCAATAAGAAAAGGTCCTATCAGAATTTTCACAAATGTTTAAATTTTATCTACCTGTAGACAAAGGCAAACAAGGTTAATGTAATTGTGACAAAAACACAGAGACGAGACATAACACACAAAAAGAAAATTATCAGTTACCACCTTATGTCGGTTACTTATAATATCCATTTTAAGAAAAAAATATTAGATTGTGATATATTAAGGCGCTTTCAGTAGCATTAATCTGCTTTGTCAGATTTAACACGAAACATGCTGATTGCGTTCTAATGTATCTATGTTTATTTGAGTATTTGCCATAATAAAGAATGTATATAGAGTATTTTTCCCTATCACGAGTTTCAGTAAAATTTCAAATGAATAATTTAAATTCTCAATAAATGTTTTCATTACTCTTCTGCAAAAACATAAAGCAAATAATATATAGGCTGATAAACGGAGGGAAATATAAGAAACACATAGATCTCATTATAACTTGGAAATTTAAATATGCGCAGATATTCAAAATATTAAATGTTAAGTGAGCGTCTGTTTACAAATTGCTAACAAATGGTTGCATGAAAGTAAGTACACTTATAATTTGCAATTTTGCTGGATATAAATTTAGGAAAACATATTCTTACATCTGCTTTTATATTGAGGAAAAAATCCATACAGATAAAACAGGTGGCCATGCTCTTTGGGAGAAGTTTGCAAAAGGATTTTAGTAAGTAAATAGGCTGCTCAATTGCACCTTCCACTTAACTAAACTGACATTAAATGCACTTTATTTTTAAGCTTTACAGTTCGATAACCGAAAGAAATTATATGACGTTTTGTTAGAAAAAGAATATTATCAAAACTATTTTATTTGCCAACCTGAATGTCTCTTTGATATTTATGGAGCATTTCGCGTGCATATTGATGATTGGTAGATCTTTTACGAATTCTCTATCCTGAAGGTATTTTGGTTTCTTTCTTGTACGATTTGCTTAACTTATTTACAGAGTCTCCAATTTTAACCAAAGCCTTGATATTTGTAATAAATCACAAAATGTAATTGTTGCTTTAAAGAGTAGAGAAACTTTATCCCTGAGAGGATAGGAATCTAATAAACTGAAGGTCATGTGAAAACAGAAAGTTTTCCCCAGATTTTCCGTTCTTCCTTAGGCTGTGCGTAATCAAGCTAAACTACAATGCCAAGCACAATCAACAATATCAAATCTAGATTATGCATTACGAGTGACATTGAAGCATTCATAATAACTTTCGAAGAGATTAAGTTCTTTTGACTCACAAATTAATTGGTTCTTTGACAAGCCCTTGGAATGTAAACTGATATATTTTCTGAATATGACATTTAAATAAAGTAATGTTTTAATAAACCAAGATTAAAATGCCCAGAAAGACACTTATATCTTAATGACGACATCAATTTGTCATATCAGTTGCTAGTTTACCGATGTTTCTTTAAACCAAGGTCATTCAATTGTTGCTGCTATGATTCAAACATGCATGTCTAAAGGGCAACACAAGGTAAACATAATATCAGAGAATGTCTTTATTATTAATGTGATATAAATCAATCCAATTTCGAATAATTACAAAACACAATAAACAACATAAGCTCTATAAAGGCAATCTTTTTATCTATTTATTTTTATTTTTTTCCATTCGACTTCTTTCTGCTATTCAACCTAAATGTGCATATTTGTGTGCATTGAAATATAATGATAAACTAACAGAAACTAAATAAAAATATCGTTTCTATTGTCTACAAAAACTTATACATGCACATGCAAATTACTTTTTCAGACTGTTATCTCGATAATTTACCATCATTAAAGAAAAAACGTCCTTATATGCATACTATGATTTTAAACAGTGCCGAACATTACAGTGATCAGAGTACATGATGGTCGCGATGGACAGTGGTGTTGCCGGTTCCAAATATTCTAAGTTTAAAAAGAAGGTACACATTCCTTATAGTGACAAGTCTGCCACAACGAGCAGTAACTTTACAGATGACCAATGGCTTACAAAACATGTTTAGACATTTGACGTGTCTGGGATTCCGTTCGATGATCATCCTCTCTCCACTTTGGCATAGCGACTCGTCTCCCTCTATAAGACTTTGACATTTCAGCAATGAATTGTCGATTTATTGTCAACTAAAGAAACCTTTGTATGAGCCTAACAAAAACAAATATAAGGCACTTTACTGACATCCAAATTATGTATTGTCTGTGTTTTATCTAGGGCAAGTAGCTAGTCATTTCGGTGGATTGATCCAATCGTTAGACTCGCAAGAAAAAGAAAAGTACTTATCTATTGATTTATGCTGGAAAAGGGTGCAAACTTTGACTGTACGGGATTATATTTCTAAATAAATATGTTTAGTCTATTAAGTTATGATAGGTTAAGCAAACCTTTTCCTTGTCCGGTGGGATATGACTTGTCGCAAAGCCTTCAACTAAACATTGACACAACAGAAATTATCCAGCATAAGAAACTGACGTAAAAACAAATCGGCAGCTAGAACCGAATTGTAACATTCACTTTTCTTGTATTTCTTTATGGCTTTTCTAGCAATAATCTCCAGTAAATCTGCTTGGCGCACGGGGACCTTATATTACACCACAGCTCAAAGTATCACGGCATCGATCCCTTGTAAAGGCTACCATAAAGAACCATAAAATGAAAGGAGAATAACGTTATGCCATTAAAACAAATGGTTCCATAAACAATATGGAAAGGGCGTTTATTGCTGACTTCGGGTGTGACAATAAAATGTTCAATTGAAATATATTGTGCAAAAACCTATGAGAAATTCAACCCATTCTTAATAAGATGTATGACTACAAATAAATATTTTTAACCGATAACGTATTCTGTACAATCCACAAGAATACTATATTTTTTTTTGCCTAAACTTAGGGGTAAATACTATTTGTTATAGAGCTGCATCTTTAACCATTAGAAACGAAAAGCCCTTGTAATTTATCTTACAAAATATGACAATATCAGGTGTTATTAGTTAGTTTCAAAGAAAATAGCCATTCTGTAACTTATAAACTTTACTTTATCATCGATCCTTTCTTACATTTAAGAGTACTTGTTTCCAATAACATTTAGATATCTGGACTATAAAGTAATACAATTATAAATGCATATAATCAATTGTATATTCGGTTTCTTTAACATGTTTACTTACAAACTGCTAAAATATGTACTGTTTATATCTATTAGATTATTAATTTAAATCACTGTTAAATCACATATTAATAGCTTGTATGTCTATAATAATAATCCTACTAATTTGCGAAAACTTTTCAATATGTTTTGATTTGTGCATTTTAGGCGGGTCAATATATGAAAAAAATCCCCCAAACCCCAAAAAAAATTGATACAAAAGGTTTCTCAATTGTTTTTGGTACCTTTAGGCATGCTAAATAACATACTAAAAATCTAGTACAATCTGACTTCCGGAAAAGGGTCATTTTCAAGATGGCGTCCAAGATGGCCGCCGAGAGCGTAAAATCGCTATATCTCAATTACTATTCAACCTAGAAAGGTGATTTTGATGTCTAACCCTAGGTTTTGGGGGCCAAGGAATCCAAAGAAAGCAATGAAATAACCAGCAGTTAATTAATTATTTTTTGGGGGGTCTTAATGTTCTACTTTTGATATACAGGTTATTTTATAAGGACACTAATTAATCGTACGTGTATTAATTTCTTTTTTTTTCTTCCTGATCTCACCGAATACGACACCAGGGTTGATCTGCTTTGGGAGTTGTCGTTCAACTGCAAACAGGCCACTCCAGGTTAGCATGGGATGATGCACATTATTTACCAAGGAAACGATCATCCAGGCCAGTCTTCAATCAGGTACCTATCGATGATAGACATGTACTCCGGCGACAAGACATGTATCCTGTCAACATTGGAGTTCCTTTGTCGTCTTGGTTACAAGCACCATCTTGACCCAGTAGTCACATTCGACCAGCCCCTATATTGGAAGGCACAAGAGATAGTCCTAGATTCACCGCCAGGAAGCCATCTCAAATCCATTGTTCTGTTGCTAGGAGGCTTCCACACCTTCATGAACCTGTTAGGAGCGATTGGTACACTGATGGAAGGCACGGGACTCAAGGAGATTCTTGGGACAGTTTATGGTGAAAATTCTGTAGCCCATATGCTGACCGGCAAATCGGTTCAGAGAGCCTTCCGTGGCCATCTTCTTGTATTCAACCGTATGATTGTGTCAGAAATGGCAGATGGTAGTCCCGAATTCGCAGCAGCGGTTGAAGAGTCTGAAGGGATGTATAGTGCGCTGTTGAATGGTGAGGCAACATTACAAAATGTGTTAACATCAGAAAACCTGAGTCGAATAGATGAAGAGCTGGAGAAAAGGAAGACAGAACTGAGTGCTAGGTCAAAAACAAGTAAGTTGTGGCTGAATTATCAAAACATGGTAAAAGTTGCTAGGTCACTGATGAAGGCAGATCGAACAGGTTCTTGGCTGATGCACCTACGTGCTGTTTCCGACTGCTTGCCGATATTCGCCGCAGCTGGGCATTACAACTACTTAAAATCAGCATACTTCTATGTCCAAGAGATGGGCCAGCTTGACTTCAAACACCCAGACCTTTTCAGAAAGTTCGAAAAGGGCTTTCATGTCATCCGTCAGTTGTGGGCAGGCCTTGTCTTGTCATCGAGACGACATTGATGAGGTCGTTGAAGACCACTGGAGGTATGACACACGGAGGGGGATGTCTGAAGAACAGAGAGCCATGTGGACCATGTCAAGGCCCATAACATCGGAGTACAACATCGCAATGCAGGAGTTCACGAACCTGTCGTACTCGACATCTGAACAGCACAAAGACGTGACGGAGGCAAGGATGAAAAGGGATGCTACTGACCTGGAGGAGATCAGTGCAAAACTTGTTGCATGGTCACCTTTCTCGCCAGACTCTTCGTTAAGGAATGTTGTTACTGGTGTTGTGGCTGAGGAAGGTGTGAACGTGCACGAATATGAGTGTGTTGGATGCAAAATCATGCAGAAAATGATTGGACAGCCTGCATTCACATTCTCGTTCAGTGGAAAGGATAAGGCCATAACCCTTGGACAAACATCAGCTATCAAGGTTGCTCCTGATCGAACCATTGACTCTGCACTTCTCTTTTAACGTTTTCTGGTGGTCTTCCAAACTGGAGAGCTATCATTGGAGGAAGTTATGCGTTACGAGCTCATTCCTTTCCCTCCTGCCCTCTTTGAAGCCAGAAACGTCTTCCGAAAGGCTGATAAGCCACAACTTGCACAGGCGATCTGTGATCATGCACAGGATGCAATCTAAGATTCTGTACCAGAAACAGAATATCATGTCCTTGATGGGGGTTCCTTGCTGCACCGAATACAATGGAAACAAGGAGAAAGCTATGGTGACATAGCG
Source organism: Sinonovacula constricta (assembly GCA_007844125.1). Taxonomy (NCBI): domain Eukaryota; kingdom Metazoa; phylum Mollusca; class Bivalvia; order Cardiida; family Solecurtidae; genus Sinonovacula; species Sinonovacula constricta. Next base: position 28,671,986 of record CM017558.1, on the reverse strand, counting down.
CAGTCATATGCTGACTTTACTATCCGACATTATGGTTCAGCTACGACCGTTGTCTTTGATGGCTATGATGAAGGGCCATCCATTAAAGACAACACGCATGAGAGAAGAGGACAAAATATTCATCCCATTGTCAGCTTTACAGCAGAGACAGAGTTCTCAGGCAAGATGGAGGAGTTCCTGTCAAGAGATGTCAATAAACAGAGACTGATCCAGATGATAAGTGATGAACTGAGAGAAAGGGATTGCACTGTGGTCAATGTACTCGGAGATGCTGATGTAGACATAGTAAAGGCAGCAGTGGAGGCATCTCGTCTACACACCACTACGCTGATTGGAGAAGATACAGATCTCCTTGTCTTGCTCCTTTACTATGCACAGGGAGACACTATGGCTCTTTATTTCGAATCAGACAGAACCAAACCTGATGGCAGTTTTAAAGTGTATGACATCAACCGTCTAAAAGACAACCTCGGACATGATCTGTGTTCTCAGTTGCTGTTCATCCATGCCATGACTGGTTGTGACACGACTTCTCGGATTTTCGGTGTTGGCAAAAAGAGTGCTTTCCAGAAGCTTGTAAAAGGAGACCCTGTCCTTCAGTCTTGTGCCAATGCTTTCACCATCCCAAACCAGACCACACAGATTATCGAAGACCTTGGGTGCCAAGTGATGTCTTTCCTCTTTGGTGGCAAGCACGCAGATTCTCGTGAGACAATGCGATATAACATCTTCAGCAAGAAGGTTGTCTCTTCTTCGTCGTTTGTAACCCCGGAACATCTGCCTCCAACTGAATCTGCTACCAAACTTCACTGTCGCAGAGTGTACTACCAGATCATGGTTCGGATGGGAATGGAGGAGGGTATGGATGCCATGAACTAGGGGTGGAAGATACTGGATAATCGGTTCGTCCCACTGATGTCAAGAATGAATGCTGCTCCAGACAGTCTCTTGAAGGTCATTCGCTGTAACTGCTCCACTGCCTGCAAGACCCTCCGCTGCTCATGTAGAAGATATGGACTGCCATGTACTACTGTCTGTGGACCGTGCCAACTTGAAGAATGTGACAATCCACATAACAAGTTCCTTCCAGAGGAGTCAGATGATGAGGATGAACAGTGACTAAGTGTATACTACAATGTCCTAATGGGCTGGTAAACTTGGTTTATTGGATTACTGGATCACAATTTGTGCCATTCGTTTCAAACCTCTTATTTAGGTACTTTTGATGATTTTCTGGGTGCTCGAAACCTAGATAGACACACTGAAAATATGGATTTGTCAATAAATAATTAACTGAGGGTATTTGTACTAATTTAATGAGATTCCTTGAGCATCAAAACCTGGATCAGACACCAAAGCCACCTTTCTAGGTTGAATAGTAATTGAGGTACAGCCATCTTAAGCTCGCGGCAGCCATCTTGGAGGCCATCCTGAAAATAACACCTTTCCAGAAATCAGATTGCACTAGATCACCCCTCGTATGGTGTCAGAATCCAATGACAAAAGTTTTGAATAAAAAAGTAAACCAGAGACATCATAATTTATAATCATGTTTGAACACAACACTTGCTTAAAGCCATTTAAGTGAATAGGCGGCCATCTTTGGACGCCATCTTGGATTTGTGAATAAAAAATTATCTGATGGTAATTTCATTGATTTCTTTGAATTCCTTGACCCGTAAAACCTATGGTTAGACACAAAAACCACCTTTATAGGTTGAATAGTAATTGAGATATAGCGATTTTACGCTCTTGACGGCCATCTTGGACGCCATCTTGAAAATTACCCTTTTCCGGATGTCAGATCATACTAGATTTTTAGTATGTTATTTAGCATGCCTAATGGTACCAGAATCCATTGAGAAACCTTTTGTATCAATTTTTTTGGGGTTCAACGCCAATTTGATCCGTCTATTTTCAACAGTAATACACATGCTTTCCGTAACTAGAATCTTGAAGAACTTTGGTATTATTTACAAATGGGCACTAACAATACAACCGAAATATTCTTGATAGGGATATCAAACAATGTTTAATGAACATATATGGCGTGAATATCAAGCATAAACGTAAAAATGTGTTGTATGAAAATAACCGTGCATTACAAAAACGTAAAACGCTGCGTAAAACATGAATATCTGTTCCATATGAAGAAACTGAAAGATATGTTTTATGAAAAAAAAGGTGCATTACCAAAATGAAAAAGCCGCTGGAAGCATACATCTCTCTTTTAAACGCAATATAACGTTTAAGGTTTTGATTTGTCGATGCCGTTGTTCAGTTCTAATCGATACATTTGTGCCACAGAAACTGGTTATTTAATATTATTATCTTAGGCATTGATACAACATTGCATGGTTGTGTATCGTATTATTCCAACTACGCATAAACGAAAACATAAACAAGGTTATAATTTAGTAAATCCTCTTTTATTTTATTCGTCTCGTTTAAGATCTAACGACTGTGTCGATCCCTCTTTGAAAAACTACATCTTGGAATATACATTTGTATCTATACATAAGCAAATAGATAAATATCACCTAGGCTGGAATATAAATGCTTCAAAATGTTATTTTTTTAGTTTCACTGCACACAGGGCACATATACAAATGATATCTGTTCTGATGTCGTGTTGCGCTCGGTATTAAGATTGTCAAGATGCTTGCGTGATAATCAATCGTATTAGCAAGCTCCCTGAGCCTTTTGATTGACAACATGGTGTCAATAATAATAATTCTTAAAAGATAGCAGTATTTGCAAAGTAAATTATACTCTGATAATCTCCTGACGAAAGGAAATAGGAGTATTTCAAAATAGTTATTATACTAAATGATGTATTGTAAAAACACTTTTAGCTAAACACGTTTCCTTTAGGACGTTAGTTGGCACCTTAGACTACTCTCCGATGTGGTAAGTATCTGTTCTTTCTCTGGATGTATGTTCAAAATTATCGATCACTAAATTCTTCAAGTAAAACACACTGCACTGGCGTTAAAGTTAAGTTGTTTAAACAAGTTCAGTTTTCCTTAATATTTATGGAATACCTTGGTTTCAGATGAACAAAGTTTAAGATATTAATTTGTTTAAACAGCAACATAGGCATAATTTTAGGTTTGAATAAAATCACATTTATTGTCCATATCTGGAAATTCACACTGTGTCCCAACAAAAGTCAATATTTTGAAAAAAAAAGGCTTAAGTGATTTAGACATGGTATATAGGTTGACGTTTATGCATAGTGCGGAATGCATAGATGCAACATCAGCAAGAGAAAGTGTTCCTCTTTCTGTAAAGGCATTTGGGTCCTAGCAAAGATCAATATTTTTCAATTTAATCATCGACTAGAGAAATGCAACAGAATAGCGTACAATATCCATTGCCGACGATATTGTGGCGTCAATAATTCCCGAAGTTACTTATATTTATAATATCACTGTAAATATTCAGAAATTGAATTTAGATTAAATATATTGTTATGAATACGAGTTGCATTACGGATGCATACAGTTGATATTAAATGCATAATTGACGGAGTTATATGGATAAACAAAACATGCCCATTACATGTATTCCAATTTAAAATAGACCAATCAGATGAGGCCTGAAAATTTATATATATAGAATCCATTCAAAAACTAAATCTATTAGCATAGGCCTTTTCGTGATAAAAACATCGGTAAGACATCAAGTTAAAACATTGTCCGTCTAGCTTCGCTATTATTTAATTAATGTTTGCACGGAAAGGTATATATAATTAATAGTAAAAGAACAACACTTTGCAATATTACCAGTGCACACCAATGATTTTGTGTGCTTTGGCCAAGCACACAATTATCTTAAATATAATGTAATTTCTAAGATAAAAAATATGTAAATGAATAATCAGAAAATTATATTATATGTTATTGTCATTTTAAAATGTATGTTTATTAATGAAATAAAAAGAAAAAACAAACATATATGCATTTACTTCTTCTAAATCTAATTCTACGAGACAGGGTTAAGATAAACAAAAATACAATTGTTTTCTATGATGCACATTGTAAGTGCGCATGCAGTCAGCTTCATATATTGCGGCTTATGACCAATTTATTTCTTGTCTCTATATTGAATTTCTATAGAACATAAAGTGCTGATACTGAAAGATTTAAGAAGCACGCAAGCAATCCCTATGCATATAGCCTTATGGTTATACGTATATAGGGACATTCAGTCAGTAGAAGCTATGCAATTGTTCAGAACAATTGTATTTATGAATATACACAGTGTTTCTTACTAGAGAGAAGAAAAACAAGAAGACACCGAGTTTGTTTCATATACTTGCACGTTGATAAAAGTATATTCATATCAAAAGACATATATGTTTACTGCGAAACATCTGCCGATCTAAGTAAAGCCCATTAGTCGATAGGCGACAAAACGGCATATAGAGTAGATTTGTATTAAGAAAACACCATCTAAACTCGTCTATAACATACCTTTTCTGTAAACATTTGTGCATTTTCTGCATATCATACACTAGAATTAAAATCAATCCATTATTTAAAGTGCTGATGAGTACGTTTATCACGATTGTTTGTCCGCTTAATGACTATTATATGCAGGTAATGTATCACAATAACCATCAGGCAGCAACCTGAGAAAGGAATGGAGCGGAATTTTGTACTTCCGAGAATACTTCCCTTACCTACCCCTGCACACATTGATTTATTATAACGTGGCTTCTAGATTGAAGTCGTATTTATTTATTTATTTGTTGGGGAGGAGTATTTTGTTAAACTTCAATCTTGAGATTTATAACCATATTAGACAGGTGACATTTCCTATTTTCTTACAAGATCGCCTTACCATTGTAATTCCTTTTTTAAATCTCATTATATGTTTATATCTTCTTAAACTTTTGTAAATAAATATTGACATTAAATTAAGAAACTCGCCGGAATGGGCGAATATTGGCAGATCGACAGCCTTGGTGCATCCAGTTCGTCTCCTGCAAACTCTTACGAACTAGACAAAACAACTCATTTAAACATTTGAATATCTAGCTTTTAATAATAACGATACTAAATTTGAAACATGGATGGATAGAATCATTTTATATTAGTAATTTGAAGTGGCATATATGTAGATGGAAGCTGGATTATAAGGAAGGAGACCATACATACATATAACATGAATTATACATGAAATAGATTTTCTTTTAAATATGGGTACATTAAAGAGGAGAAAGAACAGTCATCAATACTTATTCTAGAAAAAGTTAGTCATGCAATCTCTTCTTGGCTCCAAAAGGAGTGTCTAACGTTATTCCCTAGTTAGCTGTGGCCATTGCGTCCATTCATTCTTATATATATTGACAGTTGTACTATCATCTTGAACAGTAAAACCATATGCATGCGTAAAGTGCTTCCATAACAGCATGGGATTTTCGTCCTTTGCATTCACTCTTTACGTCTTAAGAAACAAGTGACTTGCAAAATAACTTTTCGACTTTAGGCTGGCTATTTCTTGTATAGTTAAATAATGACTGTTTATCTTTATAAATAGCTACATTCAAAGTTCACAGATGCATTTTATTTAGGTTGCTTCGAAAAGGTTCATTTTATTTATTATCGTTTGTGAGTAAGAAACTCTTTGTAAATGTTGTTACATGTTTTAGATGATTTGTAAAGTATAAATGTGATCAATACTGAATTATTGTATATTATATGTATAAAAAGTGTTAACTTTGGTTACATACATTTAGACACATCGTCATATAACAATAATTAGCACGCTTTTGTTGCGGATTACAGCTTTAAATTAGACAGAGAGCATGAAACGGTTAAAAACCTAAACATATTGATAACACAATTACTAATTTGCCTTACGACAATAAAGGATGAACAAAAATAAAATACATTTATCTTTTTAATAAATGTAACCTTTCGCTTTAAGGTATAATGTTGCATTTTCTGACATTAGCCATAATAGAATTGTAGAATAAATTTGTCAGACAGACCTTCCTAAGAAAATAAAATTATATCACAAAAACACTGAATGTTGGTGTATCAGCATTGATAGAAATCAATACAATATGCGACATTCTTGCATCGGCGAGATCCAAACTCTGACGCTTTAAGAGATAAGGTAAATTGTAATCCAGAGACCCGTAATGATAAATGTACGGGACTTGAGATTCCATAAAACAGAATTACTATAGTCTTGTTATACATCCCAGACCATGGAACAGACTTAATTCAATTATCTTTTAGAGACGAAAATCAAATGTTTCAAATAAACCATTACGATTTAATTCGTTTAAAATTTGAAGATTATACGTCATGATGCCACAAAAGGACACGCTCTGTATTGCGGCCTCTTTTTGTTTTATTTGTAAATATTCTTAAAAGCTAAAACCATTAGAAATTTATATTATATCTCTCTTTGTTATAGACCATAAACATCATACTGATTGCATTTTGAGACATATTCTGGAATCTTTTTAGCCATATAATATATCATAAGTTTATGCAAGAGTAAATGATTATTTACTATTTGAATAAAATCTTCTGGTTTTGCATCATTATCATTATATCATTTGAAATTGTTTTCTCTTCGGATAAATTTCTATGCACTTATATATATATTTAAATTCGCTCAAAACGAACATGTTTGTTGGCCGGGTAAGTATAACAAAAGTTTAGATTTTACAAGAATCTAAATTACTTCGTTGCTATCGACGTTCAGTGATAAAATGGCTCTAAGATAATAAAATATATAAATATTATTTTGAAATACCTTATATAAATATTATTTTGAAATACCTTATATAAATTTTGTTTTGAAATAAATATTGTTTTTAAATAACTTATATAAATATTGTTTATTGTTTATTGGGATTATCGTCCCACCAACAGTATTTCAGTTAACTGGAGACGGTGTCCCCTTGAAGCAGATATAGTGCTGCTTTCACTGTGTATAGCTTGCCGTAAACACCTGGCATGATACCACACCCAGTCACATTATCCTGACACTGGGTCAACCAGTCGTGGAACTACTCTTATATCTGCTTAAGCGTGAGCAAGGGAGCTATTCCACTACCATTTTTAACGACTTTGCTATGTCGCGGCCCGCGATTTAACCCGGGGCCTCCCGTACCTGGAGCCGACGCTCTACCGATTGCGCTACCAGGTCCGGTCAAATAATGTTTTGAAATACCTAATATAAATATTGTTTTAAAATACCTTATATAATTATTATTTTGAAATAACTTATATAAGTATTGTTTTGAAACACCTACCGTTTTTTGATTCTGTTGAATCATGTAGACATGAGCTAAGATGTTATTGTTAATATAATTAGGGTAATCAAAATAAACCATCTACTGCTAAGCTGTATATATTTTTCCTCTACCTTCTTTAATTCAATTAAAAGACAAAATACAAACGACTCAAGTCAATGTTTTTTATAGTATGCATCTCCTACATAGAAGGATAGCAAAAACTATTATCAATGTTTATAGGTTTTCCATTGACATTCGACTATCATACTATCACATAAAATACTCGAAACTTTAATAAGTACTTGATATTGAAGGAGAAGCGTCTCAAATCAGTAACTTAGTCTCAAAGCCACAAGATTTAACAAAACTTTTAGCAGTGAATGTTAACACATGCAGGTATAGCCTTCATATTCTTAAGTAAAAATGTGTAAAGATAACGTAACCTCATATATTTATAAATAAATGTGTAACAAAGAAAGAAGTGAAAATAATAATGATAAAACAGCGTCACACGCATGTGTACACAATGTACCTAACAAAAGTACTAACATACATTTTTCTTATAAACCACATGTAAAAATGAAATATAATATAGTATCATTCATGATCTTGGGACAAATAATTCTACTTACCTTTTGTACAAGCATGATGCTTAGACGTTATTTCTATAGGAGTTAACGTTTTAAGCAAAATGACATAATGCATACAATATATCAAGTCTTGGTTTTGATTTATTTTTTACAAACATATTCGTAACCTTTAAAATAAATTACCAAAGTATTTAATCTAACTATCCTCCAATGGCATTTATTCAGTCACACTCGATGGTGTTTTAAGCACAACCTTAGTACGATCTGGAAAGGTTTAGAACGGCGCTAATATTTTCATTTAAATTAAAAAAGGCCTATAGTAACGATCATTCGGTCTTGATTTGCCAGAAGACTGTGCCAAATTGTTACTGATTTAACTATAACAGTGTTTCTCTAGAGATATCGTGGCTTGTAGCCAAGTAATAATATTAAGTGTCGTAGAAAATGTCACTGCTCATGGGAATTTTATTTTAATGACTCACATTCTGAAGATTAAAAAGAATACATTGCTAAATTCGTAAGGCCATAATCTATAACGCATATTAAGTTGTATATGAAAAGCGTTGAAAATAAAATAAAAGGCCAAATTCAGGACATGGTACTTACGAAACATGTTCAACTCAATTTAATGTAAATGTGAATAGGTCATGGCAACATACGTAAAAGGATAAACTGAAATAAATTGTTTTTATGATCATATTCACATGATAGAAAATTTCACCTAAAGACCACCATAAAAAGGTCTAAAGGCAGCTTTGAAAATGTTAAAAAATATACGCCTATCAGTGATTTCTATGCATGACATTTCCTCAGATTGGTCATTACCTGTGAAGAGACCATCGCCAAGGACAGTTCCAAAAGGCAACCATGTAATGTATTAATGGATACAATTAGATAGCATCTTCAAACTTATATTCCGCAGAATATATGCTCAGAGAAAAACAAAACAACTATGCTTACACCGTTAGAGAACATCTGCTAATGTCATTTGGAATATTTGCATATAACTCGCGAAAAAGGTGCGTACAAATCCAGAAAAGGCCTGCACATAGATTCAGGAGATCATGTTTTATTGATGCGATTTAAATCCTGCATATAAAATACACACTTGCACGTGCATTTAGTGTGCATGCAGATTTTTAAATAAGTATCCCTATTTATTAGTTTTATCAATATGTACGATTCATAAAGGTATGAATGGTACTTCTAATTGTTCCATACATCCATGGACATTTTATCATCTGCCGAACCTAAATAACCGTAAAATACGATATATATGAACAATATACAATAGATATACAATATTACTTTTAACTATTACTAAGCATTTGTTTAAAAATGGCATTGTACTAACTTCGATAAGAAATGCAGTAAATGTGTTTATTGAGACGTAAGGTTACGGTAAAATATGTAGCATATTACTGATTACTGAGTGTTTTGTTTTATAAACACATTCAGTGGCAGTAAAGCCACGACAATGGAGACATATATACTATTTACATTAATGCATAAAATATTTAGTTGACATCAACAAAAATAAATTTAGATTAATTATGTTTCGTTTGTCGTGATCAAGATACATATATCAATACAACGCAATTAAGCTATACGATTTTGTCACATAGTATTCGCCTAAATAGTCTGTGTATTCAAGTGATTCAATTAGTACACAACCACTGTCTGGGTTTTTATATATTTGATATATAAACATGGACACATTTATATAATTTAGTACTTGTATCCGTCATTCGACTCGACGCCTACTAAACGTATTTTCGGTTCGATGAGGTGTATGAAAATATGAGAATATGAAATCATCAATAAATACAATGGGGCTAAAGGGAAATGAGGAGATATGCATAGAGGATAGAAGGAGCAGCGAGTTCTTACGGCTAGGGCTCCGGTGCTTGGGTTTGAACAAAGATAGGCCAAAGTGAGGCCGGAAGTTAGATGAGCCTTTTAAGTTGAATGTGTTTGTGTTAACTAATAGTCATGACTCAAACAAAGACGCTTTGTCATAACGCCATATTGGCATTATTTTTTTCTGGCATTCTTAAAGTTAGATATATTATTGTATTTTTCAATTACATGTCAACGGAGTCTCCAATTTATAATAATATTTTGTTTTTAGTTATTTTTAATTAGTTTAAAGGTTGCTGTTGTTCTACAACTAAGAAATATAAATTATAACCGTCTATAAGTCAGTTGGTTAATGACTTAATCACAGTGATGTCTAGTAAAAGCAGGGATTTTGAAATATTGGTAAGACTTTCTAACGCTTTATATTATAAAGCTAACATAGAGAACCAAATTCAGATAAGTCAAGAACTTTAAGATAAAATTATAACTTAACGTGTTATATTTATTACAATAAAACACACACCACCTGAACATGCATTAAAGGTATCTTAAACATTAATATTCTAAATGTATCATAGCAAAGGGCTTGTTCGAATACTCCTAGAATAGAAATTGATATATTTCCCGAGAGTGACATATAGAAAGGTTTAGCTCCATAAACATTGGTTCTGTCTCTTTTGAAAACGTATTGTGTCTTTGATAAAACTAACCAAATATGGAGGGAAAAGACAAACGACTTTTGTAATTGCTTGTTGAAACATTTCACCTGTCTCTTCTATTTTTGTTCAATATTTTCGGGGGCGCCTGTGGCGTAGTGGTAGAATCGCCGATTTGTAACTTCTCTGACTGCTTAGCCTTTCACCGCGTATGTTCGAGTCCCGTTCGGAGCGAAGGACTAAATGCGAAAAGGTATTTCAAGTAAAAAAAAAATTGTTCCATAAAATATGCGTTACAGTAACCTCCTGATCTTATTGAAATCAGTTTACACTTTCTATACAGGCAGCACAACAACACAGTGCTGTGGTAGACTCTTAATGCATGTCTTATATTAGTAAAATCATAAGAGTATGTTATCTTAGATATACATGTATGTAGAATTATTTGTTTGTTTATTGGGTTTATCGTCTCACTAACAACATTTCATTTGTCTGGAGACCGTGTCCACTTGAAGCACATATAGTGCTGACATCAACGTATAGAATGCCGTGAACGCTTGGCATGATACCATACGCAGTCACATTATCCTGACAACAGGCCAACCAGTCGTGGAACTACCATTATATTTGCTTGAGGGTTAGCAAGGGAGCTAAACCACTACCATTTTACGACTTTGGTAAGTCGCAGCCCGGGATCGAACTTGGAGCCTCTCGTACCTGTACCTGGAGCGGACGCTCTACCGATTGCACTACCAGGACCTGTATATGTAGAACTGTGTTAGAATAGAAGAAATGTAGCCCTAAAAAGTCTCTTTATTGATTGACATCAATTGCATTACACATAGACATATATTTGAATAAAACAAATAATGTTAATCATATAATCATCGCGTATAGATGATCAGTAATATAACATTATCATTAATTTACTTTATTTTTACTAATTTACATATTTTATTGGCTTACAACCTAATGAAAAGGGGAACTAAGGGGAAAAATATATTTCAGAAAATGAACCATTTTGGATACTCGTACTGTCTGCATGGCAGTAAGCATCACAATAATAAGTGAATTGAAATTAATACGGTAATAAAACAGCACAAACAACACTACATTTGAATCGTATGGATATTATGTAGAACCAGATATAAATGTCAATAAACAAATGCGAATAACAAGGAAAGACAAATCGAATTATCAAGACACATTAAAAGCCACGTCGCACTATTTACCATTCTGGGTTGTCCCGAATGTGTTTATTAAATTCATAATTGGTACATTTGGTTTTGCATTCAAAATGGATAGAAATCTTTTAGAGAAGTTTTTATCTTATGTAAATGAATACATTGAAATATTAAATCCTAATCCATTAATCCTGCATGGTTGAATTCTTTGCAATTTTTGAACAAGCTTTAGAATACATGTAGACTTTGTCCTGAAGAGAAAAAATATGACTCTTGTGGATAAACAGTTTGTTTGGATGAGATTAGTAGTAGTTGGGAACCATTGGAACAAGTGTAATAGGGTTAATATTAAAACGAATACTTAGAAAACATTTAAAAAGAGTTACAAGAACCCACGAAGTTATGTTAAAATTATATATTAAAGATCTGCACATGAACAATATCTAGAAAAAGTCACAAATGTAAAAACGGACAGCACAAAGAAATCAATAAAAAGGCACAATCGTTGTAGACATTCTTATGCCTAAAAGACCCGGAATTGAATACATAAATCCAACAATTGCAAGAAGAAAGTGTTCATATTTCCCCTAAAATTAGACGTTATTAAAACAATAGTATAGAAAAGTATTTCTGGCGGGACCTTAGGCTAAACATTTCCATTGTACATAGGCACTGGGAAATATCAACTTCGTGTATTGGTGAGAGACAGATTCTACTTATAAGTTTCATGTTTGTGGATGACACTGCCATGCGTCTTTTTGAAAGAAACACATTTACAGAAATGATCAAAGTGAATAATTAAATCCAACATATGCAGGAAGAAAATATTCATAGTCTCCTAAATCGCCTGAGTTTTGAATGACGCGTAGGAGCAACGATGTTCAATCAAATAAACTGGAGAAAGGCGTGTGCAAAAGGATAGCAACAGAACTCCTTATGTTGTCGTTCTTGTTGAGTCAATCTTTTTTAATTAAATTCTCTGCATAAAAGGACACATTTATCTTTTTATACTGATTTATATATCAAATGTGTATTACGGGATAAAGAATATGTTCGTTTTTATAATTAAATACAGACTCATACGTCCAAAGGGTATTACGGGACAAATTATCTTCTTTTTCAATTAAGTGCTTTGTCATATGTTCAATGTGTATTGAGGATCGAGTATCTGTTCGTTGTTATTTATTATATGTGTAGCGGGTTAAGTTCCGCTAAGGATCTGAGCTCCAGAGGAAGCTCCGAACCTTTCCGGATTCTTGCCTGTGGAGATCTACTTAATACGGTGTTTTTATAGGGTATTTAATGGTAGAGAAAAGAAACGCACAAGTAATTAAAATTTAAGATGAATTTAATTATCAGAACTTAACAGTAGCGAGGAAAGTTTAGATATTAAGTTAATGGTCTAAAGTAAAGTTAGTACATTAGGAAGTGACTAGTGCATTGCAGTTCAGGTATACATGGTACCTTTTACTACAGCTGCAGCACAGGCTTTATGAACAAACAGGTATATTAAATTATCTCCCTTTATCGAACACTATATTTATTCAAAATACATAATAATAATAATTATTATAAATTCCTCTACACTCTTCCCCTTCCTTTAACAAATGTTAATACAAAATATTTGTTAACTAACAAAAATATGACAATAATAATAACAACCTAGTACATATACATTCGTTATAATAAAAAACGAAATGCCAATTTTTTTTTTACGATGAAATGTAATGTCAACGCTTTATCCACAAGGGGCTCACATATTTCACTTTCACAAACTGATTGCTGTCGGTCTCACTTACAATCACAACTTCGTCTCTACAGTCTGCAGTCTCTTTCATTAACCCGTTGCAAGTCGAGGCTAGCTCGTGTCGTAGATGGGCTGCTTCATTGCTTTTATTGGTTGTCTCTATGTCGTGGGATGGGGCGCCTTTTCTAGCACGTGTTTTCTTTAGGGCCGATGAATCGTTTTATTAATGGCGGTCTCCTATTACGGATTAAAAGGTGATGATGGATGCTGCTTGTTGTAATGTCTTCTAATTCGGCTGACGATCGTTGATTTGTAAGGACAAAGCACACAGGTCACTAATCTATGGCGTCTATGGACCTTTTTCTATTGTTTAAAAAAAGTATTTAGTGAGTTGTTCTTCTTCTCTCCACATGCTGGTACAGTACATTTAGATCCTGGTTAGAACTTTGGTCTTAAATCGTTGTTAGGATAACCAACTTCCTTCTCTGAGACATCAATATCAAGAATTTCCATCTGTATAAATAACAAAATATGCATTTATGCTAAACATACTGTCTTAATAAATGTCCTTGAACTACGGCACCAATAGCTATTTAAAAGCTATGACATCTCTCATTCAAGTATTAACAATTCAACAGTATCACTCATCTTTTCTGGAAAGGTACCTTGATTGACCAAGCATATCCTACAAAATATGTTTCAACATCGTTGTAAAAGCAACAAACAGGTCAACCGAACGTACAGTTCAATTTACTGTAAGTATGGTAATAATTATTATAATTTTTTCTACTTATGTTCGTTGTTATTGAATTAGTGTTTTTTCTGGTCATAGCAATCATTTTACTTTTAAATGTTGTAATTATGTTAACGAAGTTTTCTCTTGCATTTGAATATGACACATTTCAATGAAAAACAGATTTTATCATAACTATGGTCGTCAGTTGTATGTAACATTTTTACGCCAGGACATTGAAACGTCCATAAAACATGCAAAAAAAATCAAAACGAATGAGTCGGGTTTGCTATAAATGAAGTTTTGATGTCAGTTATTTGCAAATGTATATGCTGACACAAATGAACCCTTTGTGAAGTCAGCAATAACAGTCGTTCAAACATATGGCTTGATTTTATGATGACATACGATTGTCTTTTCAAAAGAAAGTAAGAACTTTACTTATACAGAAAAACCGCATAACATATTATTCTAATAATGATATGCCACCACATTGATTCATACAGCAACACAAGATTCAGTTTTAACCTTTATCCGAAAATACTGACCCAATTAGTTTTGTAAATATTTAATAAAAACTGTATATAATGGTTTCACTTGTGAACAATAAGAGCTTACTGCTCACACATGAAATGTGCAAATCTACTTTCGTTTATTTGAAACCAGTCTGATTAAATGACAGGACCTGTTACTCTGAAATTAGATAGGTGTCAAAGTCCCGTGATCCGTCTGCATCCGCAAGTTCACATTTGTAAGTAAGAGATAGGGTGCCCCAGATACAGCATTTTTTTAACAATTCTATTGTGTTATTATAACTCAAACAATAAATATTTTGTCTTTAACTTATACATTTTGAAACCATTATCTAAGAAAAGGTATTTACGATCCTCGAAAGTATACTCACTTCAAATAACAAAATGAGATTCCGCAAATAATAGAATTTCAGTTAAATAAGTTGGAAAAGAGGTTTACTAAAAAGGTTGAACACAACTATGTCAATAGCATGATACATACAAGATTTATTGACAAACTGCAGATGATAACAGTGAAAATATAACAGCTATAAAATAAGATGTAATTAACAACATTTTCTAGAAAACTGTATTCAGGCTAAAAATTTCTATTGTACAAAGGCACTGGGCACTGGGAAATATCAACTTTGTTTTTGGTGAGAATGTTTGTGGATGACCTGCTTAAGTAACATAATCTATTCAAAAGAGAGCAAAATGATATGCGGTCATTTTACAGCTTCTTAAAGAAATATGTTTACAGAGATAATTTATATTCTATTTCCACCCATAATTGTAATGTTTAAGTAATATGCACACTTTTTTAAATTTTTACGAAAAAACGGGTTTTCAAATATCCTAATAAGTCATTGTTACCTGAAAAGGTCTTGCAAAATGCTGCCCATTGAGGCCCTAGATCAGCGTAAACAGTGAAACGTAAATTTCCATTCGTCATTGCAAACAGGTATATCCTATCTGGGCCACGTTGTAGTGGTAGATATTTTTAACTAGATAAATCAGTTGACAACTCACTTTTGATATTACGTTATATCGTCTTCAGATTTGATATAATTTAACTTTTAGAGTGTTTTATAGTAATATGTACAGTCTAAACATGAAGGCAATGCTCTAAACCGTCTCTACTTGTACTAAAGTTAGAGTGGACGCAAAAATTATGCGCTAATTCCCCTAAGCAGTGTTACTGTATTGTAACACGAATTTGATATAGGCAAACTGTCGTATACCACCTTTAAGAACCCCTAACAACATTAAATCTATCAGCCAAATGAAATTATGTTGAATAACATCTATATTTATTCTTCTCATGGGAGGAAACTCTGGACAACTTACATCCATTCCTAAACAGACACTGCACCAATTATTGCTTCATGTGGTGTTCAGATGGAATTTTAAAAACTATCCTCAAAGGCACAATGCAGACAACTCTTTATTTAGCACCAGTCCACATAACTACATTACTGGCGATAACGGTCTGCTTTAACCACATCTCAGCCTGTTAAAACAGACAACGTAGTAAATGTCGGCGCACATTATCATCATACAACCGATTCATGGATAAAACGCTGCTCCTGCTACGTGCATATCAATGCTTAGCTGTATTACATTACAGGCATTGCGTGCCATATATAATCATGATGAGTCCTCGTCTACTGGTGTGTTTTTAATAAAAGGGAATAGTATGAATTATCAAGATAGTTGCAATCAAGAAACCCTTATTTTCCAGTACAGTATACACGTCAATTCTGTAGTTCAATGATAGCGGTCATTGGCATTTCATCCATCGCAGAAAAGTTTTGTTTGCCTTTTGTTCGGTACCATTTACAGACTTGTATTCTGGTCTTGTTGTTCTATTCTTATTGAAACACATGGTGGTCAAGCGTGATTGCAAGTAAGTGGCTTTTGTCGGTTTCTTTTCCGCTCGCTTTAATAGGGTGATCCATCGACGACATAAATGTATTTTCTAAAACGAATATTTAAATGGTTGCGTTTGTAAGGAATTAGATAATGATTATAATGGAATATTATGATTTCTATCTAAAATATACTACTACAAACTTACAAAATACATAAAGGTAAACAAATGTCACATAAGCAAATTTACATAAACTTGATATGTTCAAATTTAACTTCATCAATTAACCTAAAACCTGCCATATAGTAATCACTGGCAACATTGATTAAGTAATTAAAATCATTAAAAAGAAAAATGTAGTAAATTTTCCAACGAACCAGCATATAATCACAATAAATCCAAAAGATAGTTATTTGGCTGTCCCTGTATACAGTGTTTACGTGCAAAATATTCATTCAATGGCATGGGGCAGGGTTAATGTCTTTATTACTTTTGGTTAGTTTAAGAATGGTATGTCGTTCCTACACAATATCAAAGTTACAATCAGCAATGTATTTAAGTACAACATAAGTTAAGTAAATCTATAATTCTACGACATTTTCATACACTGTGTAACTAATGTACGTGTATCTATTAATGGAAGGTTTTTGCGTTTACCTGCCTTTGTCACATAGTGACTTGGAAAGGAACTACATACTATATTACATTTCGTTTTACCTCCTTTACTTCTATTGGTACTTAGGTATGTACTGCACTTGATACGTGTGCTCCAAAATCAATTACGTTCATGACACCAGATTCCCGATGGAGGTCCTAACAGTAATTTTATGTTGCCGAGTCTTTTATCTACTGAACATAGTCTACATATGTTTATTTTATTACGAGTTATTTTGTCTTTATATTTTTTCATTTTATCAGTTTTAACGCCCAATGCAGGTGCTTACTTTAAGTTGTCTCACTCTGACGAGATATTTCACTTACACTGTTTGTTTGATAGAAAAACCTCCAGGAAGTGTGGGGTTGGGGCGCTCCACGAATCAGGTTTAAACACACTAGTCGGTCTTTTTGCCAACTGACCAATCCAATGCTGTTTTTGTGTATTATGTTTCGCCTCTGTGTGTTTGTCACTTTTACATTTACCGTGTTTTCTTTGTCTAGAGGTAGTTTAGTGGTAAGACATTTTCTTAGTTACCTATTCTCTACAATGGTAGCTTGTTTACACTGTGACAAAAAGTTCCGGACAAGTCGCGGTAATGTCTATGAACACTGCTTTTAAGTGGCGACATTCGGTCCCTTTGCAAACGGTGCGTTTATAGGTGTTGCAGTTTCTCTTTTATTAAATGTTATTTTTCTAGTTCAGATGTGAATACATGTATATGTTGTGGTTCTTATTAAGCCTTATCATATTTTAGTGTTGTATTTGGTATTAAAGTTTGGCACATACTGCGCCACAAGTGCTGAAATGGAAGACATTCAACACTGAAAGAATAACAGTACTTTTACATTAAATACAGTTCTTTTGTACTATTTAGAAACTAAATGTGGGTGGGGTAGATACTTTTTAAACGAAGTGCACTTTATAAAATTCAAGACGGACAGACATTTGAAAGGTTGCTGTGGCAACACTTTTTTCGGTTGATTCTCTCTCACTTAACACATTATAAATGTAGGTTGTTTGCTTTGTTTATCCCATGATATTGCAATAAAACAACACTGTTTCGACTTCAGAGTCTCTGGATGCCTAAACCATTATTGTCGATATGCATTCTGAAAATGACAGCAGTAAAACATAAGTAAATGCATTTTAGGTTATATGACAAGCATACATTTTAAGTCTTTAGGGATAAAGACAGCCAGGTTTTCAATTTACCAAGTTAAAAGAGCATTAAAATATAGCTTGATTGACAGTTATTGGTGTATGGATTAAAAGAGAAACAAAGCAATGACAAAACTTCTTCTTAAAAATGTCTTTTCGCTAAATGACTCATCACAAATTTGTTCTTGCTTTTTGCTTAGTTTGCATGTGAAATGCCTTTGTTCTGTGCCTTTTCGGAGTTTGGTATATGTTGCAATGCTCATAGGACTTTGTCATATATTCTTATTCATGATCACAACAATGTTACTTGTGCAATGTGGCGGTGGTAAAAAATCTCCCTGTGCATGTAATATATGTTGTCATTTAATTCATCCTATAAGGATTGTTACGTGTATTTTCTTTGATGGACATTTAACTTTGGTTCTTCAATTCCATCTTCACATGAACAGGATGCTACAACCATTTATTCGTCTCTGGTCATGTTTGTTCATGATTCAGAAAGTTATTTTTTATAGTCAACCATTTTTGTGTAGTTTTTCAAATCGAAATAATACCATATTCTTTTCTTAACACTATGTGGACATTATTTTTCAATGACGTCACTACTTTCGACATTACGTATAGAAAAAATCAGCGCATGGACATTCAAATAGATCGTTTTCAAATAGATCGTTTTTCTTTTCATTGCTTGCATTTGAGAAACTCGTCAGGAAGTGCGAGGTTAGAGCTCTGTAAAACCGGTTAAAGCACCCCAGTCGGTCCATATTGCCGAATGACCGTTCCAATGCGGTAACTGTCGGGTTTGCGCTTTTCGTTAAATGACTCATCACAAATTTCTTTTTGCTTTTCGCTTGGTTTGCATGTGAAATGCCTTTGTTCTGTGCGTTTTCGGAGTTTGGTATATGTTGCAATGCTCATAGGACTTTGTCATATATGCTTATTAAAGCAAAGTAAACGAGGTCCATTAAAGCAAACAATTTTTATGAACGACATTCAAATTAGTCTGCCTGAATTGTCAAATGGTTTTTATTTTTAGGCAAACGGTTCAAACCATACACACTGCTTTTTGCATGTCTATATGTTTAGTCTATGATTTTGTAAATAAGATTTAATTTTGTCCCATTTACTTTACAAACATTAATATATATCTTTCTTTTGTTATTTAAGGGGGTTTTATTATTAAGACAAAGTGTTGGAAAGTACATAGTGTGCAAATTAAAGGTACAACAAGGACAAAATGTGGCCGATGTAAATTTATATTTATTAAAGTTTGCAAATATAAATCAGGATTTTCATATATTCAGGTTCAGTTCATACATTGACACAATTCATACGGACATTTTCACACACAAAAATAGCATGCTGTTTTGTTCCTTTTATGATTGCTCTAGAAAAAAGAGAAAAAAAGAAAGAAAAAAGATAGTCGTTAGCCAGGTTTGTCCAGACAGCTTAGAAGCCAATCATTGTCTGCATAACATATAAGTAATTACAAAATCGATGCTTTAACTTAAATACTCTAAAATAATCAGTGTGAACATTATTATGCACTCCACAGTTTCAAGGCTTTTGCACTTCGTCATATGCAATCTCCAAATCAATGAATCTCCAGTTAATATAACGATGAGAGCATTGTTATTTATTTAATTGATATTGTTTTTCACAGTTGGTTAAATAAATTGCGTCTTTGATGTTTTACATTTTATGTATGTAAAAAATAACCAACATAACGTTGATGAAACGCTTAGTTTGAAGTTTATTCAAAATCGATGCTTTAACTTAATTACTCTAAAATAATCAGTGTGAACATTATTATGCACTCCACAGTTTCAAGGCTTTTGCACTTCGTCATATGCGATCTCCAAATCAATGAATCTCCAGTTAATATAACGATGAGAGCATTGTTTTTTATTTAATTGATATTGTTTTTTACAATTGGTTAAATAAATTGCGTCTTTGATGTTTTACATTTTATGTATGTAAAAAATAACCAACATAATGTTGATGAAACGCTTAGTTTGAAGTTTATTCAAAATATCATCATTGGTGAATTATTTATTTCATATGGAAACGATATTAAAACTTTGGTTTGAAGATGCATAATAATTTATTGCTTGCCTTGCAAAACATCACATTGCATAAAAATTGCTGATGAATAAAAGCACTGTGCTGTGATAATGGAGACAGTATAATGAAGAGCTATTAGGATCTATTGACAAACTGTAATGAACAATGCTAGCAGAAGTTACATAGGGATGCTTTTTGTGTTTTCTAAAAGAGTTGATATTATTAATATAACATTAGGGTTTTCCCATTCATACTTTCTTCTGAAGGACGTCGTTCAATACCCACTGTTTGATAAAACCACATTGCTCTATACGAATTGTTTAATGACAAATATGACACCTTCATTAACATAATTATAGTTATATGTAAATATCTTGAACGAAGGAGTAGAATACATATTATATCTGATACATTTAATGCATTACTTAATGTTAAAAGCGCTTTAAGCATTTTTATAAAAAAATATTCACTCATGAAAATAGTTTCTTAACAAACAAAATGTATTTCAGAGATGCACATTAAATGCTGACCATTTAGCAAATATTATTTTAAAATTTATATACGGGTAATTTATTTATATCCGGCACAATATTGGGCGAATTTGCATGAACAATCATGAACACGTAAAGAGGCATTATCATGGAGTACATTATTCATATTTTCCATAAAATCGTCTGATTCTTTGTGTGCTAAAAGCTCCCAAAGAAGATCAATAATATGCAATCAAATCGTCAACTGGAAAAGGCGGGTGCAACTAGATAGCGCACAAACTTCGTTAGCTGGTGCGACTGTGGCGTCATTCATACCAAAATAGACTTCTCGTTTTCATTTTCTATGTTAATGTGATTAGTACTTAAAGGACAAGTAGCTTTGCGACGAAACGCATTTAATGTCACATGTATTTGAGGAATACCGCCTATTTATAGGATATAATGTTAATAATGTTGTCGAAATTTCAAAGTGCAAGGCTTCTTTTAAAATTGATTTAAAATCAACACAATGTTTTATATTAACATACTCATAGTCTGGATTTCTTAACAGTTTATATATAAAGACGTGGGTTTTAACGATTAACAGTCTACAGCATCTGTGCCAATTTAGTTACAGACAAAATACAGAAGATAAAGATCACAATGTACCGATAATGTTCTCCGTAAAGTGATTCGGTACACAATGTATTGTTGTCTGGTAGCTTTAAATAATGACAATAACGCTATCCAGATATTTGATTTGGACAGAAAACCACAAACTCAGGGGTTTACAATAGAGTCACCGTGTTCAGATTTAACTATCGACATCGTGATAGATAATATAATATGTCTGGACGATAACTTGGTCATTTGAATTTTCTATATAAACGTCGCCTTTCTCTACGAGTACCGTTCGGGGCGAGAATTTTTTGTTTGTTTACGTGGGATAGTTTAAAGCTAATTTGCTGTGTTTCGGTGGCTCTACTTAGACAGTAGACTGTGGTCTTTTTTCATCTAAAATTTGCGGGACGTCGCCAATATGAGCATAATTCAAGTCGGCTCAACTTAACTAAAGCAAAGACAAAACAAACTTTATCTATGAATACAATTTTTTTAAAACTGCCTTATTATAATTGTCCCAGTACAATCCAAAACAATACTTCAATAGCGTCTTTTAAACCTGTTATTTTTTCAACTAAAACGAAAAACTCTACTTGAACATATCAATGCAAAGTGTGAAAACAGACAGTAGATTTTCCATGTTAAATTCATCATAAAAAGTTTTAAGACAACAATTACGCTACTAGACATATTCCTTCAGAATTCACCAATTAACATAAAGACATCATTTCAAATGTCAAATGCGAATACAATGCAAACATGGATAAAGCTGATGACATTTTTCTAATCAAACTCCCTAACATGTACGCAGTTGCAACAATAAAAGCAGCTGTTTTAAACCATTTTCACACTTTTATTACTTTAACTGTGTACTTGTGACGTTTCTCTAATAATTATGTTTTCAATATACGTCCAATTTTTCTGTTGATGAAAGTTCACAGTTTTTTGACAGGGGCACTAAAACTATTTGACGTTTGTTTTCTGTTATTATAATTCTTTGTTTGCTGACAATTGTTTAAGTTATTGAGTTTATGTTGTAAAATTTAACTGTTGTTTTAATTTGCATTTTATAAAGACTTACATACGAACCCCCTTTTACATTGATTAAATTAATATAATTAAACATTTCATTTTGCTATTTAATTTATGTCTCTGCAAGCGTTCATGTTAAGAGTGTTAATCTATATGTGTGCATTAAATGAATGCTAACATTTTCTCAAATAAAGCAATTCAAATAAAATAACAATGTAATAAAACTAAAATGAAATGACATGAAACAAAAGATATCGTTAACAAAAAGTACTCGAAACGCAAAAACAAAACAAATCCGAAGAAAAGACGTTTTAACCTTTCCAATACAGTTTTGAATATATGTTGTTTATAAATATAACCTTAAATCCACAACTAAACAAAGAGGTTGTTAATATTTAAAAATGTTAAAAGTTTTTATAGGTTTCGAACAAGAACTACCTGGATGGCGGCCCACTGCTCTACTGACTTCGCCACTGAGACTTGATATTTGACTGTTTTATGTTGTTTTGTTATACATTGCAAGCGAATCAATGTTCACATCAAGTGGGTTCAGCTAGACGTTTCAGATCATTTAGATTTAAAGTAAATAGGCGCAACTTTATTGTTATGACCAATCTTCTGCGTCGTGTGTTGTGTGTTTTTGTCACATTAACATTTACTTTTTATGCTTTTGTCTTATGGTAGTTACAAATTTATTATCTGTAGGTATTCTCATTTTCTTCCTATGTTATGCCATATACTTCTTCTGCTGAGTAAGTAGGTACCAAATAACAATGTTATTATTGGTTTTTCCTTAAATTGTTGTATTTTTTATTACTTACTGTCCATTTTAACAAATTGCGCAAGGTAGGATAACGATTTTAATGATAGATATATATGCATCGGTATAAAATACTTACAATTTATATTAGCGCATACCAAATGTTTATTTTATATTCACACCATTTTCGCTAAATATATTATTTGAGACTTAAGTGTAGCCACCTCATTTAAAGAGACATTGTGACAGAAAATATTTCAGAAAACAATTTGTATTGTATAATAGTTCATAAGTAGAAATGAATGCCATTAAATGGCAGTTTTAAGGTGCATTGGTTCATAAATATTTTAAGTGGTATGGGTTAAAAATAATTAAAGTTGAACTTTTTTTGCAAACGATTTTATCCCGGATACGTTTGCATTTATAAAAATGCATACACAAATACATATAACAAGACACAGCATAGTCTTAATAGCGTAGCATTAATGTCGTTATTTCACATACAGTCGCTGGCTAAGCAGACATACTTTGTCAAACTAGGTAGGATAGATGTTGTTAAAAAATAAGGGAAATCATTTACTTTACAAGTGGTAATTGAGACATGAAATATGAACAGAAGGCATACAAGGAGCACCATAAAATATAATACGCTTCATTTAAAATAGAAAATAAGACATATTCGTATGAAAATAGATGCAGTTGTGAACTAGAAATGGTTCTCGCCAAAAAACAAAGCGCTCAGAAGCACTGTTTTTGCAGTGTGAGCGACAACGATGGTCAAAGTTTTTCCGAAGTGAATCAGATCAGTACAACGCATTGAAAATTGGAAAGCAGTTACGTTTTCAGTTGCAAATAAGAACCTCCTCTAAATAAATGTAGATTGTACATTTGGGACAAGAGTTAAAACAGAGTAACTAACATCGGATAATTTAAACCATTTATTAAATATTCAATACCTTCTATGTGATATTGCATTTTGACTTATGTTAGATTCAATACCTTCTATGTGATATTGCATTTTGACTTATGTTATATCTTAAATAAATGTCCATGTATGCTAGCAGAAACGACCAAAGCTAACTGGAAACTAATCTGCAATAAACTAATACCTATTACACCACTGTTATCGTAATATTACAATCCCGAGTGTGCCAGTCCTTCCCAAACTAAACTTTATCGAAATATATTTATAGACTATTGCATAAGTTTGACAGTTTTGTAAAAGCCATTACCATAGTGCAATGTTCTGAAACGGTATTAAGATTTTTAGCGTGGTCAAATAAAAGGCAATGTTTTTTTTCCAGACATCTAAGATGTACATTAACAGATGTCGTAACAAATATGACGGTAAAAGTATATTTAGAAGGGCTTTACATACTCATGTACCCAAAATAATTAAAGACAACAACAATGATAGATAATGAATGTGTTAAATGTTTTGTAAAATCACTTTATTATATTCCCACAAATAATTATACACTCTTATTTATTGTGATAGCATCTCGTTAAGTTACGCCATAACACGTTGTCTTTTTCTAAATATGTTGTAACTTACGTGCTTCTTATCTTAACTTTACATACTAAACAACGAAATTTGTGACAGATAAACAAATATTCATTTAGCTATTACCTAATTGTATATTAGTTACACATAACAATTCGATCGCAGAAAAAGGGTTAGAAGACATAAACACAGAAACTGGCTTGAGCTACATTTAAAATAATTATGTGTTTCCTGGAGATGAAGAAACAACATTTTGTCTAGTTCTCCTAAGCAAATAACAAACAGACTTCTATTATCCTTATAAATAAAGAAATAGAAATCGAAATATCAAGAAGGTAAAATCACCATCTTTTATATTTATGCAAAAGCATGAAGCACGAGTACAATCCCCATTCGTAACAGAAACACGCAAACAACATGGATACTTTGCATGTCAGAAGACGTTGGATTACAATTTATTTGTGTATACGATTTCTTAAGCATGCAACGCACATTATAAAATATCCAGGTTCGATCTGACAAAATTCATTATTTGCATTGGCCCTGAAATCCTTGTTTCTTGTCACTAACAAACTTATTTCTTTTGATTTACCCCTTGCTGAATATTTTATAACTTTATTTTTATGTTTCATTTGTCCCAATACTTAAATAACTTCTTATGTCCAAGTACCGGTTTCAATTATTTCCTTCTGTAAATACACTGCACATTTAGGTTATCGAATAATTGACAAAACCGTTCTTATTCTTTCGAAGATTTCTTTTGTACGCTATCGTTATTTGAAAGCTAAAACGTGTGTAACTATTTCTTTTTTAAGCTAAATACTGCAATTTTGTTTTCATACAGATTTTTCTGTCAATGACCTTAAAAAAGGCTTGAAAACGTATTTAATATATATATATATATATATATATATATATATATATATATATATATATATATATATATATATATATATATATATATATATATATATATATATATATATATATATATATATATATATATATAATATTTCACAATGTTGGTGGGTGTATAAAATAAGCAGAACTTCCATTTTCCTTTTGTTATCTAGAAGATTTGCTTAATTTGGGTAACATATCTCTTGATGGCAATATTTAATGGCATGTTTGCGGTGAGCATTACTGCTTTTTCTTTGTTCAGTGTCTTAGTATTGTAGTTATTTTTACATTGAAACTGCAGGACTGTTCATATACCTACGGCTAGTAGTAATCAAAAACTCAATTACAATAAGGTTGAAATTGAATAGGACATCAACATATTACCTTTACGCCTTAACTAACAGACAGGAAATGTTCTTATTATTTTTTATTCTGTTCTTTATTGAGCTGTAATTATAACACTTCCTGTTCATAAACGTCAAACTGTGCTGTCATCAACTAAACCCTAAAAAAATCCATATAATTTTGAGCTGCCAAGTATCATTGCAATGTAAGAACATTCTGAGAAATAAATAAACAACAAAAAAAAATCATTAAATTAATGTCCGACACCCACATGAATGAGTGAATTGTTTTATAGCACGGTAGCACATACTCAGCAAACTTACTAGAAATTAAATATAAATATACGTGCAAGAACAAAACTAAAAAGTAAAAAATAAAATAAATGATAAAAAATAATAAATAAATATATAAATAAATAAATAAATAAAAGTAAATATAAATGTGCCGAAATTGGCAAGTTACATACTTTCTAGGGAAGTGTAATTAAATAACCCAAAAGATGTTAGTAACGTCGCCAGGCCTAAAACGTGTTCAAACTACAATCCATGACAGTAAATGAAAGAATAACTATACATATATATATATATTTACAGTACTCATTTGACATCATTATATTTTCTGTTATATATATATCGACTCTGACTGCTTAGCCACTTACCGCATAGGTTCGAGTCTCGTTCGGGGAGAAGGACTTAATGTGGGAAGGTCTTCCAGCTGACTTGCGGTGCGTCGGTGGTTTTACCAAGACATTTGTCTGGGGGGGGGGGGTCTTCCCCCTGAAAAGCTGGAAGTTGCTATACTAATCATAGTTGTTCGCTGCAACGTATTTCAAAAACAAACACACATTATATCTGATGCAATATACTTAACAAAGTGAGATGAGTATGATCTATCTTTTTTTTCATAAAGGTCAATGAAAATAACAGGAAAAAACCCACAACATTTATGAAAAGACTTAAACTTTACACACTCGACTAGACTATAAGAAGGACCGTGTCAACCGTACCAGGCAAAAAAATTATCGGCCACATGCCGGTAATTTGTGGCGACAATAATTACCTCGCCTGGTGTAACAAGCTGGAAATCTTGTAACATGCATAAGTTATTGTCCAATACGCCCTTACGTGATTCGGAGCTACTACAAAACTGAATTCCATGAAAGAGACTGAATTAAAACAACATACAATACACTTTTAGTCAGATTCGCTTTAAAGATTGAATGTAATTCAATCTAAATTTAATGAATTCATTGACGTAAATTTACCATAAATAGCATAGCACACGTATAATATGCTGAAGCAAGTAATATTCTAGCCAGATAAGGTGTATGTTTTCCAAATTAGTTGACATGAACTTACAATAAGACATTTAATAATAAGAAGAAGAATCCTTCAGTCATATTATATACGTATGTCTCACCCCAATACACAAACTATTTTACAAGTTCTGAACCATTGTATATGGAAATCAAATAGGCTACAAACAATAATGTTGTGACATTTATTACATTAAATGATCAGATTTTATTTTAGCAATACAGGGTAAATCATGATAGCATTAAAGGTACAAGGTCTTAACAGTATATACCCGTAGTCGAGTAGCTAGAAAATTGAAACTTTAATTTCGTAGTCTATCAACTTGAAGATTCAAATAAAAAAAATTGAACGTGTCATCAAAAACTAAACCGATGTCTACATATGTATTTCTAAACACACATACAATATATATGAATTTTATTTACTAATTCGGTTTTAACATGCTTGAAGTTAATATCAATCCAAACTTTGTTTACCAGCCACAAATATTGATAAATTCATGAAGTCTTTGAAGACACAAAGGTTTACCCTCGCAAAAACGATTGTAGTTTAAAAAATACTTAATAACATATTTGTTTTTAAATTGTGGAGCAATAAAGCTGTTTGACATATCAGTTAGGAGATTCAGTTTCTAAAATTCTGACAGAAACAAAAAGGCAAAAACTTGAAATTTGAATGATTCGAACTCTGGACCTCTTGTGTTGAACACCTCGATCTACCGACTTGAACACTGGCTTTAATTACATGCATAAATATGATTTTTTTTATATATTTATAGCGACGACTAAGACATTGTCTACAGTCAGTTTTCAGCATCGCACATATATTATTTATGACTCGTTGAAACAGGCAGGTAGCGATTTATTGGCGTCCATGGATGGGATTTCACCTTTGTTTAAACCACTGTTGCATAATTGCTAAGTGGGTAAACATTACATGCATATCCCAAGAACTTCTCTTTTATTCTTTATGCATGTAACATTAATATCTAGTTAAAACGAAATTTAAATGTGTATGCATGTTTAATTTTCGCATTAATTATTATGCACGTACATGTACTCATTGTGAATATGGTTTTATGTGCTTTATAAGCAATCTCTCGTCTCAGGTTTTGCAAATTGTACATTTGACTGGCATTTGAATTCGTTTGCATTTTGAATTTGTTATATATAATGCAATGCTTCTTGGAAATTGTCATTTTTGGTATTGTTTAAATGCTTCCTGAAATACGCTTTCAAAATTGTGTACTTTTTGACAATTTAAAAGTTTGTTCTACAATATTGACCATTTGTAATTTAGTATGAAATGGCGCAGGCTAAATTAAGGCTTAAAAATAAAAAAAGATTTTAGGGCTCTATCAATTTGACAGCGTTGACGCCGAATTTGAAATGCTTTCCGATACAGGAACTTTTTATCGAATATCCATCCCTACATTTCAACAAGTCAGATCAGATATCAATACTTCGAGAATGGCTGTCATATTCATGTCATACTCCTGTCAGAAAGATATCATACCAACCCACGGTTTGCCTAAATATTCCATTTTGAGATAAACTTCCTGGAGTTATTTACAAGATGAATGTTATCGATTTAAACTGATTAAAAGCACAAGGCACTTTCCATAAAATGCTGTTGCATTATATTTGACAAGAACTTTACCTTTAAAGAAATAATTAAGGGAAACATTACATAATTTTAGACTAGTACAAATCAATGGAATCCAGACCGTTTATATACTCCGAAAAGGTGATATGTTTCATATTCCTTCGTTGAGACAAATGATGTCATGTCGTAGACAGTGTAGACAGTATAGTGCTGATAATTTTCGTTTACAGCATTTTAAATAAATTCAAACAAGATAAAAGTTAATAGTAATAACATAAGTTAATAAGATACTAAATTACGTTTTGCTGATCAAAGCTTACACTCTTATACAACTTTAAGCATTTTTGGCTTTAATAAAGTGTCATTTTAACGTTATGATACCTTTTTGTTATATACTCCTTTTACCAGACATCATAGCGCGAAAGGTAGAACACCGGCTCCAGGTACTGGAGGCCCTGAGTTCGATTCCGGGACGCGACATACCAAAATCGTTAAAAATGGTTATAGTATAGCTCCCTTGCTAACGCTCAAGCAAATATAAGGGTAGTTCTACAACTGGTTTGTCCGGTGTCGGGATAATGTGACAGGTTGTGGTATCATGCCATATGTTCAAGTCATGCTATACAGAGTTAAGGCAGCACAATATCTGCTTCAAGTAGACACTGTCTTCAGAAAACTGAAATACTCTTGGTGGAACGATAAATTCAACAAACACACAAACAAACAAACAAGCAAACAAAAACATACTCCTTTTAAAATTTTGTGTTAAGAAATTCACCGTTATCTTCATTGAACTATTTTTATTATTAATATTTTATTATAAATAAGGAGTTATTTAAGCATGCGTTTGGTCTTTTATTATTTGTTTGTTTATTTGCTTTAATGTCCTGGTTTATTGTTAAAAACAAAGCAGTCATTATGAAGGTTATGTTTTGATTTGGTTTATAGTCTACTTTTACGCCAAAAAATAATCAGCCGACTTCACAGTTTATCCCTTACCCCGGTCATTGGTTATATTTGTAAATCCAACATCTGCAGTCAAAAATATGGCTCAAGGAATTCATTTGCAGGACCCAAATAACCCCCGCAGGTACTCAATTATACACCTGGTGGAGTGGAAAAATATGAGGCAAATTTCTTGCTCAAGGAAATTAGCGGCGAACCAACAGTTTCGAACTTCATACCCGTGATCCGAAGGCTTGCGTCATGCTTTACTCATTTATGTTTCTTTGTTG
The DNA here is from genome assembly GCA_007844125.1 of Sinonovacula constricta. Lineage (NCBI taxonomy): Eukaryota > Metazoa > Mollusca > Bivalvia > Cardiida > Solecurtidae > Sinonovacula > Sinonovacula constricta. Next base: position 28,641,902 of record CM017558.1, on the reverse strand, counting down.
GGTTTGGTCCCACCAACAGTTTTACACTTATCTTCTGATGACGTTCACTTAATACAGATCTTGTGCTGAGTTCACTGTGTATATCATGCTAGAAACACTTGCATGATACCAAACACATTCTCTTGTCGACGGGCCAAGTAGTCTTGTTGGAACTACCTGCTAAAGGCGTCAGCATAGAAGCTTTACTTCTATCATTTTAAAGTCCTAGTTATGTCGCGGCCAGGGATTGAACAAGGGACCTCTCGCACCCGGAGCCAACGCATCATGGGGTTACCAAATTTGCCCAATAACGCCTACGAGGATTTCATGCATACGGCTAATTAAAGAGGAATTCAACGTTTTGCATGTTATCTTCATTGTCACTTTGCTGAAATTTACTGTTATATTTTTATCCGAATAATAGTTTTAAACACGAAAGTGCGAACTGAAATCAAGTGGCATTTTTAAATTATGCTTTTTTTAATAATCGTTGATGACAACTTAATGATATTAAGTGAGAAAAACCTTAAACTGATTACTGTTTATATTACATTTACTGTTTACTTAATAACCGATGTCTTTAAATCTTATGCATCATAATTTTCACAACATAATCCTATACAGGGGAACTCTAATTATTAACCATGTGTTGAATATTATTTTAAAGCATTAATATTTCCGTATGCAGGCTCATCAGTTAATGACTGTAAACTCTTGATTTCCCTCGATGTTCCGACCAATATTAATATTTTATCATTTATTTGAATAGACTTACGAATTATGCAAAATAAAACAACAAAAAAGTTTTTTATGTCATTGAAAACATATTTATTCGTTAATGTAAATATGTTCAAGTTTTGTTTCTGAAATGCTATATTACCAAAATTAAATTACTTTGTCTTTGCATTTGGATTTTAAAACTGAATTTGTAATAAAATAAGTAAAATAGACATTGAACAAATGTTGCCCCGATGCAATGTTTAATCACAGTTTATTATAGAAAAACGTCATTGAAGTTTATACTTTTGTAAATATTCTCACAAACTGAAAGAGAACACTTACACGAAGTTATTTTTTCAGTCGCGTTTTTGTATCTTATATGTGTTATCTTATTTAAGTGAGACACCTGAACATATCATTTATACTCATTTAAGGAACTGTAACTTATTCTATAAAAGTTAAATGAAATAAATATTTATTATCTAATAATATTTTCCAGCAAAACATAAATTGCTACTTTTATTAAATGGCTTATAATAAACACATAACATTACTAGAATGAAATGGCGCGAATGTGCTTAACGTTTTCGAAACTATTGATGTTATGAACAAATGATTTTTCACTTCAGCCATTAAACAACAAATATGATGTTATTGTCGTGTTAGTGTGCATGGATTTTTTAAATAATCTATCGAAAGGCATTTTTTCAAAAGTTTAAGCATAATCGAGTTAAAGTAGCCCAATTGGTATGCTTAGGTCATACATAATTTTTGAAAAGTAAGAAATACATGTTTCCCTTACCGCGGCGTCCGTTGCTGAATGGTTAAAGTTTCCGACTTACAACTCCACAGTTTCCTACCATATGGTTTCGAGTCCCGGTCGAGGTGACATCATTCATGTGGTGAAGTCTGTTAGTTGATCTATAATACTCAAATAGTTCTATCCAGGCATTAGTAAAGGATTTTTCTCAACCAATAGTTAGGCATACGTTGCCAATTGTGTTATATTTGTTTCGATGCGATTTAATTAGAACAAAACAAATTAACAGAAATCACTATCAGACAAGGTTATATGGCTTATGAGAAACAAATAATTATACAGTTTAATGCGATATTCCATTCCTCGGATTACCTATTTGATCGAACAAACATTAAGACTAGCTGCCACTGAAATACTTCACCAGAGGGTCGAGATTAAACGATCTCACATCAAATCATTTGTTAGATAAATGGAAACTTCATATCATACCAAGATGTAAATAACGTTGTCATATTTTTATTATCTCCTCACTTAAATTAACGTGCCATTATTTTGCATTTCTGACAGTTCTTTGCAGAGATATTTTAAAACTTGAGAGCAAACAAACGTACATATAACTTGAAATTCTGTTTGATTTAATAAAGATTGTCAAAGTCTTATCCAAAAGACGACCAAATACTGTCATTAAAAATGATGTAAAATGATACAGATTTAATTTGGCAACATATCCGCATTTGGCAAATCTCATAATCTGATTAAGATGTTTCTGGATGACAGGAAAATGATATTAAAAACAGAAGAAAACCAATCTCTGCAACTGCGTATGCTCTAGCATATACTCTTTATTTATTAAGACGTCAAAACTTAGGTCCTGTTGTTATTGGACGCATATATCGTCAATTTTAATGTGTTATTAACTTATTAAGGGTATTTGGATTCATGCGTATCTGCATAGAGCGTCATTAAATCAGTGCATTTTTTGTGTCAGAACTAGTAAAATGCATGTGCTCAGCTGGCGATAATGCATCTTGTAAGTTTTTTGCTGCTTTGGTTCTAGAACCTTTACATGTACGTATTGATAATACAATGTTTATCAACATTGTATTATTTTAATTCTTTTACTCCTGTTCTGGCTAATTATTATCCAAGTAAATACAGCTTGATGTTTTTGTAGCTGAATCGTGTACTGTTTACATTCGTTGTTTTATCTAATGAGGAAATTACTTATTTCTATTACCTTTACTAATATAATAATATATTACTTATTTTAAACATTTTTCACAGCTAGCTGGAAGGTGTCCTTCTGTGTCTAACCATTACATGCTCTTCATTCACTACACTCATACATGTCCACAGTCTTACATAAAATGAGCATACTTGTCGTCTTTCCTCTCGAGTACCTCATCGTACCTCTACTCACAAGGCACATACAGTTCTATTGAAATAAAGGCATTTCGACTAATTTTGAAATAAAGTCCATAGAACCTTGGCATTGATTGAATATGACTTTTGTGGAATATTGGAATGCTTCTATCATTCTTTCATAAACCCACTAGAACCTGTAATAATGGTTAAAACATTCTTTTACATCCTTTAATTGTTGCTGCTGTGGACAGTACTATGTCCTGATATCACCCGTATTTCCTCGAGAGAGACATATTGCATGACGAAAGTACAAATTAATATGCTCAAGGGAAAGTCTTTGCCTGTGGCGTAGTAATAGAGTCGCCGACTTAAACTCTCAACGCGTGGGATTGTGTCTTGTTCGTGGGGGAAGAACTTAGTGTGGGCAGGTCTTTGAACTGACCTGCGGTGCACCTCCTCCACTAAAATAGCTAGACGTCGCTTTAGTGTCATAATTGGTAGCTTTTGTGTATTAAAAACAACAAAAACAACAAAACAAAACAAATTGTCTTCCCACGGGCAATGAAGTGTCGTCTTTATGTTAGTCTATATAGCGTTCTATATTGACTAGTGTTTGAAGCGCATCGTGCACTAACCTAAGAAAGAAACTAATTTTAAAAGGTACTAAGTGAAATTATGGCAAACAGTGCTGCTCGATCTTTCCTTCACCTCCGTTCTAATCTCTCTTCGGATCATGGCTTTGGTTTTGTGGTAGAGCATCTTTCTTTACTTGGCTGTCTTGACCTTGTAGTTCTGGGTTCCAACAAACTCATTGCGCCAGTTTAATCTCGGTACAATGTACACCTTACTGAACGACAACTTTCTCACAGACCTTACTTCAACAATCATTCGGCGAGTCTGGTTAGTCTCATGGAGATATGTACAGTAGAAGTGTGCACTAGTACATGACAAATATGAAGATAATAAAACCGCTGTAACAAGACAGTTGTGTTTTCTCGTTTCCTAACTATTTTACTATTAGCAACTGCTTTTATACATTTATTAATAATGAAATGACAATAATACTTATTGTTCGATTAGAATCATATAGTCTATACTTGTTTAAAATAAAATATGCCACACAATTAGCTAAATGGCCATTATTTGATCAATAGTTACATAACATTCTGGACCACTTACATTTATGAAAACAAAGACTTACAAGGCAAATTAAGATATCCGGAGACAATGGCATGTAGAAGTCGATATAATACGAATGGCTCCACAATAACGTCAGCGTGCGGAGTTCGTGTGCTATCTAGTTGCACCCGCCTTTCTCGAGTTGACGATTTAATGGAACAATATTGATCTTCAGCGGGCTTTTAGTAAGGAAATAGAAAATTTAGGAGGAAAATATGCTTACTTTTCTCTAGAGTAATTCAATGCTTATGCATTTTACGATCAAAATAAAGCGAACATTGTCTACAGTAAAAACTGGTTGCAATAGTTAGATTTCTAAGTATTGTTTTTTCCCTCTTCTGTTCAATTTATTATACTATCTTAGTGGATACAAACATTGTAAAATTAATTGTTTTTATAAGGGTAGTTGCAGTTTGTAGGTTCAGTCGGCTGTTATGTTTTAAGATTAACATTTCTTTACAATGCACATATTAAAAACTTTCTGATTGAAGTTACGATAAAAGTTTTCCGTTAGTCGGACGTCAAAAAATTCTTGATAATTTAATAATCTTTAAATTCCTGTAATAAACACGCTAACGAAAATTGAGATGATAAATCATATATTTTATTTTTATCTTTAATTAAAATTTTTACATCATGTCTGTCATTTGATGCTTACTGTATCTGATTATAGTTTCCGTCTAGGTATTTTGAAACTTTTAAAATTGACTGGCATGTTAATACCTTAGTCTTGTATTTCTTTCCAATTTTGATGCTAGTTTAAATGCCTATGGAATCCTCTTGCGTTCGGGAACCCAACAATGTTACCTGTGCAGTGTTGGAGTCCCAAAATGTCTCCATCCTTTGTCCCTACCCTTTTCATATTTAAATTTACAATGTATGCTACAATGCTCATGGAACCTTGTCATAGTTTTTTTCTGTGATATATATTGTAATTTAATTGGTACTGTCAGGTCCAACCAGGATTGTTTTGTGTTCCCTTGATGGACATTGAACTTTATTTCCTTAATTCCATCTACCCACGTACACACACTTCGAGCATGGTCAAGAATGATAAGATTAAAGGTGGTGCATTGATTCCCGTATCTCGCATACCATTCGATTAGTAAGACACACAACAGCTTTTATCTTATAATACCAAGCATGTGCATAATTACATATGTACAATAGCAAAAGTGCTTTTCGAATGATTAAATAACGCGTTTTGCGGGATGTTGGAAATATGAAGCATCGGAGACTCTTCATATGTATAATAACATCACTCGATTTATCCTAAAACAGTAAAGGTACAACGATAGATTATAATTCGACGTCGTTATCTATTCGGCTGAGTAAACCCAATGCAAGTCTCGTGGGTTTCGTCTACAGGACAAGATATTGGCGCCTGTCTAGAGAGCAACATTGAAATGGTAGGCGTGTGAGATGGTGTGTTGATTTCTTAACGCTCTATCACACACTATGAAGCACTCTGTTACAAATATGTAACGTATATATGGAAATGTTTCATGTAGAAACTGTGTCATACTCTTTAGGAAGGCCTATTTTTAGCAAAGGAGCATACATAAGTCTAAAAAACTTGATAGATAAATAAGCATTATAATGTGCAATAAAATGAAATTGTAATAGTTTATTAGAAAAAGCTTTCAATTTAAGTATGCCCTTCTAATGAGTGACATTACACGCATAGCAAACAACGTACTTATTTTATTTTGAGACCAAATGTAGTAGAACAAAAATGTAATTAATTTTTCAGCCACATTATGGTAATCTGTGTCGACACTAATGACATTGTCCGTTCTAGCAGATAGGCATAGATGCAAACGTAGTTGTAATAATGTCAGTAATTAGAAGGATTGTAAACAATAGTCAATAAATCTTCTTCCGATTTTCTGAGAAGATATACCTATTGAAGTAACGGAAAGCGTATAAAATACAACGCACGCAATGTATCTGCATTTCTTGTTTTATACATGTAGTTATTTCACCTCAGTAAATATGGTGGATGCCACATAGTGTTTTTGATACAAAAAGTAATCGAAAGGAAGAAAAGAACACAACAAAAATTTAAATTTTAATAAAATGTACAACATTCAATTCTGGTTTAAGTTAACAAAATTAAATTTTAATAAAATGTACAACATTCAAATCTGGTTTAAGTTAAGAAAAAACACGATCCCTATTTTTAGTTGGGAATACTATACTTTTTGTCTGTCAATTCAGCTGTCAATTGCTAAATGAGTCTTAAAGGTAATTTATTTTAAATGTTTTCTTTTTTACTTTGTAAGTTAACTATTATAAAAACTAAATAAAAATTGTTTTTGGATTTTGATTTAATCATGTCGAATTTCAATTTTAATTGTTTTAAAAGTCTAGTAAAACCCTTCTGGAAAGTAGCAATTATAAATATTATATAAAATATTATATTATTATTAGTATCATTATGATTATATACAAAATGTTATATTTTATATTAGAGACAGTCCTTTAATATTCAAAGTTAATTATTTCCAATGATTTTGCAAATACCGCTTATATTACACGATTCATTAAAAGGACGATTATTTAAGTTTATTTAATATGCAGCAGATTTTCTAAAACATAATTTCTACTTATGTCTTTTAAGTATGTTGCTTTTACTCTGTATCCTTTGTTTAAGTTGTATATATTTTTTTCTTATTTTAAGACAATAGACATTTACATTATTACTCAAATGTATGTAATATACACAGGTTGATACTAACGATTACAATTGGTTTGAACGATGGCATTTGAATGTCGAAATAGGCGCCTATATTCAATTTGCCAGAACAATTCATCATTAAGTCCGATAAATGCAGTTATGAAGACCCAATTCTTCTTCTTACTGAAAAGCCTACACCTACCCCACCCAAAAACAACATCAATAACAAATTAGTCATAAAATAAAGCAAAAAAACAAAACAAAATCAACAACACTCAAATACATGTTTTAAGCATTCCAGGTTACATTAATTCTCCTTAATTTTGGTCCTTGGACACCAATGCCTCATTAAAAGAATAATTTCCCATTAGCCTACTTAAACGATTTTTACAATATTTAAGATTTGCCTTTCAGTGTAATAAAAATAAATGTTTAAGATAATCCCAGAATTCTATCAGTTGGACATAGTTGACGTAAGATATGCTATCTTTACTGATGCATTAAGCTGTATTGAATAAAAGTCATTTCATTTACCGTATCAAGTTAAAAAGATATCAATACATCTAAAACGCATTAAAATACTGTCAGAAAAGTTCTATAACATGACATGGTTTTCCAAACTTCTCCTGCGCAAAAGATTTGTGTGATAGATTAATTTTCTCAGTCGTATGTTATCAATGACATTAGATGTAAATCAAACGTCATACAATGTTAACTGCACTGTCATTTTGTTTGCAACTAATGGTCGATCTTTAAATGGCGAATTCCCATCTACATCGTTACCCTCTTTTTTCATTATTGTAAAGTTAGAGGACGTTTATCGATATGCTCGCCTCTTAAATTCAATAGGACTTTTCTGTCTTAATACAGGTCAAACTCGACAAACCAATGAATATCGCTTAATATTGACTGGCTTTTAAGTCGTATTTGTCAACGAGAACACGTCCATTTATAACTTATATTATAACTTATATTAATAACTTATATTATAACTTATATTAATTATCGGCAAAATTGAAAACAATGTTTATTCTTAACAACAAACTCTAAAAATGCTAGCGTAATAGGTTTTTGTTATTCTAATTGCAGTAGGAGACGGAATGGCCCAAAACACACATTCCAATAAGGACCATTGGCATGTTCTGGATGTATTTAGTAGTTACCTCCCTTGAATTAATACAATTGAAACCAGAGTTCTAGTTTTAGCTTCACGCTTTGATCTTGTAATAAAAGAATGGGTTATCATATGATGTGCATGTGGTAAATAAACTTTAGCTTTCATGAACATGAAAATCATAGTTTTGTAACATTATATATACTTTTACTTTTCATCGCGTGCGTTCAAGTCCTATTCGGTGCGAAGGACTTAATTTGGAAAGGCCTTCCGGCTGACCTGCGGGGTGCCGGTGGTTCTACCCAGATATGTGTTTGTATGAATAACTTCACATCAGAACATGTCAATTAACAACGGAATAAATTCATAATTATTTGTCAATTTCAAATCGATACTAAGCATCGATTACAAGAAAAACAAAACCATTTATTCTTCACACGCAGGATGTTAATATGCAGTATTACGTTTTTAACATTGATATTTACCGAAAACGTGAATGTGTTTTATTAATGTTTAATGTTGCATAATATAATATTATCATCGGAAATATAATAGTTATTAATAGTCTTCAATAAAATCTTAAAACGTGTAATGGATATATACGTTTTACATGTATAACCAATTTAGAGTATTTCATAGAATTTTGATCATCAGCAGGTTATTTGTAACGTAATATACGATTCGGGGGAAAATATATAAATTTATAAATATATCTTCAATTCCTGTGTATTCTACCAGGTAAATAACTGAATTATATAACTGTTACTTAATTTAAATTTACCACATTTTCCTTACTTTTACTGTCCATTATGCGTACTAAATTTAAATAATTATTTTTTGTTATAATGTCAATATTTATGCATCTTTTTTTGTAAATAAAACGTAAATAAAATATTAGCTTTAATGGATTTTCTGGATAAGGACAGTTGCAGTTCGTAAATGGTGGGTATTGGTTGACAGTTTAATATATCTTTATTTTATATATGATTTATGCAAGTAAATGTATAGCCTAAAAATTGAGTTTCTGGTGTTGTTGTCGTGAGGTAGGATGTCGAAAGTCATGGCCTTCAGCATACAAAATCTGCAAATGCCCTAAAAATCCTTTAAACTCATAGAATGATAATGTTGTTTTTTTCTTACTGTCAATATCTGGGGTTTATCTGTCTTGTTACTTAAGTCATAAAAAAACAACAACAAAAAAACAAACAAACAAAAAAACAAACAAATAAAACAACAACAATGGAGTAATATAATAATTGTGTTAAATGTAAATAAAACATAAACTATCCTTTGAAATATTTTGTATAATTCAATGAACGGTGTTCGTCAAATTAACATCAAATTATAAAATTAATAATAACTTATCGAAAGCCATAAAAACACACCCATCTTGTGCTTCTCAAGCAAGACATTCAGCACCGGAAACTGACTAGACAAGCTTCTAGCAGAACAGCTGCGTCTTACTAGTCACCTGATATCGCTAATCGCATCCTGCCAATGTTGTGTCTTACATGTAACGACAATTGGATTGCACAATACATAGCCGGGCTCTAAGTGACAACACGTTATTAATTGTCTGGCTGCTAACGTAAAATTTAGTGCAGTGACGTTGTTTCTGTAATTACCATTTATCTTCTTTTAAATCAAGAGCTCGTCGTTATATTAATTTTATTTCGATTTAATTAATAAAATTTCTTACAATTAACTGTTACACACACAATATTCCTATTACTAGTACAAAAAATAAGGATATACCAACAGCTTTAAGTTATGAAGACGTACTTCGCATTTTGGTAGTAATATTCTTGAATGTAGGACATAATCCCCTACGGACAAAATCCCCTAGTCATACATGGACAAAATCCCCTACATCAGTTTTCCACTGGTGGACAAAATCCCCTACTTGCATAAATCCCCTACGGACGAAATCCCCTAAGTAAAATATCCCCTACTTTATAAATAAAGTATTAAGTTTCACATCCCCTACTACATACATAATAAAGCAGATATATTAATATGGAATCTGTATTAATGACATTTAATATCTAACACAGTACAACTGTACATTAATTATGTTTAATTATTAATCTACAGAAGAAAAATATTTAAGTTTTAATTTGTGACAAACACTTATCTAGTATATAATTGATGATTGATTAAAAATGATGTTACATTGCAATTAAAATACCTAATAACAATTAATTGCAATCATTGTATAATCATTTAAAGGACTAATTTATTTTTGTGACAAACACAATAACAATTATTGGAATCATTGTATAATCATTTAAAGGACTAATTTATTTTTGTGACAAACACTGTCTTTAGAGTGAATTATCTCACAAGAAATCATGTATGTCCACATAATTCTTGCTATTTTTATAATGAAAATCTGAAGTATTTCATGATAAACATTGTCAATAAATACTAATTTTTCTATGTAGGGGATTTTGTCCGTAGGGGATTATGTCATGTAGGGGATTTTGTCCGTTTTCTTGAAAATATACCTAGGGGATTTTGTCCGAAGGGGATTATGTTCGCATACCAATATTCTTCTGACTTGTTATTGTGTAAATCAGCTGGTTGTATTCGCATTTGTTAAAGAAGATACATCACTGACATACGTGATTCCTTCAAATGGCAATCCAACTGATAACGCCTTGAGTGGTTTAGGAAATCCTATACATATAACTCATGTTTATGAGCAACAAACTTTGGCTGTATGAAACCCAACCCACATATTAGACATTCACTTCCCCGCCGCCCACATACACACAGTGAAGCCAGACAAGGCCACATTCCAAATTTACAATGATTAGAAAACATAAATTATTTCCCTAGAGAATATATCATAATTTATGCACCATTTAATATCAATATCAGTATTCTGAAATTCGCCATAAGACTACAGCCGTATAAAGTGCATGCCAATTCAATTATCAGTTTAGCGATGCCAAAATATACCAATTCATCTGGGTTACTCTAGATTTATACGAAAAGGGTGGAGAATGTTTGGATTATACATTGATTTATGTATGCCGTATTAATGCTATACTCTTGACACGCTTCCCTGTAAGGCGAACTGTAATGACTAGTCATTTTGAAAATGTAAAAATACCACACAAAGAGTGCGGCGATAATTCGTAGCAATTTACATTAATAACCTGGTCAGTGGAGACCTGTTACCAAAATGGTACGTTTTATCAATAACGTTAAAGTGCATACAAATGTAGATTTCTTAAGCAGTTAAGCAACACAAAAATACCAGACTCTCATGGGTTTTATAAAGAGAACAGGGCGCCGAGAATATGAAGCGATTTACATAAATGACATAGAACTGTAAGATATATACTTACACTGGTGCGTTTATAGAATCCGTAAAAGTGCAGCAGTATTTTGAGTCGATTTCTACAGCCGAATAAGCAATGAAAAATACCAGACTCTCAAAGGTTTCACTACGCCGATATATGTTATTAAAGCAGGGTTGTATGTATCAGAGTGCGCGATAACATAATAATTACTTTACGAACCCTCTTTCAGCTCGAAAATAGGATACAGTGTCATTATTCAGGTAAATTTACTAAGTATATGAACATCCACGTTTAAACGTATACTGAAAAGATGACTGGAAATTTGAAAATGATTGTAGTATGAGGGCACATAGCGATTGCACCAGCTAAAATTCCATTGTATTAAGAAAAAAAATACTAGGATACTGCAACATGGATCATTCTTAAATGATATTACCCTTAGCTGAAAGTCGAAGTAGTCATTTGTTAGGTTCTTGTTCCTTCTATGCATTCTCTTAACTAAAAAGAATATTGTACACATGACAGCGTTGTATTTACACAAAGAAAGCGCCAAGGTACTTGGTTGCTGATATATGTTTCATTAACTGACAATAAAGTTCACAGATGTAATGCCTCCAAGTAGCATTATAAAGCAATCGCGAAGATTAATATGCTGGGAAAAAGACACTCTCTTACACAGTCGGTTGATTACATATATAAAGGAGAATAACGAACGATAACTCGTAGGAAGATTGGAACTTTACTATTTGCTACCTTGATTTATTCCTTGTTGTTTGCTACATCTATTTTGTTATTGCCAGCTGCAGTGTTAGAACTTCGGCATACTCGGTTTCTTTTGTGAAACAAGTCTTCCCAAAGCAGCTGCGGATTCCTATTAATGCCTGGTACTCTATTTTATAATTCAAGCTGTATTGCTGCGTTGTACTCGGCCTTTTTTCTTAAAAAAGGACAAACCGAACAGCTGCGAATTCCTGCCTTTACAAGCTACACTTTTTGTCCCAATAAAATGTTGGTCCATAAAGAGCGGCGCCCATGAAAACGTAACTGATTAATACCATTCAGGAGAAGTAATTACCACCAGCTGGCAGTAAGGTCTATTAGATAAAGCCAAAAACGTCACACGGAGCTAAATGAAGGTTAAATGGTGTTTTATGAAATTAAAGTTAGTGCGTTGTCATACTAGCAATACCAGGCCCGCATTCCTGCTCTTTCCTTCTGGTAATATGCAACACCCATCTATTGTCACTTTCTCTAAGATGTAACTTCTGTCAAAATAAACTAATTATGAATAAGTACCAGATACATTGACATAAACTCCCACGGTGCATCCTTCATCTGCTTCTAAGAAATTTTTGCTGATGCAAATCGACACGACCTTTCGCAATGTGAAATGTGTCATTTCTTATATTTAAGAAAGTCGACGAACAGTTTTCGCTACGGTCGCTACATAACGTAGACCTCATAATTCTGTTAATTTTGTGCTTTTCTTTCAAATTTCTGTAGGCGAAATATGGCAATTATAGGTTCCATGAAAAAAAAAAATTTCCAGCGCCTTTTTACGAATGGATTAGTTTCAGTTAAGCTTAGCATTTATGATTTTGAAAGATTTATCAGAATCTAATCTTAAAAGCGTATTTGAAATCCTTGTGGCAAACATGACTATAACTTTGATTTGTTTGTAAAAAGAAAACTTACATTCTATTATATATTAACCAATTATTTATGATGATGTACAAAAAGGAGGATGCTGACGTCAAAAATCGTATATAAGGACTTGATGTCATTCATTTCAATAACTTATATAGCTGTTTTCGAATGTTATCTTTCTACCTTTCCGTGTTTACCCTAAGCATATTGTTTGTACACGCCTGTGTTAGGATGTATCAAATATGATATATAATATTATAATATTTAAATAAAGGCGTACATCGCAAATACCCACAGCTTGCTGGTTTTCGCGCTTCAACAAGGCAAGAAAACCGACTATTTGTAAAGCATGTATTTTTTAAATTGTCACTTTATTTAGATATAATGTTTATCTGTGTAGCCTCGTTGTCAAATGTTACCGTATATATAAGTAAACTGTACATTTATGTAAGTATACCTAGCATTTTATAGTATATACTCTAAGTAAACCGTACATTTTAGTGTATATGAGTACATGTATGTTGTAAATTCCATGTGAATAAGTATGCCATACTTTAAATAAACCTAAACTTTAATCCGTTTAAGTATACCATACACTTAAGTGTGTATAAACATAATGTAATATTAAGTATATATAAGTAAACGGCAAAATTTTAAGGTAGAGAATTATTCTGTACATGTACATTTTAGGGTACATTGTGTATGTACGATGTAAGTATACCGAACATTTTATTTCACATAAGTAAACCCTAGTGTTTAAACATAAGATATATTAACATTGTTTTATATTTAAAGTCGTCGGTTTAGAGTACACTTTATAAATTTTAGTAGGTCATTTACTCAAAGTTCACTAGGTTAGAGAATAGGTCCACACACACCCTCGATCATGCATGAAGTTGATATTTCCAGGAGGATATGTACACTGTCATTTTGGAATCAAACGTTGCGCCTGAAGTCCATTCACTTGACACGTTCAGCAATGTCCTTGCTGATCACAGCCTATGATTAGCCGATATTTTGTACTTTACACTTCCCAAGAAAAAGGCAGTGGTCATTACAACAACAAGCAAGCTAGGTAAACTGGATTTATTTTAACACTAATGTTTAAGTATGTTTTCCTACGTAGTGTTATGGCCAATGACCTAGATCGCCACATGATTTAGAATTTATCAAATATTTTAGTAAATATTTCAACTATTTAATTTTCATTTTGTCCTAAATACATGTAAAAATTACTATTGTTATGTTCTTTTCATTTCAGTCATTTCTGAGAATAAAAAAGACATTCAATTTTGAATAACCATATCACTAAAATAAAACTGAACCATAGGTGTGTAACAAGTCAGTGAAGTCATGTTTCTTAGGAACATCCGATTACCTTAAATTTTACTGTTCTCCGCGACCGAAATCGACTGCGATTGAATATCAGTGAACTGTAAAGTAACAAATGAAAAATACATCCTGTAGTTTTAAAATTATTAACTTTTGCCATATTTGACGAAAAAAAAAATAAAGATAATTTTGGGGTTTAATTTAATTTAATTATTTTATTTTGATTGCAAGCTGCTAAGTCCTTTAAAACCAAGAGTTAATACTATTTGATGACGTATGACAGGATGATCACACTGGTATTACTTTCTAAACCGAGAATTATTTTCTATTTATGTCAAGATTTAAATATCGCAAAAATATGCGTGATAAGGTGTACCAATGACGACAGTAAATGTCAAAACTAAAAGCCAATTAAAGTACCAACAGTGTTTGTTCTGGCGCGGTATTTAGCACGTTAAACCTATATTGATATTTTCTAAAACGCATTTCCTTAAGTTAAACTTGTTTTTCATTTTAAGTAAAAGTAGTGATATTCATGGAACATCTATAAAAAAGAAATAACTCAAATATTTCTATGAAGTAGTTTGAGTATTTCTGAAATATACACGCGCATTTTTGCATTATAGATAAAAAAGAACAAAAATGACTTATATAACTGCATCTACATTTACACAATCATTACTTCAATATAATGTATATAAAGCATATAAATTGTTCTGAATAAAAAACCTTTTCTGTGTACTGTCATTTTCTTTGAAAATGTCATATAAAGAGGCGTATTGGGTATGATGATGTATCTAACTTGTGCTAAAAGCATATATTTTACTTGTGAATTTTTATCTACATATCGATGTGAAGTTTTCCTAATGTTTAATATATCCCATACCATTTGAATTTTAAGGTAAGTTGAACGCTGGTTTTGTGTGAGTAAATATAAAGCGATATTGACTGGAGAATATTTTAAGTAAACACTTAGAACATAATATTGACGATTGAGTTCAAATACTGTAACCTCGGAAGCAGTGTAAGCTTTTCGTGATTATCTGTCGAGGAAAAATGTGTGAACAGACTTTGAGGGACTGAACACTGTTGAATTCTATAGACATATTTAAAGGTATTGTGTTGGAATGAGAGTGCAGGTGGCTCGTTGTACAAAAACAAAAGTGACAGCGTAACTTCATATGATATGTGATACATGTATAACAAGTAAAGATACATGTTTCGGTCAAATTTACGGAACTGGCTACTGTGATACTGACCTCGGACTGCGTCCTCAGTCAATATCACATTATCTATGTCCTTAAAATAATATTCTGACCTCCAGACAAGTGTTTATTTGTATAATGTAAACCAGTCCTTAAATAAAGTCTTATGTCTTATTTCAGCGAGACATCGGTAACAGCGCGCCAATCTCATGGTCAGAAGCCGTTTTGCTTTCTTGATATCTTGACACATATGCTCCTTATCGGGGCACTGATTGAATAGGAAAGGACGTTCGTGTCTGATTTGCTCTTCCCTTTCTAAAATACACATGTAGATATGGAATTGTACATGGCCTGCATAGCAGTGGTTAAAATCTTTGCCCAAGTATTCACTAACGTGAGCTTTTGCGTAAGGAAACACTTAAGACGCATTGTGAAAAAAGCCTAAAATACAATTGGCCTCTTTAACACATAGAAAGCATGAAAGCATTCTTGAAACTTTATCAATACATTTAAACAATACATTTACATAAGTAGACCGATGCATAACCATTGTCACAACTTTTAGCTGGAGCTTTATTTTCTGTGATGTTAGAACACATGTAAATGATATGTATATTTATTTCAGTGGCGTTGAATCATATTACCATTAATGACATAACAACATATAGTTCGTTTTATGCTTTGGTGACGTTATAATTAAATACATTATTTATATCTTAACTAGCTTATCTATGTCCTGCAAAATCTTCAAATGTATTTTCTCTGTTCGATCTGATCTCTAGCTTATTTAATGAAACATTTTTCTTGCTCTTGAACACAATCGTCATTTTTAAACAGATTATAAACACCCAGATATCGCTGTTAAATAAGAAGTTTTTTGTGTATATAATAACATTATTCCCTTAGTAAAGAACTTGAAATAAATTCTTTAAATAACTGATCCGCAATAACATTTCCTATTACTATTAGAGCGTACTTTTTCCAATGTCATTATTACCTTTATTGCAACAGAAAAGCACTTCAAGGCACGTAAAGACCTTACCATGTCTTTGAGAAAAATATGTTGTCAACCACGCAATAAAAGGAACGGTTGAACATTTTGCATATCAAAGGCTTGTCGAACCTATTTCAGTATGTGCGATTAAATCTATTAAGTAGGCATTACCATAAAGAGAGGTTTCAATTAAACGTTCCTTTGAGGGCTGATCTTTGATATAAGGCTGCTTTATTGATGTGTCGTTACAAGCGATTGTTAAGATGTATTTTAGCATTGTAACTGCTTCACTGCGGAAACAATTGTAAGTCAAGGACCTTGCAAATATGTTACTGACGAATATTTAATTTATCTTTAGAACTCATTTTCTATAAAAGAATTAAATCCGTTTTAAATCTGACAAGGCGTTTACCGAAGCTGCTTTTAATAAACACAAATTATTATTTCAACTTTTGCAACACAATTCTTATTAAATCTTAGCCTTTGATTTTCTTAAACATCATGAACTTCAAAGAAACATTCGCCTTTGCTACAATTGTTATAATTCATAATTGTCATTCATCGTTGAAATCAACGCTACGCTTGATCAGTGCTGTACAGCATTACAGTGATAAGGGAAAATAAAAAATAAAAGAGGTAATAATCATTTATTTAGCAAACAAAAACTTTTGTCATACCTCCTGTGACCTTCTCAAGTATATAATTTCAATATACACGCTATTTGCTAATAAATATGATCTTGTTCGACTTCGTCTCGTGGAGATAAGTATAGAAAGTTGACGTGGGCATTTTATCTCTGCTAATAACCTGCTATTTAAACGTGATCATTCGTCATTCAGGCGTTGAGACTAGTAATAGACATAATACTCGATTATTCGTTTTTGCTGTTTCCAGCCATTGTTATAAAAATATATAATTTTCTATAGAGTATGATAGCATTGAGTGTTAACCTTCGATATATTGTGTTGGTCTTTTTTAAGCTAGTTCTATCGAATGTTATGTTTAAAATGTCAATCGACTATATACAACATGGCAACAGCAAATACGAAAATAAATAAACAAAAATGTAAAATATTAATAAAAAAATATATAAATATATATATTTATAAAAAATAAATGAATAAATAAAATAAAATAAATAAATAAATAAACATACGAAGCAAGGAAAAAATCTAGTGTTGCATGTTTCACTTAAGTTTACGTTTGTCATGGATATGTGATTGAGAAATAAAATTTATTTTTTCATTTTATTAGTTTTTTATTGTCGCCGACTGAAAATCCAATTAAAGAATGGCACGCTCCCCAAGTTTATCTTCCTCGCCAATGGGTCGATGTCAATCTTGGATATATCAAATAGCGTTATTTGTTTGTTTGTCGTAACCATTAACTCGTACATTATCTATTTTTAAATACAATTTGCCTTAGTTCTAGAGGTTTTTTGGCCTCATAAGACTGGAAGACTTGGTGTAGTGTTTGGTAATTTTCTAACAAACACTGAACTAACAAGGCGTATGTTCACTTGAGACCTTGAACAAACAAAAGCGTAACAAAAGATTACAGCGAACGCCGACACATGAATATAAAAATAAGACAGTCCTATTAGAATAACAACATATTTATACAAACACTGAATCTTGGTAAGATAAGGACATTTAAAAGTAAAAGTAAAAAGAAATAATGTAACTAGAGATGGCAATATCGATATTTACCACCTTGGAAGGTATCCTAAAGAAGCGGGTGTACACAAAATAGGAATGATGTTAAAAAGAATTAAAAAAAAATGAAAACCAAAGTTCAAAAAGCAAGGTAAGAAGAGGAAAAGAAATAAGAATTACAACTATAATAAAACTGTACAAATTTCACACATACACACACACAGACATACACAGACACAGACATACACACACACACACTCTACTCCATTAGAAAATAAAGCATGTTTCTACATACCAGATAATGTCAGGCATAAGAACAGTTTCAAATAAAATTGGTTCTACGGTTAATCCTTGATTTCCAGACACTAATAAAACACTGAACAATTAACATAGGGAGTCGAAATTCATTCAGAAATGCATTGCAGATTATTTGAAACCGTAAATAAAATAAAAATTAAATTTATAATTTAGAAATCTTATTGTCATCAACACGATGTGACAATTTAGAATGTTTTATAAACCACTCCAACTTCGTATTGTAGTAACAATGAATCTAGTATACTATCTTTAGCAGTTTAAATGGATCACTGTTGGCGAAAGAGGCATTTAATGTGTCGCAGTGCTTCGATCGAGCCAAAGAAATGACATGTTATTGCTGCCATCACAAAATCTGGATTCTTTCCAGAGCAAGCTGGCAATGAAGTTTCCTTTATCCCATGTTTCTCATAATTAGGCGTCAGGTTGGCAACGGTCCATTTCAGTAAGAAATAGTATCATGTCATTTGACATTAAACAGAGTTTTAATAGTTAAATATTCCCAGTTTGTAACATTTAACCGTTTCCTTTTTACAGCTTTCGGGTCTTCGGGCGGGGGAGGAGGAGGAGGCGGGGAGGATAGAGGCGGAGGAGGTGGAGGAGGCTTCGGCTGCGGCTTCGGGCTGAGTCTCTGCTTCTGCGTTCTTTTCTTCTTCTTGCTTCGTCTTGCGTCTGTGCTTGCTTCTTCTCTTTGTCTTCTTCTTCGTCTTCTCTTCTTCTTCTTCGTTCTTCTTCTTCATCTTCTTCTGCGTTATTTATTTGATAGTAATCACAACACAATATTAATAATAATAATAATAAGAAGAAGAATATTAACTACCATCAATAATAAATAAATAAATAAATAAATAAATAAATAAATAAATAAATAATAATAAATAAATATAATAATAATAATACATTTTCAGCTTTTTTGTGTGAAAAAAAACAACCCTTTGTGTAAAATCATTTAAGATACGAAGACGCTTTTTAAGAAGGACGCTTCGTGTCAGCATATTATGTTAATTAAACTACATGTATGTGTGGGTTCGTACTGACCTAGGCTTTGCCTTCGGTAAATGTTCGATTTGCTGTATCATAATTTGAATAGACTCAAGTGGATTAAAGAAAATTGCACAAGAATTCTTAGAATGAGACATTTGTCCCGTATAAAAAAAAATATATGACAAAGTCCTACGAGCATTGCAACATATACCAACATTTAAAAAAGCACAGGACAAAGGTATTCACATGCAAGCCAAACGTTAAAAGTAGGAACAAATCTGTGATGAATCATTTACCGCCTGGAAACGGTCAGTGGGCAATATAGATCGAATGGACTGCTTAAACCGGTTTTAAAGAGCTATAACCTCTCACTTCCTGGTGTGTTTCTCTCAGATGCAAGCAATGAAGAAAATCCGATCTATTTGAATAAAAAAATGTCGATGCCCTGATCTTTTCTTTGATAATATTACAAAAGTAGCGACGTCATTGAAAAATAATGCCCATAAGTGTTTTAAAGAGAGAGAGGTATTATTTCGGTTAGAAGAACTACACAAAAGGGTTGATTATAAAGGAAAATAACTCGTTGAATAAAGAAGAAAAATGAACAGAGAAGACTAAATGTATGTAGCATCCTGTTCATGTGAAGATGGAACTAAGGAACCAAAAAACAATGTCCAAACTCACAAGATTGAAAATATCAGTTTTTAAATTCAAAGATCAAGGGCTTTCACAAGACATGCACAAAGAAAGTGAAAGCAACGCATGCTTGATGATATGCATAGACAGACAGTAGCATGCATACAAACTACGTGACTTTATATATCGGTTGATATAACACGTGGTTCTCTCTGTATAGTTCCAATTTTAGTATATGTGCTGCCGCAGCAAGTACAACCCGTGTAATAAAGATGAGCTCTATCAACCAAAATTTGCGCACTTGTTATACGCCGGACTATTTTTTTTTTTTTTTTTTTGACGACACGATTAGGAATGTTTCCGTGAACGAAATTCATTTATCGCGTTATTTGATTGTAATCAACCAAAAAATGTCCATATGTGAAGATTGGTCAAAATGAGCAATCGAGACCTCTGAAAAAAATGAATGAGCGAGGTATCGATCTCTGACCTGCAGACAGGAATGAAATGTAAAGTAGCGGCGTCTTAACCGACTGACCTAACCGGACAGTTCATCATCAAAATACGAATTTTCCAACAGATATCTTTGTTGTCTGCAACAATAAACACAACTGTCAAAATGTCAGATAACGTGAGTCCCTGTTGTTTTGATGTTATTTGGTCTGAATTGAAATAATTTGATGACGAATCATGTGAAAACCAAAGCAGTGGGAAAAGCTACGAGGATTTCGTGGCAAAATTTGGCTTTAATCCTAACATTTTTAGCAGCTTTGTTCTTACATTCTCTCTGCACCAGCACCTTAAAAAACACCACGCAATCCAAGTGACGACGAAGCCAATTATTCTAGCACATGTATCCAAAATTATCAGGTCACCCTGTCAAAAACATAACTATCGTCGAAATTATATGGCGCTATATTCAATGTTCAGAATTCCAATGTCACCAACAATTACAATTCCATGAGCAAACTGTTTGCTATAACCACAAACACACACACACACACACACACACACACACACAATCCGGGTGTTATTTTCGTTTCTTCATGTCATGTGCTTAGCATATTTAATGTTACACGGTCATGACATTACATATTACAAGAATAACTTTACACGAGGTTTTGTTTTTTGTTGTTGTTATTTTCGAACTATTTTTTAATTAGCGTAATTATTAAAATTACAACCTTATGTATAGTGCAAAAAAAATAAAAAATAACATATTCATTGTCTTAAAAAATAGAAACATTTCTTATAACCGAATTACTCTATGTACGCGCATGAATTTCGTGTATTGCACTGGAATGTCAGATCATGTTGGGGAGGAGAAGTAAATGTTAAATGTTCTGCAGAGCCTCGTGCTTTCTGATTTTCTTAGCCTAAAAAAACGATGAAACTCTTGACAACAATCCCCGCCCACAACACGCATAACAAACTGCGCAAAACCCCAGGCAATTAATTTAGCGCTCACATGATTCGTGTGGTAAATATACTAATTAGTAATTATGTTTGATTTACCAAACCTGTTATAGGCGAGAGAAAATTTGTAATCTATTAAAGAAAGAGTAGAATTTTATATTTAAAAAAATGGTGTCTGATTTTTTTTGCAAACGAATTTTTCGTGTTAAACAAAGAGAAATGATGTCTCCTCCATTATCTTTGTTATTTATAAATGATATGTTCACATTCATGATTGATAACATTTTCGGATTATATTAGATTGATGCACCCCTTATTGCAAAATATGGGGCGTTGAAGTGAAAGTTTGCTGTAAAGGTGTTCATAGAATTTATTTCTCTAGAGGAAATGTGAACGTTTGTATAAGATGAGATATTAAGCGCTTATGAATTTGTATAACATTGGTGTTATATTAAAATTAAACTGTTGTTAATTGTTTCTCTAAAACGATTATCAGAAAGTGCTCTTAAAGCATCATACTCATTAGGAACTTCATTTGATTATGTTTTGGTAAAGGCTGATGAAAATCAAAAACTGTTTGATGCTGTTATTCTAAGAATGTTTTGTTACGGTTGTAATATATAGGGTATCCATAAAGCACCATATATTCCAGTTTACTATAAGTTTCTCAAACCAGTATTATATGTTAAACAAAACAATCAAACAAAACAATAACAACAACAAAGAAAAAAAAAATAAAAGTAATTTGCGGTAAATAGCAAATTAGGGCGATTATCTCTTCCTGTACGTAATATGAGCTTAAACACTTATTGTCAAAAGATTCTAAACGACCGGATAGTTTGTTGCTGAAGTATATAAAAGATAACAATGGTAACTTTATTCTACAATGGACACATAATATTAAATCACTGTTTGATACATGTACCATCGTTTTATCATATATATTTTCCAGTAACTATATTTGTTCATCATCTAAATTGCAATAAGCAGATAATGGGTGATCACTATATTATATGCTGGTTTTGTTCTATGGACGATAGTAATAAGTATAAGATGCTTATTTTAGTATTATAACATGGCATGAAATGAAAATCTTATATTATGGAACTGGACAATCCTCTTTAATGTAGTTCACTTACCAAACTTATATGCTTTTTCACAGCTATTGATGTGGAAATGTATAACGACAACTTAGAAAATGTATTTATCGTCACATAAATGCTGCAGAAAATGGCTCTCATTTTTGTTTTAGCCACAATGAATGCCACAAGCTTTCTGAAAAACCTAGCTAAATTTATATATCTTGTATTCGCAAAAAGAAAGTTAATGAAGCAGAAATGATATATTCTTATGTAGTTTTATGCACTAAGATAAAGTAGTTTAATACTATATATTACTTTATTTGTAATAAATATATTTATGTTGAAGGAAACAAACGGTTAAATCAAAATAAATAACATGCTAAGTAAATATATTCCATTTTAGACGATCGTTTGATTGAAACTTGTTTTTATAAATATTTAAATACTCTTGTTATAGTAATCGAACTGGTTTTCCAATGTATACTTTAATACCTTTATTTTGAATAAGTTTATATGACGCCATTATTGGCCTTATGTCTGTTTTAAAAACCATTGAGTTGAATTGTAACACTTCCTGTTTGTGGTTTGATGCTACAAAGACAGCTAGTAACGTATGGACTTTACTTTTTGTAGATATACGTGTTTGTCTAATTGTGAACAATTATTATAACACACATGAAAAACACATGCAAGCGTTTGTAAATTATTTAAATTGTTGGTGTTCGCAATCATTTAGCCATTTTTTTCATTGTTAGAAACACCAAAAGAAAACGCTTGCAGTTGCGGGCGATGAAATTAGTCCATAAAAGAGGGTTTAAAAATATTGAATATAGTTTATAGATTGTATTTACATTATACCAAATAGACAAGCATGGGGATTTAAAAACGCGTTGTACAGCTGAAATATAATACAGTTGGCATATGATCAAATTATTGATTGTTATTATATTATTTATATAATTATAATTGCTTATTATAAAAGGAAGCTTCTATCTGATATAAAGAAGAACATTTATATGTATAGTATAAAGAGATCTTAACTTAATTTTACTTTGTAGCTTTTGTTGAACAATCATCCCATTTAAACTTCAATATCAATAAAAAGTAAAATTAAATTAAACAAATTAAGAAAGTGGAAATGCTAAAATTGTACAATATTTAATGTTATACAAATACATATTTAACCTTATGTTCGCGTGTGGTAGAGGCCAAAGAAGCGAGGAGGACAGTCTACAACTTTTTCTTTGATTTTATAAACAGTTCTGATTGTTCAATTTTAACACATTCGAGTAGATGCCCATAACATTCCAACATGTATGAAACTTTTATTATTTAAAAGAAAAGTATTTGCCAAAGCAATTTTCAGTGAATCTGTTCTAAAGTGGTAAGGAGAAAGGGAAGCTGTGTCTATCACAAATACACGGAATTTTAATTTCCCAAGGGTAATTCAAAATTACATGCTGAATTATAACATTGATGGGGAACATTATTACATGCATTTGCATTTCTATCTTCCGTTCTTCTGTTGCGTAGACTTCGTGGCTTATTTATCAGTGGATATTACATAATAGAACGTGAAATACAGTAAACAAGTATACTGTTTCCCTTATGTTCAAACGTCAAATATTCGCATCATTGCTCAAATGTATACATGGGGGAATATAACAAGGTAAATAAGAAAAATTTCCATAGGTATTTAAATTTTATTTACCTGTAGACAAAAGCAAACAAGGTAAATGTAAATGTGACAAAAACACAGAGACGAGACATAACACACAAAAAGAAAAAAACATCAGTTACTGCCTTGGAATGGTCAGTCGGCAAAAGGGCCGACTGGGGTGCTTAAAGCTGGTTTGTGGAGCGCTCCAACCTCGCACTTCCTGAAGGTTTTTCTATCAAACAGTGTAAATAAAAATACCCCGTCATAGTGAAACAACTAACAGTAAGCACCTGCATCGGGAGTTAAAACAGATATAATGAACTTATGTACATACATAATAACTAGTAATAACATAAACTAACAACATATGTACAGTATGTACAGTAGATAGAAGCCTCGGCAACCTAAAAATTCCAAATAAGAGAGTAGTTTCAAATAAAATAAAGCAGTACAAGCGCTGATATATTATAAGAACAATATAATGATGTCATACAATGCCATGACGTCATATGCCAAAAGTGTCAACAGTGAAATGTAAAAAATACGGAAGAGATCATAGAATTTTAGAGTTTTCGAATGTTCGTCTCTCCATCTAAATATTTTTATGGTCCCGTCCCAGGTCGTGTTTTAATTTTTTCTTGGTTTATATATCGATGATTCAATTTCTTATTATACGGGATTTGATTTTTGTATCATATTTTGTTTATCTACTGAGATAAACTTAATACGTCAAGTTGTAAATGTTTTCCTTAACGAAACATTGTTCATGCAATGTCAACTGCGCACAAATTTAACTATGAAATTGTAATTCTTTCTCTTACAAGTATGTATTTTATTGAAAGTTCTCTTCTGGGTTGTTACATAACGGACAAAAGAGAATTGGGATTATTTTGATAAGATATAAGCTACACGTTATCTTCAAATCACTTGTACGCCTTTGTTAACTTAATGCTTTTCTATTAAAATGTGTTATCGATACAAATTCTTTGCGTATGGCTATACAAATATGAGACGCCATTTGAACCAAGTTCCCTAAAATCTGATGCTATTATGAGAACGTTTCTATTATTACATCAAATACTCATATTTTCATCGAGTAATCATGGTATTCCAGTTTTGTAAATACAATCTAGTTAAATATTTATATTTGTTATGTAACTAAAATGTTTTTACATAATTGTGCAACACAATCTTAAAACGTAATCTATACTTGTAATAGGTTTTGCATATTCACGGAGTTTGTGGTACAACGATCTATAAAGAACAGCAACATGTACATGCGGCGGGTCGTCCTAAACCTTTGCTTATTTGTTTGACTTTATTCGGATATTTGAATTGTGTTCACGCTTATGCATTGTTACCCCATACTCACAAAGTCATATGTTACTACTTTGCTCTGGGCTTGCCCCGCCCGTGGCTTAGCGGTAAGCGTCGCTGGCTTTTAAGAGAAGCGAGAAATTTAATGTGGGCAGGTTTTCCAGCAAACCTGCGGTGCGCCGGTGGTTCTACCCAGACCTGCGTCTGGGTTCTTTCTCCACCAATAATTAGTTAGACGTCGCCAATATGACTATAAATGTGTCGGTGAAATGTTATGAAAAGAAAACAAATAACGCGATTGACCTATTTTGGACACATACTTACATGTATACAGTCTTCATGAGCTTGTTGCATATCTATAAGTACAAAATGTTATATACTCTGGTAATTGACCAAAAATCATTGATAACACTTAAATATGATCTATTTCAAGTGAATCAGACTGTTCAATGTTCCTAATCTCTATGCAAAAGTTTTAATAATAATATCATGAAATGTTATAGCCATTTTAACAGACATAATAAAAGTAGTATGTATGTTGTATTAAAAACAAAACTAGAACCTATTGACGCTTTACTGTTTTTCAATATATTTACATTTCTTTTACATTTTCATGACATAGATACAAAATGCAGAAAAAAGGAAGTATAAATTATCTTTATATAGACAGAGTCAACTGATAACAGCTGAATATGTTTTTATTCTACTTCGTTCATTAGAGATCATTAAATCACGTTCTCTTTATACATTAATCGGTGGTATCTTGTAATTTTTAACACGGATTTTACATAATATAATCTAGCTGTCTCCGATCGAAAGAGCCAATCTTGATAAAAAAAACCCAACAAAAACAACAATAACAACAAACAACAACAAAACCCCAAACTACCAAAGTCACATACATTCGTAAAACATTGGCTTCAATAAATATTTCTTGCTGCGTAATAATTTTTATGCACATTTTTGACATTTACCTTTACCTGTGTACATCACATAACAAGTTGCTTGAATATTCTACGTTTTGTGCCTGCATTTTTCTCATTGCTGAAGCTTGTACTCATTAAGTAAATCGTTGTGTAAAGAAAACTGACAGTGTAAGAATGTAAACAGATTCAGCGACTTAAAGGTGTAAAATCATTAGATAAAATGCACAATTACGAAAATATTACCCTCTATTAAGATGGTATTGCCAATATCGAATTCATGTAACAATACCTTGCCACTGGTTTTGAGAATTTGGGCCTAATTTCTGCATACATTCATAAGTAAAGACTGATTGGATTACAGTCATATTTTCTTTACGTGCAGATATGTCAATTCCTTTTGGTTAAATGTAAATTAAAGAGTGGCATTTCTAAACAGATTAATCAATTAGATTATTTAGTTGTAGGTTATAAGATAGACACACATAAGTATAACATGATAAATACAATATTAAGTTTTATAGGATGCACGGTTTACAAAACTTACTTTTTAAGCAATAAAAGAAATAAATCGATTAACATGTGGAAACATCTTCTTAATGAATTAAACATTACTTTGCATTATTTAAACATTAAAAGAGTGAACACATCTATTTTAAGAAAGTTTATTAGAAACATGCAAGAAAAATAAAAGTTCCTCTTTCATACCATAGACCAGCATTTCATGTACTTATTTATATAACAAAAGCAAAATGTACTTATGTTTAATTTTGATGTCTGTTAGCCAAGAGCACCATCTATGTATTATGTTTTTCGTGGTGTTTGTCTATGTACATATGTGTAAATAAACGGACTGCATAAAGCAATCCAAAAAGAAAAAAAAGAAAAAAAAGACTGATTTAAATACTACTAATATTGAAAAACAGTACAAATTGCGTTAAAACACTCTTAAAGTTCATCCATTCCAAATCTCTTATCACGATACTGATCTCTGCTAAAACAGATATCGACGTCCAAGCGGACTACCCGGATGACGGTATAACATAACCTCAAACGTAAGTTGTCACGTGGTTTTCATAGTTTAAAATAGCTATCTCTGCAGCGTGGTTCTGTTAGGCAATACCTGTTTAAAATGCGGAATGAGGGTTTATGTTTCGCTGATCAATGAGCAGCTTTGTGCATGCTTTTTTCAGGTAACAATGACTTACTTGGTTATATGAAAAAAGTATTTTGGTCCAAAATATCGAATACCACCTTTAAGCTATCATCCCTGATCGCTGTGCGTATAGTTATATGCTATCATAAAAACATTAGTGCGTCAACGTAAACATTGTGTTACAACTAATCAGAAAGTTTAATTAATATTGGCAAATGGTGGTGCATGCTGTTATGGACTATGAACTTTAGCACTAATAACATACTAGTTCTTCAACATTGTTGTGACAAACTTTGGACTAAAATAACTCACACTTTGATTTGTAAATTGTGAGCCTGTCATATCGCTCACGTAACCGTAACTGCCCAAATAAATATACAAAAACTAAAAGAGAAATAAACAACATGAAATGTTTCCCAATTTTGAATCATTTGCGTGTTTTGTTATTGTTTAAACAATCATCCGAAATCTGCTGTTAGATGATACCATTGCAAATAATCCATTTATAGAGGTTATTTATCCTTTTCATTTGAATAACACGAATTTTAGTTTTTATTTTAAGGCATATAAATCTTTAAGAAAAATAAATTTTATCGTCGTCAATGTAACCTTTATGTTGTAAAACATTCCATTCCCCTATCATAGAGAAAAGAAAGTATTGTCAACAACGCAATAAAACGAAGGCTGAAACAATTTACATAAACTATTAGGGTTTAATCTTGTCTAATCTAGGTTTGTCGACCTATTTGAATATGTTTGATGATAAGCATTTAAATAACAATGCCATAGATTTTTATTTCAATGACAAAATCCTTTAATGATGGGTTGATTTTATAGCTATGCGTCTTTGATGAGCTATAACATATGGTTGTAAAAATGTATTGTGGCGACACAGAACAAAAGTAAATTGCCGAACCTATAAGATCATACCTCTCAAAACATGTTCATGTAAATGAAGAATGTGGAATTATATATTGATTATTTTCTAAAATTAATTCATTTTCAAATATGTCTATATTAAATTGCTGAATTTATTTGAAAATAGCACAGCAAAAATACACATATAAAACAATACACACATAAAAAAGTATACTACATACGCCTTGCAAATTGACAAATATTAACCCCACCACAGCTCTAATAATACGTAATGGCAGCTAGGGTGCGCCGAGCGATTGCAATGAGAGACATAATGAACAGTCTACCCTGAATAATCCCTTGATACAAGTAGGACATTTCATTTGTTTTACTCGGTTTTTATGCTTGTGCTTTTTGGCGTGTATGTTGGCTTTTCTGGCTTTCCTGTTATACCCAGGTTAACCACCATCAACAAACACGTCCATTTTCTTTTTTTTAAATAACAAATCTCGGTAAGTGTAGAGCGTCTAGATTTTACGCTCTTACTTATGCAAACGTAAGACATTTCATTGTTTGTAATAGCACCATCTGCAAAAGAAAAGGCGATAAAGTCCTAAAGCCCAAGAATTCCAACTAAAAGGACCTACCTACTGTTTGACATTATATTATCTTACAAGGAAGACAATTTCCATTTCACTTAGGTACCCCATTGCCGACCTAAAATGTGCATAACATGAATATCTCAACAGAGCGATTTTATAACCAGTAAACACATTTAAATCAAATTTGAAATGATTTTAAAACGAAGCTACGTGATCGTCTATTAACGCAAAAGTGGTTTGTGTGAGAAAATTCACAAAATGCAGAATACTCTTCATTAGTGAAATCGGTGTGGTTGCAGACAGAATATTTGGACACATTGTACACCTAGAAATTATGACAATGACAAACAAAGGTATTACTTACAAATGTATCGACAAAACCGAAATTACTATTGTAATGTTAAACAATCAAAAAGTTAAAGAAATAACCAATAAGACAATAAGGCATCTGGTTTCAAGATTTTATTAGTTTTAGATGGAACCTTTGTCATTATCAGTACATGGATTTATAAAAATAAATATAAAATATTTATTCAACCTTTAACCATAAAATAATTGTCTTTTTTATCTTCTATAATTGTGTGTTCATGCTAAACTAGTGACCGAGGAGGCTTGTTTCTTTTACTAATGAACATCAACTATCTGTCAACACTAGGAAGCTACGTTTCCTGAATAGTTTGTTCTTGTTGTAATCAGTAAGCGCAATCGTGCTTTGCCTTTCAGTCGCAATTTGCATCGTTTGAAAATGTTATTCGAGCTCGAAAGAACTGAAAAGAGAAGCAATTTTCTTGACATTGAACATTGTTCCCTGAAGCAATGATATGATAATTAACAGAAGCGTGTGTTTGTCAACGTAGACAAAAGTTTCAATAAAAATAAATGAGAAAATCTTCTTACAATGCTAAGGTTAAAATACAAGAAACCGGTAGAGCGTCGACTCCAGGTACGGGAGGTACCGGGTTCGATCCCGGGATGCAACATACCAAAATTGTTAAAGATGGCAGTGTTATAGCTCCCTTGCTAACGCATAAGCAACGATAAGGGTAGTTCCACGATTGGTTGGACCGGTTGTCAGGATATTGTGACTGGGTGTGGTATCATGCCAGTGAAGGCAGCATTATCTCTGCTTTGAGTTGACACCGTCTCCAGGTAACTGACATACTGTTTCAGTCTGTATCGAAGACCTTAATGTGAGAAAGTCTTTCAGCTGTCTTGCGGTGCGCCGATGGTTCTACCAGAACATGTGTCTGGTGTCTTCCTCCAGCGAAATGAGGGACGTTGCTATAATGATCATACCTGGTCTCTGCAATGTACTTAAAAACAAACAGGCAGTAAGTAAGCACTTGGCCACCAAAGAAATCTTGGGATTTAATAATACAAAATCTCATACGTTTATTTATTACTTTTTTTTTTTTTGGTTTTTGAAAAACAGCTCCTGAATTGTATCCTCCGACTAGTTTTTAATAGTTAAGTATATCTGTAAAGTAACATAAGAATATTTAAACTGGTTTGGATAAGGTACAACACCGAGCCTGCCGGTTGGGGGACAGGTAGGGTATTAAAACGTTAACATTACATATGTGTAACAATAAAACCTATTTGCTGAGTTTTTCGCTGTCACTGCTACCTTTTTACTGTCCTTTAAAAAGTCAGCGTGAATCCATTCGCGTGCATTGTAGTGAAGAGGAAAGCTTAACAACGCAATAAAACGAAGTGCCAAACGATTTGCATAAGACCTATCAAAGGTTTGCCGATCTATTTAACTGTATATGATTACATCCATTGAAAAGGAGTTAGCATAAATTTATTTTACAATGAAAACCTTCTTTGAGGACAGATCTATTGTATAAGAATGTGATGTTGATGGACGTTTACAAAGACTTATGACGACACAGGTATACTGAAGCAACTATGTGGAATCTTGATCTCTTGTAGTTTTGTGTGCTTTGTTACATCGCACTGATACTGTTATGATCATAGGGGCGACGTCCAGCATATTGTTGTTGGAGAAAGACCCCAGACAAATATCTGGATAAAATCCACCGGCGCACAGCAGGTCGACTGGACGTCAGTGACTTCAGCCGCTCGGACATGGTGAAATAAGGTGAAATACCTGCGAGCAGTAGTCTTTCATTGGGGGCTGTGACACTGATGAACGAACAACTTTTCCGGTAATCGTTTTGTTCAGTGTTAAAATATTTGATATATTGCATACCTGGTACTTAAGGTAACATTATTAAAAAAAAATGTCAAAAAATAAGCTCAAGTGTATATTTTACACATCGTAGTTTTCACATAGTACAAATATATCTTATAATGATGCAACTTTCTACAGTTATTAGCTGTATTATTGCTTGGTTCCATTACTTTAAATTTTGTTTTATATAGAAACCCCTGTTATATGAGCCCTGAATATTGCGACTGACCTTTTCTAACTGACAAATATATTAACAGTATCTGAAAAGCTTGCTTCTCCTAAGACGCCGCACACATGACGTAAACTGGTCAGAGACAATTTACATTATGGAAAATGATTTTCCTAAATGCATAAACATTCTCTTGTTCTCTTGTTTTTAAATAACAGTGATCTAGGATGGCTCGTTTATTTTGATAATGAACACCAATTCTCTGTTAACGACAGAGCAGCTACATTTCAAGACGTGTTTGTTGTTTGTCGCAATCAATAAGCGAAACTCGTACACAGGCTTTCCAATGCAATTTACGTTGTATAACAAAAGTTCATCGGCCTCGTATCCTCAGACCAGACAAATTACCAATTCTTTGGAAATTGGAAATAATATTGTTATCAAATTAAAACAGAAGATGACTTAATAGCCGAATTCCTGTTATATACAAACTAGAAACCAGCTATAGAATCCGGCCGCAATAGCTCAATTTGTAGAGCATCGGCTGGCGGATCGGGAGGTCGCGGGTACAAACCACGGCCGGTTCAAATCAAAGACTTTAAAGTTGGAAGAATTGGCTTCCCTCCTAACGCTCGGGGCCAAAAGGACAGCATTGCACCTGAGTCAGTGTAATGGACCGGTTGGATTCAGTACTTGGGCGCCTCATACATGTAACAAAAATGCCGATAAATCCCAACTTAAGTGAAATAAAATGTGTGAATATTTACAATGCTTTAATAAGAGTGGCGTATTTAATGAAATAAAAAAAAAGATTAAAAGAAGGGGTAATCAGTGGCTGAAGCGGGTGTCTTCAAAAGGAAAATGTATGTAACATAAAACAATGAAGCCATTTATTATTAAGTTATAGAAGAATAAAAAATTGCAATTTATAGGGATATAACATAAAGCACATCTTACATCTGTATTTACATTTCTGTATTGTATATGTCCAGACACAAAAGCTAATTATACATGAAATCTATGAAATATCAGTAAATGTATATTTGTACTTAAAGACATGAAAAAAACATAATTATAATAGTATAACACAAATACATTTCAGTCGTAATCATTTAAAGACGTATGTGTGGGTTGTATTTAAAATAACTATTGCACAAACTGATATAGATTTATATAAATATTGGCGCTAAAGCAAACAAAATTTGTTGTTTACACGGCCCGATACACCATTATTTTAAATGTTTGTACGCTTGCAGACGATACTTAAAAAAATGTACTCGAAATGAAGATTTTTTTCCAGCCTGCTTCTTTAAAAGTTAATCCAACTAGAATTCATTTTCGTAGCAAACAACTACAAGTTGATCAAATGTCAGGAGAATTTAATCATGACTTCTTGTAGTTTGCTTATAAGTAATTTAATGTAAATAGTTTAAATACATAAAAATACTGTTTTATCAAATAGAAAAAACTGACACATCAAACTGAAAAAATACATATACAGTTCAGTCTCACTAGAACGAGATAGTAACAAACCTGGTTATAACGTGTTCCTCGCACTTTTGTTTCACAATATGATTCTTTTCAAAACAGTGTTGTATGAGAGTGTCAGCATTCTGTCCGAACTTACATACCAATGGCTATATATATGACATTTTATCACACAACAGGTATATCTGCTACAAACAAACACGCTTGGGCGCAAAGAAGAAGGTAGGGTGTTGATTGACTAATTACGCATAACAAGCGCGACGTGTGTCACTACCGAAGGTGGGAAAAAACAGTGATTACTATCTATTAAATGTCACCAATCGACAATTACTTCGCTCCCGGGACATAAGAAGCTGATGTATATTGAATCTCTTGTTATATTTCTTCCTCTATCAAATGAACTCTTTTATATTAAAGAAAGAAAAAAAACTGATTTAAGCGAGAGTTCACTGTATATGTAGTATTGAATTTAAACTTAGAAACTTGAAATGAGTTGAATTTGGCGTTTAACATCAAACACACACCACAACTGCATATAGCTGATTTACAATTAACATTAGAGTGTTTCGAAATATTGTCTGTTTGATCTTACTAAGGATAATTTCGTCCGTTTAAATTTTAACGATGGAAATATTACTGACACCGCTGTTTGATTCGATTTTCTGCAAACAAATGCCCGAGAAGATAAATTGTACTCATAGTTTCATACATGTACCAACTTATGCGAACACATCTTTGACGAGCGACACTGATCATAATGTTTGAACTTCGATTGAAACACTGTCGCCGAAAATGAATTATAATTGGAGAATAATATAGCTTTAAACGACAATTAATTAAAACACAACATAAAAGGTGAACAATTAAAACCATGCGGCTAAAGCAGTTTTTTAAGACGATTTGTCAATATTTAGACACAAAAAGTTAATTTATTCGCAAATCAGATTGTGTTTACCTGCCGAAGATTTTGAATATAAGAACTGAAATGATTATAGTATACGTCAAAGGAAACAATGTTCGTTGTGTGTAGCGAATACATTTAAACAAAAATCTGTGTTAATGGATTTTTATAGCATTTCATTTCTTACAAAATTCATGGAAAACGTAATGTTGGTACTCTACAACGTTCAGCTTTCTCACAAATACCCAGAAATGTTGAGTTTTCTTTTTCCTGGAATTGACATCAGCTTTGAAATCCAGTCATAAATGTTTAATAAAACTGTCTTATGCTTCGGTTCCTCCTAATTCCATGCTTCTAGTATCGACAAATGTTAATATTTAATTTGTGGTTGTAAACGGAAAATGTAGTATATTTTCGTGACATAGTGGTATTTGTGTTAAATGTGCGGTTCTTGCCTTTTTTTGTAAATTTTTTACCGGCAGCCAAAATTGCACTGAAGTATGGAAAAGGAAAAAACACGTTTGTTTTCATATACGGCTGTTAATAACGCAGAGAAAACCTACTTCTGACGGGTCCTCTGTACTCCAGACAGCTGAAAACTACAACGTGAGCATACAGGCAGTCTAAAACGAACATTTTCTCTTACATATTCGTTCGCCACGTTTGTTGAAATTGAAAAAAGATCAATACTGAATATTGCATTGGCATTGAATAGTGTTGTACTTTTTTAAATTTTATTTCAATTTACAACATGTAAATAATAGACATACAAGTTTTCGAACATTTAATCATCAAAAGGCATACAAGTTCTATTATATTTTCTACATATGTGTATACTATAAGTCTGAGAAATTTGTACACATTATTATTTTGCCTTGAAAAGAATCAGAGTTTTATCCTTTTTTACCTATATCTAACAAAAGGTCTTAGAATAGTGTAATACTGCTAAACACATTAATTCATAATGTCACTGTACTTATATGACATATTTGTGAAAGGTAAAAGAGAGTACTTTGTTTATACATACGAAGAACTATTGTTGTGAACAATACGCCGGCAACAATTTTATGAATATGCGTCTATGTTTAATGGTGACGTCATTATCTATACGTATGTGAGCATGATTTGAATGTTGAAAGTAGTATGTTTGACGTGCAGCAGGATTAATTCGAGAGCTATCTTTCCAACAATCTTAAAAAAAGCAAGTTTAAAAGAAAATATATAGAATTTGAAAATTGACACACCGAATGAGTTGTGTACTACATGTTTAAAGATGCTGTCCGACAGTTTGTCAATATCAAATAATTATAACAATATCGAGTCACTGCTTTGGGGAAGTTGGGCATGATTTTTGTACAAACCCATAGTTTAGTCTGAATAACTACGATTTTGAACGCTAACTGAATTGTTACACAGATCTAATCGCGAAAGAATGTCACCATGGATGTTTATTCCTTCTATATCGACGTCAGAGCGAGTTATCCGGATGACTATTTACTTTGATCTCAAACGTAAGTTGTCACGTAGTTTTCCAAGTTACAAAAATATCTCTGTAGTTTGGCTCGGATAGGAAATATCTGTTTGCATAGACGAGTGGGGATTTATGCTTTAACTGTTCACACAGATTTTAGGACGTTTTTTGCATTTTGCATTTTGCCGGGCCTTTTTAGGTAACAATGACTTATTTGGTTATATGTACTAATTTTAGTCCAAACCTTTAATACAGACGTGCATGCCAAATGTTAAGAAAATTCTCCACCCAGTTTTGAATTTATATTTTTTTATCTTCTAAAATTGCCCGAAATGTTCTGTTAGGTATTTTGGTTGATGCTGCAAATTATTTTACCACATTGTTTTGATTTTTTTTTTTTTACACTTTGAATATGACAGATAACGTATTTGTAATCAAATTGATCACAAGCCAGACAATTAAAATTCATTTAGAAAATAAAATTAAAAGCTATACATGTTTCTTTCTTAATCTGGTAGAGTGATGCAGAAATAAAGGCCAAAGTGAAAAACTAGAAAGAAAGAAATTGCCCGTACCGGGATTCGAACCCTCAACCCACAATTTTAAAGCATTTAAACCGTAGTGGTGATATTCTTCAATTAGTGGCACAGCATTATATTTTGTTCTGCCTTAAATAAGGTCTTATATATTACTATCTTTAAGCAACTGTGATATGAAAATGAAATAAAATATAAAAAAATGCACGTAACTTTGATTCAAATGAAAGCTACAAATTAGGCATTAAAGCCTCTTTCCATTTGTTTAAATACTGGAGCTTATTTCCCGAAAGTAAACTAAATTATAGTATTATACCATGTTGGAAGTAAAAATTTTATGTTTTATATTATATTGCGCTTAGGGTATTTTTCTATACAAAACAACTGCGCGAACTGTTAATTTTTTATATTGCACTCATTTCTAATTTCCTTATAAAAGTTATATTCACCGGTGCAAAATATAATAATGTAGACCAGTTTTAATCTATTTTTGAAGATTGAAGATTCGTAGTGTTAATGTCTTGTTTTCTTTTCAATATGTTACGTTAAAAGGTTGACACTAGAAAAAATCGTTGATTAAGGCAAGTTTACTAGAAGAAGTTTTTCTCGAACGCTAACACGATTTTCTCGAGTCTTTTGCAGTCGACCGTCTTTGTAGACGTGATTTTGTGGCTTTGATAGCGTGCTATGTAATATGAATCGTCGGACACCCACGACCGATCAATTCCGTTACCATCGATTCTTCGCCCGTGGGATATTTAGTTCACATTTTGCCGTTTCTGGTAATGATATTATTTTATTGGTCGCTTCATAATCCGATGAAGATTTCAGATCATCGATAAAGTTCGTTCTTTTATTGTTTCGACAGACTTGTCAAAATGGCGACGTCATTGCAATAGTTCTTGTCTCCACGCTGAAGAGTATGGAATTTGTAAACAGTAATATGATTGGCCAATTTTTGTTCCATTCAGTTCGATAAGAGACAGCAAATTTACTACTAATATACCCACGGTTGACGAATGTAGTAAAACGGAATAGCCGAGCATGAGTATCCGACGGTGTGTAAAATGTGTAATCAGACCAGTTTTCTTTGTAGAATCGGAAAATATTAATTGACTTTTTACGTTTCAAACTAATTAGCAAGATTTGCTTTATTTTGTTTTAAGTTACATCGAAATGACACATTAACTATTAGGTCACTTTATTTTAATCTTTATTTCTTTTTCGACAGGAAGGTTGTAGAGTAGGTGATTAACAACAAACAACGGTCATATCAAAATACATAAACTTCATGTCAACACATGTAATAAAATTCAGGTACAGTACCTAGATATTAGGCAAAAACCTGCTAACAACCACCGGCGCACAACAGGTCAGCTGGAATACCCAACCCATTGGAGAAAATTCTCCCCTCGAACCGCAATCGAGCCAAAACTGTCAAAGACCACCTGTAAGGGAGCTAATCCTGTCTGGCCCTGACGGTTTGTTATTAAAATATTTACTTCTAACCAATAATGGACATATCCCAGTAATAAAGCAATTATTTGCATTGTACTTATCTGCAAAAGGATTCAACTATTATTGAACAAACATAAATACATATACCTATTTTAGTATATCAACAACATTCAAAGATATTACAAGGGGGACAAATCGAGCAAAAATGTCATGGTATTATTTTCTTCAAACAGTTATTGTTCATATGACTTGTCTTTTCTTGACAACGAAACTCATGTAGTATAAACTTATCTTTTTCTTTGTGTGTCTCTCTGTGTGGTATTTTTATCAATGGGATGGTGGTGGGTAGTGTTGTTGTTGTTGTTATTGGTGGTGGTGGTGGTGGTGATGGTGTGTGTGTGTGCGCGCGCGCGCGCGTGTGTGTGTGTGTGTGTGTGTGTGTGTGTGTGAGCGTGTGTAGGTGGGTGTGGAGTAATATTCCATTAAGAATCGAAGAGACGTGCCTGCCTGTTGAACCTAAGCATATATCGTGTTGCATTCGCCGTTATAGACTTCACAGTTTCTCCTGGTGTAAATAAACCAATCATCTCCTTTTATATGAGAATCGCTAAACTGTGAACTTCCATCATAAGCTAAGTGCAAGCGCTGGAGTTAT
Source organism: Sinonovacula constricta (assembly GCA_007844125.1). Lineage (NCBI taxonomy): Eukaryota > Metazoa > Mollusca > Bivalvia > Cardiida > Solecurtidae > Sinonovacula > Sinonovacula constricta. The sequence continues at coordinate 28,604,137 of CM017558.1, read as the reverse complement.
ACTACTACCATCATAAGCTTAGTGTAAGCGCTGGAGTTATACTACTACCATCATAAGCTAAGTGCAAGCGCTGGAGTTATACTACTACCATCATAAGCTAAGTGCAAGCGCTGGAGTTATACTACTACCATCATAACATTATTTTTAGCACCGGAGTTATACTACTACCACTATAAGCTTAGTGTAAGCGCTGGAGTTATACTACTACCATCATAAGCTTAGTGTAAGCGCTGGAGTTATACTACTACCATCATAAGCTTAGTGTAAGCGCTGGAGTTATACTACTACCATCATAAGCTTAGTGTAAGCGCTGGAGTTATACTACTACCATTATAAGCTTAGTGTAAGCGCTGGAGTTATACTACTACGATCATGAGCTAAGTGTAAGCGCTGGTGTTTTGCTACTACCATCAGAAGCTAAGTTTAAGCGCTGGAGTTATACTACTATCACCATAAGCTAAGTGTTAGCGCTGGATGTTTGCTACTACCATCATAAGCTTAGTGTAAGCACTGGAGTTATACTACTACCATCATACGCTTAGTGTAAGCGCTGGAGTTATACTACTACCATCATAACCTTCGTGTAAGCACTGAAGTTATACTTCTACCATCATAAGCAAAGTGTAAGTGCTGGAGCTATGCTACTACCACCATAAGCTTAGTGTAAGCGCTGGTGTTATGCTATTACCAGCTTAAGCTTAGAGTAAGCACTTGTGTTGTGCTATTACGACCATAAAGTTTAGTGTAATCGCTGGAGTAACGCTTTTAGTGTAATAAGCTAAGTGGAAGCGCTGGAACTATGCAACTACCTTTAGTAGCATAGAATAAGCGCTTGAGCTTTGCTATTACCATCATAAGCTTAGTAAAAGCGCTTCAGTTATGCTACTATTATCATAAGCTTAGTGTAAGCGCTGGAGCTATGCTAATACCTCCATAAGCTTAGTGTTAGCGCTGGAGATATACTACTACCATCAAAAGCTTAATGTAAATGCTGGGGTTATGCTCCTACCATCATAAGCTTGGGGTGAGAGCTGGAGCTAAGTTATTTCTATCATAAGCTTAGTGCTGGAGCCTGAGCTTTGCTATTACCGCCATACGCTTAGTGTAACAGCTCGGGTTATGCTACTACCGCTATAAGCTTAGTGTAAGCGCTGGAGACATGCTATTATCGTCACAAGCTTAGTGTACGCGCTGCATCTATGCCACTACCATCGCAAGCTTAGTGTAAGAGGTGAAGCTGTGCTAATACTATCATAAGCTTAGTGTAAGCTCTGGAGATAAGCTATAACCGTTAGGAGTTTAGTCTAAGCGCTGGAACTATGCTCCTACCATGGTAGGACGCGTGTTAGTCGTCTTCATGGAATGAACCCATAAACTGACTTACATCGACGATTCTCCTATGCTGCAACAGCTAAACCAGTTAAATTTAAAAATTTACTGTATAAATATCTTTCGATGTTTAGGTTTTCTAAACAATATATGGCACTCGAATCCAGAATATGTGGGCTGCTAGGTTACAGGTGGGCGAGAGTAACCAGTTTTGTACAAAGTAACTAGTTGTAGAAGATAGGTTGGTATTCTGTCCCTTTTCTCGTTCAGCGGGTTAAGGGAACCAACTAATTCATACTTTTCTAATTGTTTCTTTTTTTCATTTGTTGAAAACCTTTTATGGTTTCTTTCGAACCCGTTTTATAAAACACATTTGTATTTTTACTGATAATAAAACTTTTCTACAAGAAAATGGCTGTCAACAAGAAACTCATCAAAATACTTTATTATCTCGGTAATGTTCTTTCTTTCCCTAATTGTACCAAAAAGTGACAAATACTGTTTATATGGAAGCACCATTTTATGACATCTCATGTAAATTAATGTCAACACCACATGTCTCATGTTAAATTTGCAATGATAGAAAGAAAAGTTTTTTTTTTATTGATTATACCGTTTTGAAAGGTTGGCATTATTGTAAAATGTGTATAAAAAGGATGGGAAGGTCTGCTAATTGGACTTGACTAGTGTTTCATGCTGCTTAATTAGGTCTTTAGAGGTGGTGAAACAAAACGCACCGGGTGGTAATGTGTTGCTGCCTTTTACGTAAAAATCGAGTTTTTGTATACATAAAAGAGGTTTATTTTAGTATAGACCACGTGGTGAATACCGTGTTTTGCTATAACATAGTAATATATAAGAATGGTGAAGGGATTAGTTTTTAAACCCTATAAGAATTCAAAGGAGTCTTCATGAAGTGAAATGGCAAAACGTTTGCAGCTTTTATACATATGTACCAATATAAAGTTGTTATATTAAAGCGCAGCAAAGGTTCCACACAGATGAAGGAGTCTTATTGCAAATGTTTGACAATGGGGTCTTAAAACTATTTATATAAGTACCATTATTAACAGCCAAGGTTCAACACAGATGAAGGAGTCTTATTGCAAATGTTTGACAATGGGGTCTTAAAGCTATTTATATAAGTACCATTATTCACAGCAAAGGTTCAACACAGATGAAGGAGTCTTAATGCAAATGTTTGACAATGGGGGCTTAAAGCTATTTATATAAGTACCATTAGTCATGTGTTATGTCACGATGTCAGTGTAAAATTTATTCCATTAAAATGATTTTTAACATGACATTGTAATTGAACTAACTGAAGTGCAACAATTACCTTTGGTGCACCTAATATTTGTATATTAACACAGGGGAGGAGTGGTGGGCGGTGGGGGTGAGGGGGGGGGGCGCCCGGGGCTTAGTGGTAGAGTCGCCGATTTGTAACTCCTCTGACTGCTTAGCCTCTCGCCGTGTGGGTTCGAGTCACGTTCGGGGCGCGAAGGACTTAATGTGTGACGGTCTTCCAGCTGACTTGCGGTGCACCGGTGGTTCTACCCAGACATCTGTCTGAGGTTTTCCTCCACCAAAGAAAGCTTAAAAGTTAAAAGAAAGACCATTAAATGTGTATATTTGCTTATTTTTTCCACAAGTTTTCAGAGAGAATAAAACGATAATTCGTATAACACATACAAACAAGAGAAAGACGAAAAGATATTTTATTGAGAAAAAACTGCAATAACCTTATAATACAAGACTTTAGCAGCTACAAGTTGCTTTAACTTTTAGTTTTAGAAACCTGATGCTATTTGAAACAAAAAACAGTCGCTGTAATTGGCTTGTTATTTTCAATCCACCAATATTCAAATCTCAACAACAACGCATTGATAATCTTCGATCCTCCTTTTGTTGGAGTCCCTTTGTACAAAAGACACCATGTTGTTATTGCCTTCTCGCTCCCCTCTCCCCTCGGATTTATTCCATCCTATGGCTGCGGAATATAAAGTGGCAGAATACATCGATGATATCATATGTATGTCGGAGTGAGATCAATAGGAATATTTATCCAGTGAGACGAAATCTGGCGTTCATATATTAGCACTAGCACAAGTAGTCAAGCTATAGTGACCACTCGATCTGCTCCGTCGTCTCTGTGATGTAATTTGTATGGACAGGCACGCAATGAAATTTCACTCGCGTGTAATTTTTATGTTTCCGTTTTTAATACGTGTGTTAAATACCATATGCGCGAAAACGTGTTTTTGCGTGTATTGAAAAACAATAAAACAGCAAAATACAGCAACATAATCTGTTTGAAAATGTCAAATTTACAATAGTTTCTGTGTAAATAAGTGTTTTTCACTCGAATTAAATATACTTACGTGATTTCTTTTTGTAAGTAACATATGTGCAAATAAACGTGCTCGTCGCGGCTACTTTTAAAACGTAATCTATTATTAGACGTTCGTTTATGTAACTCACTTTTATCTTATGTGGCAATGTTCTTGATTGAAAGTGTATTATTACATTGTGAACAAATTTATGGAGCAATAAATTTGTTGATATAATGCTGGATTTATAATTGTGCTGTGCAACCGGGTTAGTTATTTCGTTGTGTTGGATTTAAATGACATGTATTCGACGCTTTATATAGGTAAGTGAAAGGCATTTGATTTAACAACCGGTCTTATGTTAAATTCTGCTAGATTAGACAAACTTTGTTTGGATATATATTGCATGTATATCGCTTTACTATATACAGTGACAACTCGTACATTGTATATTACCCTTCTTAACTGCCCTTATACACTTGCGTCAGATAAATGTAAATAACAAGTTAGCGGTCTAAAATACCTCTCTGATCCTCTCTTTATGTTTTTCTGTCCATCCGTCTGTCCGTCCGTCTATCCATTCCTTGGTCTGTCTGTCTGTCTGTCTGTCTGTTTTATCTCTTTTTTCTCTCTCTCTATCTTATATGTCTGTCTGTCTGTCTATCTGTCTGTCTGTTTTATCTCTCTTCTCTCCCTCTCTCTTCCTCCCTCTCTCTCCCCCCCTCTCTCTCTCTCTCTCTCTCTCTCTCTCTCTCTCTCTCTCTCTCTCTCTCTCTCTCTCTCTCTCTCTCTCTCTCTCTGATTAGTTGGAACCGACCCGATGCGAAAATCGATATTTTCGATTTACGTATAATTTCTCAGGTAACTCCGCTAGTCCTGTTATGTTACCATGGTAACCGAGAGTGCGGCAATCACACTCCTTGTACCTCCGTCGACAGATCTGTAGGACTCGATGAAACGGATCGATTGTAGCTTTTCAGGTGACTTTTCATTAAATTCTCTCGGGAAATACGCTGATGAGACCAAGGTTATCTTATGCCTAAGCTTTAATACACAAATGGTCAGTATTTGCCACCAAAATGTTTGGTAGCGATTTTATCAGTCGTCATCATCATCATCATCATCATCATCATCATCATCGTTATCATCATCATCGTTATCATCATCGTTATCATCATCGTTATCATCATCATCATCATCATCATCATCATCATCATCATCATCATCATCATCATCATCATCATCGTTATCATCATCATCGTTATCATCATCGTTATCATCATCGTTATCATCATCATCATCATCATCATCATCATCATCATCATCATCATCATCATCATCATCATCATCATCATCATCATCGTTATCATCATCGTTATCATCATCGTTATCATCATCATCATCATCATCATCATCATCATCATCATCATCATTACCAACACCACTAGTACTAATAACTTAACTTGATATAAAAATTTATCATTTAACTCCAAAAAAAAACTAGAAAAAAATACATTGCTTTTAAATTGCATGTAAACATTAAAGTAATGAAAAGAAAAATGACATCATCTAGTAGGAATTTAATATTGAATCTAAAGTTATGTCTATATTTAAACAGCAGTAATGTCTCTTTACTCAAAGACAAAATAATACTAATTATTTAAACTATACCTACAAGATTTCTCACACACCAGCTTAAAATGGTCAATGTTACCAAAGTCTAGTTTTCGTAAAAAGTGACGTCAGGAAAAATTGTATGTCAAGCTCTCATTTCCTTTTCTGCAAAGCATTTGCAACGCAACTCATAAAGAATATTGTCGACATATTTGTTCAACAAACTTGCAGAAAGTGATTTTATAGTTGAACCTTGAATAACAAACAAACAAGCAGCAAACTTGCGAAAAGTGAGCTTATTGTTGTACTTTGAATAACAAACAAACAAGCAGCAAACTTGCGAAAAGTGAGTTTATTGTTGTACTTTGAATAACAAACAAACAAGCAGCAAACTTGCGAAAAGTAAATTTATTGTTGTACTTTGAATAACAAACAAACAAAGACATAAAGAAAAGAAAAGAAAAAAAACCCAAGTAGAATTAAAAAAGGCAGTAACTTAGCAACAAATGTGAAAACGTGCAGCAAGTGTGTTAATACTGATAACTGATTATATGGGGTCTTGTTGGACACTACTTAACAAGTTTCGAAACGCGACTGACATGCGAAAACTATTATTGTAATGAACAAGAAGAAAACGAAAAGGGGAAGAAGGGCAAAAGACAAATACGCATGTATGCGTATATAAAATGCTGGATGAATGTAGTTTAAGTAAACAACAATTTGTTTATTCTGCCTAGTTAAAAAGTTTGTTAATATTTGCATGTAGAAGAAATTTAGTTGTTTTACAGCAGAGGGCCATAAAACGTTCATGTGAAAATGAATTTAAGAGCTCTTGTAAGCCTTATGACGGGCCGCATTTAAATAATACAACGGCTTCATCCGCGACATACCAAAGTCGTTAAAAATGGTAGTGGTAAAGCCGCCTTGCTAACGCTCAAGCAACTATAAGGGTAGTTCCACGACTGGTTGGCCCAGTGTCAGGATAATGTGACTGGGTGTGGTATCATGCCAGGTGTACACGGCATCTTATACACAGTGAAGGCAGCACTATATCTGCTTCAAGTGGACACCGTCTCCAGATAACTGAAATACTGTTGGAGGGACCATAAACCCAACAAACAAACAATGTAGCTTATTTCCAAATATTTCAGCATCACTATCCCACCATAATTGTCACAATGTATCCGTTTATGATTTCGAAAGTTTAAAATTATATATTTGATGAACGTATCATCTTTGTTTCAGCTCGCACAAAGTGTTATTATAAAATCGTACAAATCTGAATAAAGACAAGTGAAGGATCTTAAGATACGTTTCGATTATTCAGAAAGAGAAGTCAAATAACTTTGTTTTATTTTATTATTACATAGCAAAGTTGTATTCCACGCGGAAATGAAATACTTTGTCTTTCCATATTCCCAATAATTAAATGTTAAATGTAACATTTAAATGTACGGCAGGTTAAGAAAAAAATGTTTCGGTGTATTTTTTTTATGTAAGATACATCTTATTTTACCGAGTGGTCACGCCAAACGTGAAAATAATAATTATTTGCAACAACAAAAATTAATAAAAAATCCAACAAAAACAACAACAACAACTAATATTTTATTTACCTTATTAGAACTTAAAAACAAACACGAATTATTTCCATTTGTGATGTTACGGTGTAGTTACTTACATGGCCAATGGGATGGATATGATGCCTATGTAGAGTGGGGTATTCCGTAAGTGGTCACTAAACGAATTATTTTCCGGAATAAAATAACATTTGACATCATCTTAATTTATTAAAACTATCTGGCGTTTCTGTGTCCAAAGCCAATAATTGATCTAGTCATCCATGCTTTAAAAATGTTCATTAAAACACATTTAATTGTGTTATTGATGCTACTACAGCACATATAATGGCATGACCGTTCACGAAGTCAAATATGTGCTATGGGCAAAATCTCAAAAATAACATTTATTTATACATTTGTATGATCTTTACAGCTCTTTATGCAGCTAATCCGTCCTCCGAAGCAATTAAATGGTCAAATATGATTCTGTTATATTTTATCATTATTAATCAAACATTGTTGTCATTTCTGTTCCTGATAGCGCAAAAACAGGCAAGTTAAATGTCTAAATCTCAAATATGCATATATTATCTTTATATTTTAATCCAATCCAGTTATTGAAAAAAATGTCATTTTTGACTCAGATATGGTGATCAGTGGCTGAATACCTCAGTATGAAAATTAAGTTATTATTGTGAATAGTCAATAAAACATAGTAAAAAGCCGCATTCATATTGTCCTATTCGATTTGGGTTTTGTGCTACAGATAGAACAATGATCAAAGCCTCCATGTGTAGCCGGGTGATAAGGAGAGAATGTGTAGGCGGTCCGGTTAGCTTAGTCGGTAGAGCATTCACCCTGTTTGCGAAGGGTCCCAGGTTCGAGTCCCGGACTGGCTGCAAATTTTTCTCCCTATGTTACATTGACGCCCAACGTAAATGACCCGCGGTCGTTAAATACAAGTGCTTGAGAAGTGCTTGTGAATTCTATGTAGTGTATTTAGTCTGTGGAAATTTGAGGACGAATTTCAAGTTGCCCGGGGTGTATGTAGCCGGGTGATAGGGAGAGAATGTGTAAGCGGTCCGATAAGCTCAGTCGGTAGAGCATTCGCCCTGTTAGCGAAGTGTCCCGGGTTCGAGTCCCAGACTGGCTGCACATTTTACTCCCTATGTTTCACATGTAACCACATATGTTTTGTATGCATTTGTTTTATTTTAATATTTAAACAAATATTGCCGAAATCTCACAATATTCATATAGCTATGCCTTTGATATATAGCTTCAATATGACTAACTTTAAACGTTATAGTCTAATCAAGTATAAGGAATAACTTTAGCTTCCGTGTGATGCCATACGCACTGATAAGACAGTTTAAGGCAGCAATCTTTGAAGGCAGAAGCTAATGCAGGCTAAATTGGGAAATATATGCTGTTTTAAACTCACCATATTTTTCAGTCTATTTTACTGAATATTATATCAAATTTAACAGTTTTTATGAAGTATTTTAAATATCAAAACTATATTTTGATTGTGTAAAAGGTAAAAAAATACAACCAAAATCGTTACACTGTTCATTTTGTTTAAGGATGAGCCAATAGTTTTATTCATTTCTGTGTTTTAATACTTGGTGCATTTATCAATTTTAAAAATATCGTATTCTAAAAATATGAATTTTAAGAGATTTCCAATGGTGTATAGCTTTGAATTTTTGGACTACACATGAAGAAATTACAAGAAAAGAATTTACGCTTCTATACAATTCATCTGAAAATACCTTGAAGTTGCCATCAAAGATGGCTGCCAAGATAAGGGATATTTGCTGATGTTTTGCCTATCTTTATTTGTACACCAATACAGTGTACGTGAACCTTTAATAAAGCTCAGTCGGTGACACAAACCGCAACATGGCCATCATAAAATCTTGTGCAGCCAATTTAGAGTCAGAGCAAACTTCGATGAAAACAAACAACATTTGTTCACTCGCCTATGCAATAGCTCACTTCCTTGTCAATTAGCGAAACATCGACATTATCTGGCTGATGTACCGGAGGCGGTTTATATGCCCATCTTCGTCGATGATCTACGGTAATCATCGATAAAGCTTTTAGCAATCGGAACTCAAACAGTTGCACATTACCTGTCATAGGTTGTTAAAATGGAACCGTAATGATGTTACAAGATCGTCATATCAGAGATCGTGCTGAATTGCATTTCCGCACGGCACTCCTAAAGCAGCTTCGGCACCAATGTTCTAGTGTGCATGTGATTTTAATTGCTATGATGTTGTTGTTTTTTTCATAAAACACACTCGATATCGCTGCATCACATCTGACTACTTGTTTAATTTTATATGTTAATTGGTAAAGAAGCTAATTTTCAGTTTATTACGCCTTTTAATTGTGAGAATCAAAAGCCTTTTATGGTTTATAAGTTAACATAATCATTTTTTTTTTCAAAGTCAAAACGTTTATCGACACAAGTCACAAATGCCTATTGTCAAGTTTACAATGATTATAGATGGCTTTATGCAAAACATACATTATAAAAATGAGTAAATTACAAGATTATAAAAATATTACAGAAAACATGAGTACATATATCATATGAACATATTATAGGAGAATAATAATGTTTGCATTTACACATTTTATAAAAGGACGTTCACCAGCGTATGAAAAGTATGCATCACCGGTGGACATGCACCGGTATAACATGGGGATTTGATTAAAAATATTGGTGGAAGATGATTGCCAGTTAAGTGTTTGAATATTCGCTACAGAAAAGATGCGACGTGTTCCTTTTTCTGTTTGTTAATATTATTATGCCATGTTCATATTCAGTTTTCCGTAGTTTCATCCAGTTCAAGACTATAAACATACACTGTCAATCTATTTAATCACCCCAGTTTGCTACACACCTTTAGGTTGCGATTTCGGGAAAACACATCATGTATATATTTCAGTCATACAATGTACACTGATTTTATTACTTATCACAAATATTGAAGATAAACATGACATACGGATCATTCATTTTTGTGTCATATGCAACATCTTACACTCTTCATCTCATCCAGGCCAGTCTAACCGGTTGCACTAAGAACTAATTTTTATAATATTTACTTTTGACCTCATATACCAGTTTACGTCAAATACTAATATGTTTCAGCAAAAATGTCTATCACGGCTAGCAAAAGAATATATAAGACAAAGTCCTATGAGCATTGCAACAAATACAAAAATTGAAAAGACACAGGACCAAGGTATTCACATGCACGCTAAATGTAAAAGTGAGAACAAATCTGTGATGAGTCATTTAACAATAAGCGCAAACTCGACGGTTACGGCCTTGGAACGGTCAGTCAGCAATATGGACCGACTGGGGTGCTTAAACAGAGCTCTTACCTCGCATTTCCCGATGCGTTTCTCGAATGCAAGCAATGAAAAGAAAACCGATCCATTTGAATGCGCTGACGTTTTGTTTGACAAGTTATGACGAAAGTAGTGACTATTGTATGAACTAACTGAGCTACGTTATTTGCTAATGCTATTTTAATTCGGACTAAGCAAGCTGGGAATTCAGAAGCACTCAAAAACATGCATTGTTTCTGTCTGCAATGCATTTTAATTCTTCCTGTAACTTTTCAAGTTAATAATAACATCGTCTCCGAGGGAAGTTTGTATCCTTAATATTATAAAATAATGAAGAATACAGTGGTCACTGCTTTTTTTTACTGAGGTCTTCAGCTGGACCCTATCAGGAGGTTTTCGATCTTTAAAGCCCAGGACCCTCACCCTCACACGGATGGCAGGTCAGCGGTGATGATCGGATACTACCCCTCAGTAAAAGGTCCCCAGATCTCTTGCTCTAATTTGCTCCAGAGCCAGTTTGATTCCCTCTTAGCTGCCTGCCCAAGGATGTAGGCTCAGGATTTCCCGAACTTTCCAACAACTCACAATGAGCTGAACATTCTCCACACAGATTGGGCGGGGAATCCTCGGCACCCTACTTCAACTGGGTAAAGCCAGGTTTTCTATCCTTGTTCCTCACAGGATTTCTGGAGGTCTGTGTATTTCAGTCTTCTGGTCTCTTTTTCGCAATGCTGCATCTTTCCTCCCAGAACCCGGTGACTTCAAACATCACTAGCTTCTTGGTTCCTGATCACCCCAAAACATCAAACGGTATATGTACACACATGTTTTAGGGCACAAATAATATACATATACGGTTTCAATGTCTAATAAAGCCTAATACAATGTTGTGTACCAAGTTTTAACAACTTATAAATATACTTTCTGTATCTACGAAATTCCACATATTTCGTGTATACTGTTTCAAGACGCACATATACGGTTTCATTGCCTTATAAAAAATATTTTTTGTCAATTTTGCCTGGCAAAGTTTAATGTGTTTTTGAAACTATCTGATATATTTATGGATAACTGATCTTATAGTTACAGTGCAAACATAATAATAGAAGCACTAACATGGTTTCAGTGTAAAATTAAATACCTTCCTTGATCTTTTTACTTCATTTTGTGATTAAACATTCTGAAATCAGAACCCGCTAACATATGTTGGTATCAATACATATATATTATTCATGCATAATAAAATAAAGGGTTGAAGTTATACGGCTTTACTGATTTTTAAATACCTATCCCAATTTTATGTTCATTCTTCAAATTTGAGAATTTCATAAGGTTACAGTCTCTGGTATCATACGTGTACATCATTGAATGAATTCTATGTCCCCTAATTGTTTATTGATTTTGTGTATTGGAAACTATGTCAAAGGATTTTAATGTGCACTTTATTTATTTAAAGACATTTTAACTTTTCCGTTTTGGTTTCTGCAATTTCATTCGTTTTCGTGTAGGTGTCATGGTGGAATAAAATTATCTTCTGTCTGTATGGGTATATGCACGCTTTTGATAATCAATAGTAGTAAAGCTGGTTTGAAAGTCCCATAGTTACCTAGTTAGCTTAATTATGTTTCTTGATAACTTTATTTAGTGTATATAGTTCATAATATCTATATCTCAACTGTTAGTATATCCCAATAGCTCGCATAAAATGTACACTGACTAATATCTCCTTAAAACTGTCTAAGTTTTTAATGTACATGTATATTGAAATTAATGCATAATTATAATTATAATGAACCATGTTTATACTACTTCAAACGCACTGTTATGTTTATACATTTATTGACTTTATTTATCATAATTATATATATTCACCTGATCAAATAAAAATATGTACTATGTACAGTGGCCACATGGGCTTTGGCCTTCCGGTTTGAAATCAAATGACCTGACTTAACTTGACATCATTCAACGTTACCATGTTTCAAAATGAAAATACATTTATTTTGGCGGGCTTTTTGTGTCTGACTAACCCGGTTCCGTCTGCATGTGTCTAGTAATTCGGGTTAGATTACTATTACGCTTTCGGCACCTGAGTAGATTAATGTATGTAAATATAACGCATTATTGTGCTGACAGCATCATATTATATTAAGTCAGAATATTATTTCACTGCCATCGACTTAAATGTTAAGTTACAAGTATTACTGCGCTGTTCATCAACTTACGATGTAAGGTTAAAGTATTATTGCACTGTCATCAACTTAGTATGTAATGTTAAAGCATTATTGCACTGCAATCACCTTAGTATGTACAGTTGACATATTTGTGCCTTGTCATCACACTAGTTTGAAAAGTTTAATTTAAAATATTATAGCGCAACATTATCTAAGTATGTATATGTACAGATAACGTATTTTCTGCGGTAATTTCTATAGTATGTACAATAATATGTCATAAACTTAATATGTTAAGTAAAAATGTTATTTACGATAAGTACACGCACTGATTATGCGTTATTCAATGTAGAGTGTGTCCTTTTCACATTAAATTTTGTGATTTATACAACGTTTTGTTTATAAAATTTTAAATAATGCTACATTAACTGTTACATTTTATAATTTACGATTAACATAATTTTAAAAACGAGCCTTTTACAAATATTTGTCGGGAAATCTGCATTGCGTAAAGCTGTCCCCGACAGGGAAATATATAAACGATACTTTGTTGTTCGCCATCTATATTCATCGTATGTGCGATTCAGCGGACGTAGCCATAAAACGACCGAAACTTGTGTATAAAAATAAATGCCTACCTGACTCTGGAATTGATTAAATGTCTATAGTTCTCTGACTTATAGTTAAACAGCATCGATCAGTTCAGTGTTGTAAACAAAATAATAGAACTCTCTGGAAGTTGCTCGAAAACTCACTCTTCGGTACGCGTTGTGAAACAGCTGTTTCGTTTAATTATTGCCGACAGTTTTCATAAATTTGAAGCGTGTCAGGAGAACAAGAAAACAAATCGATGACACACATTTCCTGCATGTTTCGGGCGGCTTAAAAGCTTTAGCGCTAAAATTCATTTGCTAAGCGTATTCGTTTCGGATAAACATTACTAAACCAGGAAACAAACGCAGAATTACTGTCCCAATGCTGGTTTATCAACTGTTGATTTTTAAGAATGAGGATTGTGTGTACGTATTGTCAATATGTTTGCGAGCATTCCAACTTATTTATCCAAATACAAAGGAATTTTAATTTAAATAATTTACCTACTTCAAAAAATCAGAATCCCACACTTAATGCCGTTTGTATAGTGTGCAGTCTGTTTCTACTTTCATAACATTATTTTACTATTGAATGTCTTTATGATTTTTCAATGTGTAAGTTTTCTTCAGAAGTTTTTATATTCATCGGATGTTTTCAAATTACTAACAGTAGATCTAACAAAGATGTCGCTAAGGACAAAATGATTACACCCACATGTGGTATCGACCTTTTTTTTTCTTTTTTTTTGAGCTGTTAGACGATGGAAATTATTGAACGAATGAAGACGCAGGAACAAACAGAGGTTTCAGAATCGACAGATTGAGATATTTATCCAAATACCCCCAGAGGGCAGCTGTCACAAAGAAGGCTTAAATCAAATAAGAGAAATCCAACTTTTGACATAGTAATTTTAATCAAATAAGAGTATCCAATATATGTTCCAATAAGCTTAATTATGTTAAAGTGCTCCGTTTGATGGCACAGTAAGCTTAACTAGCCTAGGGTGCCCAAATTGATGACACCGTAAGCTTTATTAGCCGAGGGGTGCTCCAATTGATGACACCGTAAGCTTAATTAGCCTAGGGTGCTTCAATTGATAACACAATTAACTTTATAAGGTTAGAATAGTGCTTCTAATGACGCAGTAATTTTAATACGCTGAGAGTGCTCCAACTGGCGACACAGTAAGCGAAATAAGCCTAGGGTGCTCCAACTGGTGACACAGTTAGCTTAATTAGGTTACAGTGCTCGAAATGACACAGCAAGCTTAATTAGGTAACAGTGCTCCAAATGATGACACAGCAAGCTTAATTATGTTACAGTGCTCCAAATGATGACACAGCAAGCTTAATTAGGTAACAGTGCTTCAAATGATGACACAGCAAGCTTAATTATGTTACAGTGCTCCAAATGATGAAACAGCAAGCTTAATTAGGTTACAATGCTAGAAATGATGACACAGCAAGCTTAATTATGTTACAGTGCTCCAAATGATGACACAGCAAGCTTAATTATGTTACAGTGCTCCAAATGATGACACAGCAAGCTTAATGAGGTTACAGTGCTAGAAATGATGACACAGCAAGCTTAATTAGGTTACAGTGCTAGAAATGATGACACAGCAAGCTTAATTAGGTTACAGTGCTAGAAATGATGACACAGCAAGCTTAATGAGGTTACAGTGCTAGAAATGATGACACAGCAAGCTTAATTAGGTTACAGTGCTAGAAATGATGACACAGCAAGCTTAATAAGGTTACAATGCTCCATATTATGACAAAGCAAGCACAATTAGGTTACAGTGCTAGAAATGATGACACAGCAAGCTTAATTAGGTTACAGTGCTAGAAATTATGACACAGCAAGCTTAATTAGGTTACAGTGCTAGAAATGATGACACAGCAAGCTTAATTAGGTTACAATGCTCCATATTATGACAAAGCAAGCACAGTTAGGTTACAGTGCTCAAAATGATGACACAGCAAGCTTAATTAGGTTACAGTGCTAGAAATGATGACACAGCAAGTTTAATTATGTTACAGTGCTCCATATTATGACAAAGCAAGCACAGTTAGGTTACAGTGCTCAAAATAATGACACAGCAAGCGTAATTAAGTTACAGTGTTCCAAATGATGACACAGCAAGCTTAATTAGGTTACAATGATCCATATTATGACAAAGCAAGCACAGTTAGGTTACAGTGCTAGAAATGATGACACAGCAAGCTTAATTAGGTTACAGTGCTAGAAATGATGACACAGCAAGCTTAATTAGGTAACAGTGCTAGAAATGATGACACAGCAAGCTTAATTAGGTTACAGTGCTAGAAATGATGACACAGCAAGCTTAATTAGGTTACAATGATCCATATTAAGACAAAGCAAGCACAGTTAGGTTACAGTGCTAGAAATGATGACACAGCAAGCTTCATTAGGTTACAGTGCTAGAAATGATGACACAGCAAGCTTAATTAGGTAACAGTGCTAGAAATGATGACACAGCAAGCTTAATTAGGTTACAGTGCTAGAAATGATGACACAGCAAGCTTAATTAGGTTACAATGATCCATATTAAGACAAAGCAAGCACAGTTAGGTTACAGTGCTAGAAATGATGACACAGCAAGCTTCATTAGGTTACAGTGCTAGAAATGATGACACAGCAAGCTTAATTAGGTAACAGTGCTAGAAATGATGACACAGCAAGCTTAATTAGGTTACAGTGCTAGAAATGATGACACAGCAAGCTTAATTAGGTTACAATGCTCCATATTATGACAAAGCAAGCACAGTTAGGTTACAGTGCTCAAAATGATGACACAGCAAGCTTAGTTAGGTTACAGTGCTATAAATGATGACACAGCAAGTTTAATTATGTTACAGTGCTCCATATTATGACAAAGCAAGCACAGTTAGGTTACAGTGCTCAAAATGATGACACAGCAAGCTTAATTAGGTAACAGTGCTAGAAATGATGACACAGCAAGCTTAATTAGGTAACAGTGCTAGAAATGATGACACAGCAAGCTTAATTAGGTTACAGTGCTAGAAATGATGACACAGCAAGCTTAATTAGGTAACAGTGCTAGAAATGATGACACAGCAAGCTTAATTAGGTAACAGTGCTAGAAATGATGACACAGCAAGCTTAATTAGGTTA
This sequence comes from Sinonovacula constricta, assembly GCA_007844125.1. NCBI lineage: Eukaryota > Metazoa > Mollusca > Bivalvia > Cardiida > Solecurtidae > Sinonovacula > Sinonovacula constricta. The sequence continues at coordinate 28,588,003 of CM017558.1, read as the reverse complement.
CAGTGCTAGAAATGATGACACAGCAAGCTTAATTAGGTTACAATGATCCATATTATGACAAAGCAAGCACAGTTAGGTTACAGTGCTCAAAATGATGACACAGCAAGCTTAATTAGGTTATAGTGCTAGAAATGATGACACAGCAAGTTTAATTATGTTACAGTGCTCCATATTATGACAAAGCAAGCACAGTTAGGTTACAGTGCTCAAAATAATGACACAGCAAGCGTAATTAAGTTACAGTGTTCCAAATGATGACACAGCAAGCTAAATAAGGTTTCATTGCTCCAAATGATGACACAGTAAGCTTAATTACGTTACAGTGCTTCAAATGATGTCACAACAAACGTAATTCTGTTACAGTGCTCCTAATAATGACACAGTAAGCTTTATTAGGTAACAGTGTTCCAAATGATGACACAGCAAGCTTAATTAGGTTACCGTGCTCAAAATGATGACACAGCAAGCTTAATTAGGTTACAGTGCTTGAAATTATGACACAGTAAGTTTTATTAGGTTGCAGTGCTCGAAATCATGACACAGTTAGCTTAATTAGGTTGCAGTGCTCCAAATGATGGCACAGCAACCTTAATTAGGTTACATTGTTTCAAATGATAGCACAGCAAGCTTAATTAGGTTACAGTGCTTCAAATTATGACACAGCAAGCTTAATTAGGTTACAGTCCTCCAAATGATGACACAACAATCTTAATTAGGTTACAGTGCTAGAAATGATGACATATTAAGCTTAATTAGGTTACAGTGCTCCAAATGATGAATCAACAAGCTTAATTATGTTACAGTCCTCCAAATGATGACACAACAAGCTTAATTAGGTTACAGTGCTAGAAATGATGACATATTAAGCCTAATTAGGTTACAGAGCTCTAAATGATGACACAGCAAGCGTAATAAGGTTACAGTCCTCCAAATGATGACACAACAATCTTAATTAGGTTACAGTGCTAGAAATGATGACATATTAAGCTTAATTAGGCTACAGTGCTCCAAATGATGACACAACAAGCTTAATTAGGTTACAGTCCTCTAAATGATGACACAACGAGCTTAATTAGGTTACAGTGCTAGAAATGATGACATATTAAGCCTAATTAGGTTACAGAGCTTCAAATGATGACACAGCAAGCTTAATTATGTTACAGTGCTCCATATGATGACACAGCAAGCTTCATTAGGTTACAGTGCTTCAAATGATGACACAACAAGCTAAATTAGGTAACAGTCCTCCAAATGATGACACAACAAGCTTAATTAGGTAACAGTGCTTCAAATGATGACACAGCAAGCTTAATTAGGTTACAGTGCTCCAAATGATGACACAGCAAGCTTCATTAGGTTACAGTGCTTCAAATGATGACACAACAAGCTAAATTAGGTAACAGTCCTCCAAATAATGACACAGCAAGCTTAATTAGTTTACAGAGCTCTAAATGATGACACAGCAAGCGTAATAAGGTTACAGTGCTCCAAATAATGACACAGCAAGCTTAATTAGGTTACATTGCTTCGAATGATGACACAGCAAGCTTAATTAGGTTACAGTGCTCCAAATGATGACACAGCAAGCTTAATTAGGTTACAGTGCTAGAAATGATGACATATTAATCTTAATTAGGTTACAGAGCTCTAAATGATGACACAGCAAGCGTAATAAGGTTACAGTGCTCCATATTATGACAAAGCAAGCACAATTAGGTTACAGTGCTAGAAATGATGACACAGCAAGCTTAATTAGGTTACAGTGCTAGAAATGATGACACAGCAAGCTTAATTAGGTTACAGTGCTAGAAATGATGACACAGCAAGCTTAATTAGGTTACAATGCTCCATATTATGACAAAGCAAGCACAGTTAGGTTACAGTGCTCAAAATGATGACACAGCAAGCTTAATTAGGTTACAGTGCTAGAAATGATGACACAGCAAGTTTAATTATGTTACAGTGCTCCATATTATGACAAAGCAAGCACAGTTAGGTTACAGTGCTCAAAATAATGACACAGCAAGCGTAATTAAGTTACAGTGTTCCAAATGATGACACAGCAAGCTTAATTAGGTTACAATGATCTATATTATGACAAAGCAAGCACAGTTAGGTTACAGTGCTAGAAATGATGACATATTAATCTTAATTAGGTTACAGAGCTCTAAATGATGACACAGCAAGCGTAATAAGGTTACAGTGCTCCAAATAATGACACAGCAAGCTTAATTAGGTTACATTGCTTCGAATGATGACATAACAAGCTTAATTAGGTTACAGTGCTCCAAATGATGACACAGCAAGTGTAATAAGGTTACAGTGCTTCAAATGATGACACAGCAAGCTTCATTAGGTTACAGTGTTACATCATGTATGACTTATATCCCTAGTTAGCTTTTTCAAGTTTGAGCACACCATCTTATTACAAAGTCAGCTTAATTTATGTATTCATACAAGTACTTGCTTACATGTACTTTCTTACACACCGAAAATACGATTTTTACCTCGTCATTTTCGATTCTTTTACGAGCTCGACACGCTTTCATAATGCATCGTTCTTCAAACAATTTTCCGTCCCTGTAAGACCGAAATAGGCTAATAATGCTCACGCTAAACCATTTAATTAGGTTTCAGAAAACTGCTCTTGACTTGACTTTGCTGCACTTTCAAAATTAAATTTGATACCTTTTTTTGTTTAAAATTGTATCCGTTAATTTCCCATGAATGTAAAGTGTGAGTCTATGGATTACAGCGGATTTATATGTTGGAACGACCTTATCAATCATTCCTGGTTATGAAACTGACTGCAAATTTCTATCAATTTTCACCACACTGTGTTTTATCTTTTAATAACGATTTTGTCAGTGATTTGTGGTTTGAATGTAGATAAGACTTTATCGCCAAAGAGCATCTCGTGTATTAAAACATTTGATTTGATCAATTCCTTACTAATTTGATTACATATCCACGATTTGCTGCATAAAATAATAGTATATATTGAAAGAAAATCCATTAAAACCCTCCTTTTAATCATGTTTTGGAAAAAAAACGATGTGGTTTCCAACTCGCAGCTACACCATCGCACCCTGCGCCCTATCCACCAGAATACCCGGTTTATGAAGTCATTAACATTTTTAGGCGTTATGCATCGGTAACTTTCCGTAGACGTATCCGGTGATTTCGGTAAGACAATGTCTCGGTGCTTCAGGTGAATACAATGTCAGTGTCCAAAAATAATGTCGACAAAGTGATTTGAACTCACAGTTCTTATGAAGCGGGCGCCCGATGTATTGTGGTGGAGTCGCCGACTTTAATCGAATGAACTTATGAGAATATTTTAAAAGACAATAATGCCAAATCAAAGATTAATATTAAAATGATTCCGGTCGTAGTGTGTAATAAGACTACATAAAACGCGCATGCGCAAGCAGTCTGGTTGAAGTAAGAAAATTGGCGCCCTTGGTGTTGTGGTAGTATCGCCGATTTCTAACTCCCCCGACCGCTTAGCCTCTCACCGCGTGGGTTCGAGTCCTGTTCCGGGCGAAGGACTTAATGTGGTAATGTTTTCCAGTTGACCTGTTGTGCGCCAGTGGTTCTACCCAGACATTTGTTTGGGATCTTCATCCACCAAAATAGCTGGACGTCGCAATAATGAATTGGTCGTATTTCAAAAACCAAATCACAAGTTCTTATGAATACTCATGGTTGCTGCATGTTAACCCGGTGATGCGTGCTAATTACATGAAATTTTGTATCCCGGTAGCGGTTACGCGACACCATCTTTTTGTTCTTGTTTCTTACAACGATCTTAGTGCCATACATTTACAGTGCCACTTTGTAGCATCTAAAGCTATGCAATAAATATTCATTGTTGAGAACATGGGATTAAACTGCCAAGGCTTGGCTATAAACTACTGTGAAGATGTCACTCCAATAATATATGGCAACATACATTCACAGGCCGTTGTAATTTTCATCTTGCATACAGTAAAGTTTTACTACTTGATGCGCAAACATGGTCGGGTTATAAGGCAAATGGCATGTAAGCATGGAGCTTATGTGACACGTTATGCAATCCATAAATGACTTATTAGTATTGTTGTAGTACAACTGTATGAAAATGAAGCATACCGCACAATAGTATTAACAAGTAAGGGCCGACTGATAACTCATATATTTCGAGGTATAGTGATTTATATATCTTAAATAAAGTAAGGAATAAACGAATTTTAAATGTTTTCTGCCAGCCGTGATGACAAGAAATTTTAAGAACAACAACAACAAAAACAACAAAATAAAAACAAAAAACCACGAAAACAAAAGGCGAACTAAAGAACAAACAATTAGAAAAAACAACAACAGAAAAAAACAACAAACAAGACAAACAGAACAACAACAAACAAAACAACAACAAACAAACAACAACAACAAAAACTCCGTAACCGTATTGGGGCCCATGAGTCCTGAGTCTCCGCAAAATAAACGAATTTTTCTCCGACGGTCGAATTACATCGACCGGCATTCATTTTTTTCGACGTGGGGTGGAGGGGGTGGGGGGAGTTAGGCGTTGGGTGAACTTTGTCTCATGACTTCGTTAGCTGATTTATTTTTTGGCATTACCGTAATTCTAAAAAAATCAAACTTGTACACATTTTGAACCGACGCTCTGTTGCCCCTATTTTAGGCATGTGATTAATTTTGTATTAAGACCCAGTTATTATCATTTTCTGACGGCAACTTCTTTTTCAGAAGGGAATAGATTTTCAGAATCAAGAGCGTCTCTACAAGGTCTAGACGTGCGGCCTTTTCTCGGTATCTGACAGTTTCCAAGGACAGTGTTTACTTTCTTGGTAATATGTGCGTCCTCAAATCGCCCATTTAATATCAATTAAACAATGTA